>FPAK01000009.1:607500-1117500 GCA_900116095.1 Euclidium syriacum
TTAGTTTGAAAGAAAAACTAACTGGATACATGTCACCTATATGATTTGTGACATGTCATTCGCTAAAGAGAGCTCTTCAAGTTTTATGTAGTAGATAGTCCAAACCAAACCGATGAACCGAAGAATTTCCCCCAGTAATCCTACCATTATTGAATTCTCTCACTCATCTCTCTTTCTTATATATTCCCACTTTGTTTGAACTCTCCAACTTGGACTCTCTTTCCTGAGAACATTCATCCAAGAAAGATTCAGTCATGGATACACAAACCCATAGAATGGATCTTGGTTACTCGATTGGTATCATTGTATCTATGGAAATTGATGACGAATTCTCCGGGGAACCCATGGAGATAGACTGAGAAGATTGCACCAAAAGAGAAGCGATGGATATTGATACTGCCAATGAAGTTCTGATAACTTTCTAAATGGTGGCAGATGAAGAGGATTAGCAGCAAGAAGATGAGCCACTAGAAGATGAAGAGGATCAGCAGCGAGAAGATAAGGACGATCAGACACAAGAAGATGAAGACAGTCAGCGGCACGAAGATGGAGAAGATAAGCCGCCACAAGAAGATGAAGATAGAGAAATCCGAGGAATATTGACGAAAATGACAACGAAGCACTAAGGCTGGAATGCTGCTGCGGTAGTGAATATCAATTTACAGCCATGGACGAGAAATTTTACATTTGGAAGTAGTCACATCTCTGTTACTATTCTTTCCCCTTTTCCCGACGATCTTTTATGATAGATTAAGCTTTAGCTGTTTGATTAGGGTTTAAACTTCTCTGAATCAAAGTTTATGGTTTATAGTGATTTGAAATCCTTGTGGAAATTATCGAAAAAAATCATTAGTTTTTTTTGCTAATTTGATCCTCTGTTTTTGGTAAAACTCTAATTTATCCGCTCAATTGAAAGCAATTTGCCTCATTTTCTTGTATACATGTATATATTTCTTGTATACATGGATATATCTCAACTGAAAGCAATTTGCCTCAATTTCTTGTATACTTTTTGAAATGGATTCACTCTTGAAAAATGTTATACGATGTATAGAAAATTTTGAACTATCAAGATACTATTCCAATTTTATTTGTTATTTTCTATGTACTCTATATGCGCAAAAAAAAAAAAAAAAACACTTATAATATATTAGATTGTGGAGTTTTTAAGAATAAAATTCACAAAATGGAATGAAGAAGTTACATAAGTTAACATTTGATTTGGAATAGTCCATCAGTTTGCAATCTTCTTCGTCGGTCTCCATGGGATCTGGAATAGTCAATGTCCATGGGTTTGCAATCTTCTTCGTCAATGTCCATGGGATCTGGAATAGTCAATGTCCATGGGGTTTGCAATCTTCTTAGGATACATTCGGTTTGTTTCAATTTTTTTGTATTTTTGAATAAGAAAACTAATTGGTTTTATAAACAAATTTATATTTGACCTACCTAAAATAAATCATATATATAATAAGTGACCAACTCTCTTCATGAAGTTGACACCTAAGCATCTAAGAGAGTAACATGTGTTCAATTAATTTTTTATTATAAAAATTTAAAAAAATCTTTTCAAACTTTTCATATTTTTGTTTTCAATTGTCTTTTAGTATTACTTAAGTTACATTTTAGTGAAATAAATGATTTTAATTTAAGTGCACAAATTTTTAAATGCTTATCATATATGATAAATTCAACATTTTTAAATATTTTTTGTTTCTTGATTTATTTTCTTACAAAAATAATGAAAAAGCAAAATAAAAAGTGGAATAGAGAAGTGATGTGATATGGTAAATGTGATAAGAGAGGCAAATGGGTGAAGTTATAAATTTTCAAAATCTTAAAAATTGGAATGCAATATAAGTGAAAAGGTAACAAGGGAAATATATATCAAGAAGAAGAAAAATAAATAGGTGTGAAAATATACAAGACTGTCTTATCGAAATATATGAATAACTCTCTAATTATGGCCATCAACATAGTTGAAAAACTATCTCCATATCAGCATAGGAGAATTTTCCACATGTACCACTAAAAATTTTAACCTTCAAACTTCTCTAACTCTTTATGGCTGTTTCACTCAACATTCCCTCTTAATTTAACCTTCAAACTTCTCTAAGTTTTATGGCCATTACACTTAACATTCCCTTTTACATTAAATTATTCCTTAGGATGAGGAAATAGTTTACTATGGTTGAAAGCAGAGGAACAATCTGCAAAGAAGAATACGTAAAGTCATATTCTACAAGGTTTGATCTTTAGTCCATATTGTTTTTTTATAAAAAAAATAGTATTAATTCAATTATGTAATATCAAGATTTGTTTTCCTATGATGTTGAAGGCTTGAAGCAATAGAAGATCGAGAAGAAGACTGAGGTTTTGTTGATGAAGAAGGACGAAATCTTCATGAAGAAGGAAGAGCGAGAGATGAGAGAGGTTGGGCATGAGAAGCTTAAAGTGGAGTTCAAGAAAGTGTAAAAGATGAAGAAATTAAAATCTAACATGGTACGATATCTAGATCTAGCTTACGTTTTCAATATGTATATTTATGTATATTGCTTATGGTATCCATAGACGCAGCTGAATTTTCCACATCTCATCCGGTGATTCTCTCTATTCCAAATAGTTTTTTTGTGGTTTTCTATCGGAATATTTTGTGTTTTAAAGTTATTTGTGTTTTTCATTAATAATTAGTGAAGATAAAACCAACTTGAAGAAAAAATGTAGAGATCATGTAGGAAAAACTCATATGAAATTTCAGACATTTATTATATCCTCAGAGAGCTTTGGTGAAGACATATCAAAAGAAAAAGATTGTTAGAATCATTAGCAAAAAGATTGTTAGAATCGCTGGTTAATTTTCTATTCCTTTTAGATGAATGTGGATAGATCATAGATGATGCCTAATATATTTATTTAAATCTTCATGTAACTCGAAATTTAAGAGATATCGTGAACAAAAAAAATGAGGTAAAACTGTTTGGAATATAGAAATTAAAACTTATGAGACAATGAATATAAAATATGTTTTATATGTTAACAAAAAATATGTTCATTTCAAGATGGCTGAAATAAAAGAAACCAAGATGCTTGATAGGGAGGTAATTCCTAGGAAAAAAATATTTTCTTTAGGTACATATGTCTTTTTTACCATTCTTTTTTATGAGTTCAACAATATAAATTTCTATCTATAAAATACATAAATACAAAAGAAGATATGATTTGTTAACAAATTTTTTCGTGACATACTCTTATGTCCTACAGCGTCAGTGCTCCCCTATAGTGGAAAAACCATATTGATCTCATCGATTTTTAATCTATCATCTTTGCTTATATTAGTGTTCATATGTCAAATATAGAGAAACGAAAAGCATATCAACAAATGACAGCAGATGAAATGTAGTTATTTTAAATCTCCTTCTCTTTTTGGTATTCTCAAACATGAGTTGATTTGATTTTGCAAAAATAAACGTTACTCTAATTTCAAATTTAATGTTTTGTGTAGACATCTATACGGAAGAATATTGAATTTGTTGTTAATAATTCTGGTAATATTGTCTACAATGCATAATGTATTCTTAGATAACTAGTTTATATTCTAATAAGATTTTAGGGATGATCTTTTCACAAATTTTATCTTCTACCTAAATTGAAAATTGCTTGAATCATTTGTATATAATAGAAAATCCGCGCATCGCGCGGATACTCATCTAATAAATATTAAATCTACAAACATATATAATCTAGAATAAAAAAGAATATAATTACCTTTTAGTATTAGTGAAATGTTTAAAGCTTAAAACTTTTTTTTTTGTACCATCATGATTAGATTCACAATATGAATTTAATAAGAACAATATGCCCTTAGCTTATAGCTTTCAATGGTGCGTCAAATCAAGACATCTAAACTATTAGTATTGGAATTATGCACATAACGAACCTGAATATTTGCAAACCAAATGGTCGTAATGCCTTTGGCTGAAACAGAGACTTCTATATCTCAACTAAGTAAGATCCAATCACTGATCTCCCAAATCCCTTATCAGCATTGACTCTGTTCACAAGCTTTCCTCTAAGCAAGCTGTCAAACCTTTCTCACTTCGAAAACGATTCATAATCCGCATAACCGATCTGTAAACACATTGCTTCATCTCTATATTCATCAACATTATGATGCTCCTCTCTATTCTCCTTCTTCCTTCTCAGTATCTTCATCCGCATTTCCTTAAGAAAGTCTCCAAATTTCTTTAATCCGCTCTAAGTAATTTTCATCTTTCTCAATCTTTTCTAAAATCTCTTCAACAATCTCACCACCTCCTCGTCTTGCATTATTCACCTCTTCATCTTTATCAATGGAGATTTCACCATCTTCTGGTTTTGGTTTGTAAACCGAATCTTCAGTGGAGATTTCCTCACCTCAAAAGATCCATTCTAAAACCTCACCCGCAAGATACTTTACTTCTTTCCCATCTTTGACAGAAAACAGATTCTCTACTTATAGTCTCTCCATTTCAGATCTGAAAATCGCTACTTCTTGATTGAGCATGTTGGTCAAATATGGGCATCTGATAAAAAGGATCTCCGTTTCATTACACTCTCTCAGGCATTTCGTGGAACAGATTCAGTGCTACTTCTATTTGGTTCTCTGAGTGATAAAAGTTAACAAAGTGAAGATGAATTTCTTAATTAAAACAAATTTACAAAGTTAAGGTCATAAATTATAAAACAAATTTCTTAGATTTTGGTGATAAATACTAAAAAGAAAAATGAAGAAAAAAACGTGGAGAAGAAGAGGAACAAAATAATAATTTTTAATGTTTAGTTTTGATGAACAAAGAAGAATATAAGTTTTAATCCTTTTTAAAAAATTTAATTCTTTTATTGAGAAAAAGATAAAAATAAGTTTGATATTTTTTAAAACATTTGTATTCTTTTGTGGAGAAGAAGAGGAAAATAGGTTTGATTACTTATTTGATGTTTTATTTTGTTTTGAAAAAGAAGAATAAGAAAAACGTGTAGATTGTAAAATAAGAAAAATAAGGGTTTTTGATTCTATTTCGAAAAGAAAGAAACAAAGTCTTTTACCCTCCCAAGGCGTTATTATCAACACAATCCAAATATCACCGTTTTGTTATGTTCTTAAATAGCTTAACGCTTCTTTCGGTCTCATCGGGTTTGTAGATTAAGAAGAACGATCATGAGGACGAAACAAATGATATAAGCATGCGTCTCTTGAAGACCAAGAGCTCGAGGACAGGGCGCCTCTTGAAGACCAAGTAGAGAAAACGCTCGAGGGTATTTCCGGAAGGCATTTACTATTGAAGAGGAAACTTCTAAAGAAGTTAAAAAGAAGCTCGAAAAGGATTCGAAGTCCACATATTACTCAAGAGAAGGTTCACCGGGAAGCTCGGAATAGATTTGAAAATTCACCTCCTACTCAAGAAGAGGTTCGAGGGGATCTGGGTGACGATTCTTGAAAGACACTTGTTATTGAATAGGAAACTCTAGAGAAGTTTTAAAAAAATAATCAAAAGGGATCTGAAGATCCACATACCACTAAAGAGTAGGTTTGCGAGGAAGCTCGAGGGGATGTTAAAGACGATTCTCGAAAAGCACCGGTTACTTAAGAGGAAACTCCAAAGGAAGCTAAATGTAAGCTCGAAAGTGATCTACATATCTACCTACTACTCAAGAAGGAGTTTAAGGGGAATCTCGAGGGGATGTTGAAGACTGTTCCCGAAAGAAACATGTTACTGATGAAAAAATTAAAGTGGAAGCTCGAACGAGATTTGGAGATCCACATACTATTTAAGAGGAAGTACGAGGGGAAGCTCGAAAGTAATATGAAGATCCACCTACTGCTCAAGATGATGTTTGAAGTGGAGTTCGAGGTGATGTCGAAGACGGTTCTTAAAAGGCACATATTACCGAATAGGAAACTTTAGAAAAGTTAAAGAGGAATCTCAAAAGGGATACCCAAAATCCACCTACTACTCAATAAGAGATAATAGGGGAAGCACAAAGGGATGTTGAAAACTGTTCTTGAAAGGCGTATGTTTTTTTTTTTTTTTTTTTTTTTAAATTACTTTTTTCCATTTCCTTTTTCCCCGGAAGGAAGACGTTTTCAGAGTTTACAACAGCAGGAAAAAGAAATTTAAACAACAGCAAGGAGATAATTTTAAAAGATGGAATTGAAACTCTTTTGTAGCATGAGAACCGTCGATAAGTGATCTGTTTTGAAGTTGAAAGAGAAGTCGGGTTGAACAACTTGTGCCTTCAAACCTGAAAATAATGGAACCAAGATGAGAGGAAGGTTTCTTGTGATTGTTGGTGCTGAGGCCGGCGATGAGGTTGACACCAGTCACTTCGGTCTAGGGCCAACAATTTACTACGCATAACAAGTTGGATCTCTCTGACAACCAATATCGAAGTTTTTGTATTTTCGGAGTGCAATCGCGAGTTTCTCTCTAACCATATCGAGTAAGCCACGGCTTAAATGAGGAGGCAAGCTATGACCTTGAAATTATTGAAAGGAGAACATCTACGAATCCATAAGACTCTGCCATGAAAATCTGGAGGTGGGTTCAGATGTTGATGATGAAAGAGACCATCCCACACAGCTTTAGAAAAAGAGCAATCAAAGAACAAGTGAGATGTAGATTCATCACAACTTGTACACAACAAACAGGTTGAGGGAACATTCAAACCCCAATTCCTTAGCTTATCCCTTGTGGTCATGCGGTCACGGAGGATCAGCTAGAAAATGAAGGCATGCTTTGGGATCCGTTGAGGAAACCAAACCGACTTCGACCATTCCAGATTTGGCTGAACTTGCGGATTTAGCGAGCGCCACGTCTTTGAGGTAGAGAAAATTGAAGGAGGATCATTTTCATTTACTTTCAAAAGGAAGATGTCATGCCCAAGTGTACCAGAAGTTGTCGAACTCATTGGCAGAACAGCTTCCCTCAACAGCACATTAATTCGATTTCTGCCTCTAGGGAGAGACCACCTTCTATTGATGGAGACTTGAGACACTGTACTTGAAGTAGAAATACCAGAAAGCATTGGACCTGATGGGCCTGTTAAATCAATCAAGGGACCTAGATTAGTCCAATTATCATGCCAAAACAGGGCTTGTTCACCAGTAACTACTCGACAATAAAGATATGGTCTTGCAAGGGTCCTTAATTTAACAATTTGTCGCCAAATCCAGCTCCCTTGGTGTGAGAAATCAGCATCCCAAAAAACTTTATCTCGAATTAGATTTGCCTTCACCTAAGAAACCCAAAGACTTCCACTACCTGAAGCCTTTGATGTACACACTGAACTCCATGCAACTTTTGCACCTCGTGCCGAGGCTGATGTACCATGCCATATAAGAGCATTGCAAATTGCTTCCAAGCTTTCAAGACACTTGTTCGGTAAAGGAAAGGCCATGGACAACTGATTGGATCAATTGTAGGCGCCCGGCGAATGAGAGTGGCTTGTTTGTCAATGAGAAAATCCTCCCTTTGACCCTATCAATTAGTGACTGATAATCTATTGGCTTCATCTTTTGTGTCAAGAGAGGCAGACCGAGATAACGGACCGGAAAGGCACCACGAGTTAAGCCATAAGAATGAGCCAAATTTGATTGATTATCGAGGTTGTTTCCGTCAATAAATAAACAGGACTTGTGAAGATTGAGCTGAAGACCTGAACCAAGATAAAATCTGCGAAGAACATCCAAGATACCGCAAAGAGATTGTTCTTTTCCATCGAAGAAGATAAGTACATCATTAGCAAAGCTCAAATGGGTGACTAAAGGGGCTGAGCAACTTGGATGAGGCGTGAAAACATTCTGCCTAGCAGCAGCATCAAGATCTTTTGAGAGAATATCCATGGCCAGAATGAAAAGAGAGGATGAGATTGCGTCACCTTGCCTAATTCCTTTTTTCCTCGGAAAGAAACCTGCCAGCTCGCCTTCGGGGACATCCGAGAAAAGCGTATGTTATTTAAGAGGAACACCATAAGAAGTTAAAGGGGAAGCTTGTAAGAGATCTGAAGGTCCACCTACAACTCATGAGGAGGTTCGAGGAGAAACTCAAACGGAATATGAAGATGCACATATTATTCAAGAGGTGGTTCGAGGTGAAGTTCAAAGGGCTGTCGAAAACAGTTCTCGAAAGGCACATGTTACCGAAAAGTAAATTCCAGAGGAAGTTAAAGGGGATCTAAGATTCACCTACTACTCAAGAGGAGGTTTGCGGGAAAGCTCAAGGGGATTTTGAAGATGGTTCTCGATTAGATGGACCTTCAATCCCTTTCAAGCTTTCCCTTTAACTTCTTCTAGAGTTTCTCTTCAATATCATACGCCTTTCGAGAACATTTTGCCGTATACATTTTGATAGTATACGGATATACGTAAATGAGTAAATCAGTCATCGTAATAGAGACCCGCTCAGATAACATATATCAATAATATACGAATACGCGGTTACGACGAACGTGAAAATAACCGAATATAATTTATTACAAAAAAACAAGGAACGACGAATTCGTCCCCCGCGATAAGCCTGTGCGGGCGAGACACCTGGTTATCAAATATATATACACATTATATGTACTTGTACATAATATTTTCTCTTTTCTTTTTGGAGTTATATATATAATAAACTAGGTGGTTGCCCGCACCCAGTGCAGGCATTAATTTTTACAACGATAAAAGTAACAAAAATTCAAAAAAAAGATACCAATCATCTGTTTTAAGAACATGAGGATTTAAAAATATTGTTGAACACTTAAACAGATGTACCATTTCACTCGTTTTAATCCACTTCAATCATTTCAAACCTCATGATGCAAATAACAACAATCATTAGGTTAGCAATTCAATTCTCGTAGAATTAATATGTCTTTTCTTTCATTGCAATAAAACAGTTCATGCATTAAGAAAAAAGTAAAATTTAGGGATTCTGTACCTCATTTTTTTTATATAAATTTTTACTATGATCAAGAAGAGAAAATATGTGTTCAGTCAATAAAAATTTTGTTAGTAAAATGACAATTTTAATGCACATGAGTTAAAAAAAAAAAAAAAATTCTTTATATGTAGGCATTCTGATAGTTTAATCTAAACCCCTACAAACGAATTAAATTTAATTTTAACAATTCTCAATTTAAAATATACATTTTCTTAAACCCTCAACAAACCAAAACAAAAATAAATTGCAAAATAATAAACCAATATTCCCTACTTTTTTAAGATCTTTCAAATCAATACAATTTCTATAAACCAAAATGATAACTGAAACCAAAAATTTATCGAACCAAACCATGTGATATTAGATATCCAATCGAGTTGTATATTTTATAAACTAAAATTATACATATGTGAAACATTGTTAGCTCTGTCAAAGTATCAAACCCGAGCTGTTGCACATGGGTATCGTGTCTCCTTAGTGTCATGCCCGTACCACTTCCAAAAGATCAAATTCACTATTTACCTTCTACACAAAACATCACATAAAATACTCACTTTCGTGTAAAAATTCAATTATTTCAATTTAGTATCCAAGCCACAATCACGACATTGAAAACTAAACTAAGATATTTATAACTGTTCATTTACATCTAAAACTATTCACCCTTCTCAACGATTCATGTATAAAGATTACAACTTTTCATAGCTCTTGAATCCAACATAAAGACTAAGAGATAGTGATAAGATTAATGATTAAGATCGTCTTTAATTCTCAAGCTAAAAAAAAAGGCTGAATGTATCAAAAAAAAAAAGAAAAGAATCAATACAGTCTAGTATTGTTTTTTTAGAGACCCTAATCTCCACTAAAGTCACAAAGCTTCCAACTGAGACGTTCAAAGACCGGTTTTAATCTCTTTCCTTACTTTGGAGAAAACCAAGGTCTTATTCTTGTTCTGATTCTTGGTCTTGCTCTTCTAACACTAAAACATGTCCACCACGAACCTTCGCTGATCATAATAGTTTTTGTTCTGATGATTTTTCATTCAATCGTTTCATATCTTATTGACGAGACGGAAGGCAAATCAGAACCGGTTGACCGGTTCTTATACGGCAGATTTTTCACATTCCATAGTCATGTTATCACCTTTATGATGATAATGGATAGTCGACGCGACTTTAATCTAGTATATGCGTTCCTCTCTCTCAGTCTAACAGGCTGTTTGGAAGATCTAAAATTGCTAGATCAACCAACTCGCAAACTCTTGGGAACTATATTCATCGCCGTGGTTGTTATGTTGAAAGTGCATCAAGCTAGTGTGAGAGATGATGAAGAAGAAAGAAACCGCATGAAAAAAACTTTGAGGAGAGTCCTTCATCAACCTTAAGAGAAGCCGGCGAAAACATAGGTGACGGTTAAAAGCTATCAACGTTTGGAAACAAAAAGAATACGTCTAGGTTTTTGAATTTGGTTTATTATTTCCTAATAGATATTGGCTTTACCCGTTATTGTTTCGTCATAATAGTAAATATTTTTATTTCTTGATAATGTGACGTTGATCGGTTTTACTTTTTCCTTATGTTACGTAATAAGTAATAGACAAATTTAGGAGTATTAGTTATTACAAGAGCTTTCTCTCTTTGTGTTTAGTATTGAAGTTTTTTTGTGATAAAGTCTTTAATCTTTTGTCTGTTCATATATATATTTTAAAAGATCTTTTTTGTTCAAGCTTTTTTGATTATTTGATCAAGATTTATAGTGATTAAGTTGGTTACTTAGATCGAAATCAAAGATACATCACTATCTACTACTGAGTAGCCAATCTGTTGTTATAACGGAATCTTCTCAACTTGAGTTTAATCAACTATAACTACTAAAAACCAGACAAATATAGTTACAGAAATTTGCTACATACTAATTTTGTAACAAAATTTGCTATGCTTCGGATTAACCATTGACTTGGAATTATGTAAAGTTATAGTAAATTTGTGGCAATTCGTAACTATTCGTAACTATTTGCTAAGACTTAGAAGATATTACTTCTTAGTATTAAATAAAATCTTTTTGAATAAATATTAAACAAAACTGTTCTAGTTTGATTTTTACTTCGTCGTTTAGGAACTATTAAATGGAACAAAAAATATGTCATTTTCTTTAAAAGAAAGGATCTCAATCATAAACTGATGAGGATATCAGTGAACCGGAAGAAACCGACTCCGAGAAAACCACTGAACCGACTGAAGAACCAGGCATTACCAGCATGAACCACCTGCTCAGGACAAGAGCAGGAGTCAGGAAGCTAAGGGACAAGTTTATTGCTTCCATTCAGGAGTTCATGGAGCAAGAAGAACAAGTGCTAGAAGCCAAGACCCAAGCTGGACGCCAAGCACAAGAAACCGAGGCCGGCCGCGCCAACTTCTTAGTCTTCCAGTCCGGCCCTGCCTGAGCTAATATCCACGGGTTTGGTGGACCTCTTGCACTCTTTTTCCCTTAGGTTTGGTTTTGTCCCAATTGGGTTTTCCAGCCAAGGTTTTTAATGAGACAAGCCGGCCCACCCATTACATTAAACTCACGGATTGGCCATCAAGTAAGAGATCTTCACAATATCAAGAGAGCATTATCACGCCATCAATGCTATATTAAAATGACAATTTTCTAGTTTCCTTTTTTGTATTATTTACAATTTATATAAATCTTGCATTGTGTAAAGTTAAAAACACCTTTGAATGAAATCAAATCATTTTTTTTAGTAAAAGAAACTCTCTCAAACGTTTTCTAAGCTTTCCATTGGTGCGAAGCCTTGACGACCTTGAAAACCTTGTCTTATCATAAGTGATTCCGCACACTTGTATGGCGACCCTCTCCTTCCACATCCACCATTCCACCGGCCTAAGAAGAGCCCCTTCGGCCCGCTTAAACCGGCTCCACCCCGCCCGCTTCATTCATCCATTCGACCGGTTTTGTTCAAGTGTTCCTCCGACCGGTTCAAAGCTCCATAACCACCGTGATATTGACCATAACTAGCCAAGCTTACATCATCTGGTATCAGAGCTAAATCTCCTAAAATCAGGTGTATCTATTCCTTGTTCTTCGTTTTCTTTGTATTATTTTTCTTATTTTTAAAAAAAAATAAAAATTGTTTACGTTTCTGTCTGATTTTATAAAACCATAAAAAAAAAAAAAAAAACGTTTTGATTCTGTTAGCTTTGTATTTTGTTTCTTTGTTTTGAATTCAGAAACTCAAAAAAAAAAAAAAAAAAAAAACTCAGAAGAAAAGAAGCAGTTCGTCCCCACACTAGTCGTACGATCTATAAACGAATCAATCAGGTTTACTCGTACCATCTTTTTAATTTTCAAAGCTTAGATATTGCTCATTTAATTTGACCAGCTCAGATTTTATTCAGACTAGGTTTTAAACCCGAGCTACGCCCGGATATATTAATATTATTTGTTTCATTTATTTTGATATTTAATCATATATTTTTATTGAATAATATGATGACATTTAATATTTTCAATTTTTTATTATTACTATTTTATTTGTCATTGTGTTTTTTTTTCCAATTTAAAATTGCTTTGTTTTGATTTTTTGGAATATATTTAGAAAATAAAATGTATTATTTTTTAATGTTTAGTGTTTTTTTAATATTTTATAATAAGTTTGTTTTTTTGTCATTAATATCATGATATTTGAATTTTCTATGTGGTGGGTTCTTTTTTCCCTTTTAATTCGATATGAGATTATTGTTGTTACTCTTTAATTTTTTTTATTATGAAGTAAGAGATAGAGTTGAAAATGGTTTGATTATAACATTGCATATCACCACAAATTCTCATATTGTAGATGTGTTTACAAAAGCATTATTGTCTGGTCAATTTCATGTATTTATAGGCTAAAATATCATTACAGTCTCTTTACATGCCATTTTGAGGGGCATAATAAAATAAAGAAAATAATCGCTATTTGTTAAATATAAATTGTTGTAAACCGATCCTATATGATCATGATGTAAAAAAATTATTATGATTAATGATAAACTATAAAATGACACTGATCTAAGCCCATGTTAGCCCATGTTTATTACATTACTTCTCGAATATGGTATTCTTTTGAATCTAATCCTCTGTATATTTATGTATAAACAATATATTTGAATGTACTCACTGCATCACCATCGAATTTAGAATGGTAGACCTTTAGGAGATGTTAGACGTGATAGTGTCATGTACAGTTGGTCATGACTGAAAACGGGTTGAAGCAAGTATAGGAGAACCGATTTGAGGTTTTGTCCCTAGATTTTATTAATCGTCATTGCATAACATACTTTTGTTGGAAATTTTCTTTTTCGTAATGTGAAAGGATGCTTTGAGTCAATTGAGGATAAGATTATTCTTGGCAGGATTTTGTTTCCGTGATTATCTCACCCTTGATCACCCAATCGCCAAACGTGTTACTATCAATCGTGTACCATTGCATAGTCCTTCCTTTTGATTAATGTTTTTGGGGCAGTATTATTGGTACTCTCACTTTTAAAGATAGCTTATGTTTTGGTAGTTCTGCGAACTTTAGAGAGTTTAGATACTCAACCGTATATAGCATCTCATAGTTTGTTGATATTGTGTCACCTTTTTCTATATGTTCCGAGCTCATATATTCCTCTTATTTTCCTGGCAGTTTTAATAACATGTATGCATTAATCTCATCAACTGTTAGCCGGGGTATGTTAATATTATCTGTTTCGTTTGTTTTGATATCTAATAATATTTTTTATTGAACAATATGGTGACATTTAATATTTTCAAGTTTTAATTATTACTACTTAATTTGTCATTGTATTTGTTTTCCAATTTGAAACTGTTTTGTTTTGATTTTTGGAATATATTTAGAAATTAAAATGTATTATTTTTTAATTTTTAGTATTTTTAATATTTTATAATAAGTTTGTTTTTTTTTGTCATTAATATTATGATATTTGAATTTTCTATGCGGTGGAGTTATTTTTTTTCTTTTTAATTCGATATGAGTTTATTGTTGTTACTATTTATTTTTTGTGCGATGAAGTAAGAGATAGATTTAAAAGTGGTTTGTATCAGGGCAGCATTATTGGTACTCTCACTTTTAAAGATAGTTTATGTTTTGGTAGCGTCTCAACCGTATATAGCGTCTCATTATTTGTTGATATTGTGTCATCTTTTTCTATACGCTCTGAGCTGAGATATTCCTCTTAATTTCGTGGCAATCTTGATAACATGTTTGCATTAATCTCATCAATTTTTTCATTCCGGGGTGTTAGGATGTTGTCTCTGTAATGCTTGCATGTTTATTTTTTGTTAATTCATTCTCTACATTTGTAGCTTTAAATATTTTCTCCATATGATCTCCAGTTGATTACATTAGAAATTTTGAATCAACTACAACCATATGGCCATCAGCTCCGTTATTGGTTTTATTTTCCGTTGTGGGTGCATTTTCATCTTCAACATTTAATAGCCATACTACAAAACTTGTTTTTGATTCTTGGAGTCTCATGTTATGTTTTAAAGTGAATACAATGCAAGATTCCCACAAGTATGATTCTTTGATTGATGCTAAAATTTTATCTGCTTTAGAACCTTGTGGAACGGCTGGTAGTATTTGTCGGAAGTCATCACCTAGTAGTAAAGTCTTCCCTCCGAAAGGCTTCTCCTTAGCTGCTTCATTTTTCATGGACATCAAATATATTAATGTTATGTCTAGTGCTTCGAATGCGTACTAATGTGTCATAGACGTCTCATCCTATATGATAAGATAGATTTTTATGATTAATTCAACAAACATTGTTCTAGGTCTTATATGGCACATTGAATCTTCATCGATATTTATCGGTATCTTAAAATGTGAATGTGTTGTCTTACGTGCAGGTAGAAGCAATGTTGTGATGCATGACGAAACTACTGGGAGCACTATTTTCTATGCTGAGAGCATCTTAGAAATGATGATTTTATAAAGGTATGTTTTCTCTGTTCCGTCAGGACCATATAGGAATACTAGTTTTCCCATATCATTTTCTACTGACTCCATAAATGCATCGTAAACTACTTTTTGTTGCACATTCAAACTCCTGAAATATTTTTTGTGCTTTTCTTGTTCCTCTTTTACATTGTATAGTAATTCAAAATCCCTACTTGAATTTGTCGCTTTCTCACTAACATCAGAACCTCAGTTAGCTTCACTAAACATTTCCCCACTCAAATCACCGACAGTGGAAGGAAAATCTCAACTTTGATTTTGTTGTTTTCTTCATCGGCGAGAGATAAACGATTCATAGATTCGATTGAAAAAGAAGTGGATCGATATGAGAAACTGTAATGTGCAAATCGAATCAGTTCCAACAACAAAAGGAAAATCCGAGCTTCGATTTTGTTGTTATCTTCTTCGGCGAGAAATAGGCGATTCAAAGATTTGATTGAAGAAGAATTGGATCGATTTGAGAAGTTAGAAGTTTTATTGTGCAAGATTCGATTGAGTTTCGTGATGATTCTATCACAAACATTTTGGTCAAAGGTGAATAATCAACACAAGAAGAAAACCTTTTTGGGATAAATCTAATTTTGAGTATGATTCGGTTTGATGGGTGATTAGGTTGGGTTGGATCGTTGATTTTAAAACACCAATCACTGAAATATGAGTTTAATTTTAAATTGTAAATTTTTGTTTTTAAACACAAAAAGGTATTCGTTTAAAAAATATATATATGTTTAAATTTAGATAATGATTCAAAATTCATAATGATTTAAAATCCGTTTTTAAACAATAAAAAATTTAAATTTAGATAATGATATATATTTAAAAAATTATTTAGGTTTAAATTCATTTTAAAACAATAAGAAAGGAAAATATGAAATAAATATGGAACATGATGAGACTTCATTTTGAAGATATTTGATATTAAAGTTTAAATTCTATTCTATTTTTGAAAGCCGATTTGGAATAATACTTTTGGCCGTTTAAAGTCATATGTGAACTACCATAAAAAAAATTTTAGGAAACTATGATATAATTTTCTTATTTCTTTCTTATTTCTTAAACTCTGATTTCCTTTTTTAATTAGTTTTTTATTTTATTTTTAGTTGGTGATGTGGAATAATATTATTCGTGGAAACTATATATAATTTCCTTATTTCCTAAACTCTAATTTTTTTAATTAATTTTCTATTTTATTTTAAAACGTTGATATAAAATTATATTACTAATTGTTTTAAATCCTATGTGAACGACCTAACAACACTATACCTTTAACTTTTATTAGTAATAGATTTAAAAACTTTCCATTGTACCATATTTTCTACATTAAAACTATAGATATTTATCTTAGTTTTGATTAAGGAAAATCCCCTTGTGGTACGATCCTTTTTTCAAGAAATATTTCCTTAGGCTGTAGCTTTCTTTATCTGGTTAGGATTCACTAGAATTGAGCAAGAATTAATAAATAGCTTGGTTAACTCATGGTTTAGATTAAATTAAATTGAATCAGATTTAATTGAATAACTGTTTGATTAAGTATTGGTTTAGTTTTAATTAATTGAACGATGGTTAATAGAATTAAATTGGTTAGTCTTTGGTTTTCTTTGGTTTAACTTAGATTTTCCCAAAGCACTTGATCTCTTTGTGTAGTTCACGTAGACAACAGGTCTTTCATGGCTGGAGAAGCTCCAGACCCTACTGCAGCTATTCTTGAGACTATGAATGCTTTGAAGAATGACCTAACCGCACAAATTGGTCGCATAGACCAAAGAGTAGGCTGGCTTGAGATCCCACGCCAAGAGAGACAGGAAAGACAGCCTAGGAATCTCAGGCAGAACCGACGTGATGAGTCTACCACTGAGGAAGATACTGAAACTGAAGAGACACCCCAAAACAGAAGAAGGCAACCACGTCATGAAAGGGAGGTAAACCGAAACTCAAACAATAAGGATTTGAAACTAACTCCCCCTACTTTTGCAAGACGAGTCAATCCACAGGCTTACCTTGATTGGGAGAGAAGAATGGAGTATATCTTCGATTATTATGAGTACAATGACTCCAAGAAAGTAGCTCTTGCCTCCGCCCAGCTCACTGACCATGCCTTATCATGGTGGGATCGAGTAGTCCAAGATAGAAGGAGGAATGATCTCGATCCTATCACCACCTGGACGGCCATGAAGTATAACTTCAAGAAGAGATATGTCCCACCTCATTACCACAGGGAAATGCAGAAGCAGTTCAGACAACTACATCAAAAGAATCGGAGTGTTGAAGAGTACTTTGAGGAGTTTGAGCAGCTTCGCAATAGAATGGCTTTGGATGAAGATGAAGATGTTCTCATGGGTCATTTCATAGATGGGTTACAAGAAAGGATAGCCAGAAAAGTGGAGAGACAACCATGCCATGATCTTAATGAGCTTCTTCACGTAGCCATCCAAGCTGAGCAAGGGATCAAGCGCAAGATTGCCACAGCCAGCTGTTCTAGAACTAACACCTCATGGAACAACACTCAACCTAGAGCCAATGACAAGGGAAAGGCCATAGAGTCTGATCCTAAGACTAAGAAGCCAGCCATTGACACAGCCAAACCCACACGTCCAGAACAAGGTAAGTCCTCTAATCCTTCAAGGTCTAGAGATATAACTTGTTTCAAATGTCAAGGCAGGGGACACTATGCAAGAGATTGTCCGAACCAGCGAGCTGTGATTCTTACTGCTGGAGGATACGAGTCTCAAGATGAAATGGAGGAACAAGAACATACTGACTCCGAAGAAGAGATAGCTTATCCCGAGATAGGAGAGATGCTGGTAGTATGTAGAGCCTTGAGTGCACTAAGTGATCCAGAAACTGTTCAAAGGGAGAACCTATTCTTCACTAGATGCAATGTACAAAGCAAGGTATGTTCCCTAATCATAGATGGTGGATCTTGTACTAATGCTGCTAGCAAGATTCTTGTTGAAAAGCTAGGTCTCAAGACAAGCAAGCATCCCCGGCCCTATAGACTCAGGTGGCTAGATTCAAACACTGAGATAAGGATTGATGAGCAAGTCACCGTAGCATTCAGCATTGGCAGATACCAAGATCAGATTGTGTGTGATGTGGTGCCCATGCAAGTAGGACACCTACTCCTAGGCCGTCCTTGGCAGTTTGATAGAGAAGTCATCCACAATGGCCGCACCAACACCCACTCATTCACTTTCAACAAGCGCAAGTTTCAACTTGCTCCACTATCACCACAAGAGGTACATGAAATGCAAGCTAAGTTTGCTGCTTAGCATAAGGCAAGTAAGACTAACCTTTATATCACTCCTAGTATTTTCATTAAAGCTATTGATCATAAAGAAACAGTGCTACTAATGGTGTTTAAAGAGATGGTGCTTACAGGTTCAAAAGAGATAGTTCTTGCACCAGAAATTTCCTCTTTGTTAGACAAGTTTAAGGATGTATTCCCTGAAGATATACCAGCTGGGTTACCACCTATGAGAGGAATAGAACATCAAATAGACCTTGTGCCAGGTTCAGCATTGCCCAACCGACCAGCTTACAGGATGAACCCCACGGAGACTAAGGAGCTAGAAAAGTAGGTTCAGGAGCTACTATCCAAGGGTTATATCAGGGAGAGCTTGAGTCCTTGTGCTGTGCCAGTCCTATTAGTACCCAAGAAAGATGGTACTTGGAGGATGTGTGTCGACTGCAGGGCGATCAACAACATCACTATCAAGTATAGGCACCCAATACCACGGCTAGATGATATGTTAGATGAGCTACATAGAGCATCTATCTTCAGCAAGGTGGACTTGAGGAGTGGCTACCATCAGGTACGAATGAAGGAGGGTGATGAATGGAAGATTGCTTTCAAGACCAAGCAGGGTCTCTACGAGTGGCTAGTCATGCCATTTGGTCTTACCAATGCCCCAAGCACTTTCATGAGGTTAATGAATCATATCCTAAGGACTTTTATCAGTAAATTTGTTGTTGTTTATTTTGATGATATCTTAACATACAGCAAGTGTTTTGATGATCATGTGAAGCACCTTGAGTTAGTACTAGAGGCACTCCGCAAGGAAGGTCTTTATGGAAACCTTAAGAAATGCACTTTCTGCACTAATGAGCTAGTGTTTTTAGGTTTTGCTGTAAGTTCACAGGGATTACAAGTGGATCAAGAGAAGATCAAAGCAATTCAGGAATGGCCCACACCTACAACAATCGGCCATGTGAGGAGCTTCCACGGCCTAGCTAGCTTTTACAGGAGATTTGTCAAAGACTTCAGTACTGTAGCTGCTCCATTGAATGCTGTGATCAAGAAGGATGTCGCTTTCAAGTGGGGACCAGCCCAGGAAAATGCATTCCAACAGCTCAAGGATCGCTTGACTCATTCCCCAGTTTTGGTACTCCCAAACTTTGACAAAACTTTTGAGATTGAATGTGATGCTTCAGGTCTAGGTATTGGAGCTGTTCTTACTCAAGGAGGACGTCCAGTAGCTTACTTCAGTGAGAAAATCAGCGGGGCCAGCCTTAACTATCCCACATATGACAAGGATCTTTATGCGCTAGTGAGATCATTGGAGACTTGGCAACACTATCTATTATCTAAGGAGTTTGTTATACACACTGACCACGAGACACTCAAGCATTTGAGAGGACAAACAACACTCAAGAGGAGACATGCTAAATGGTTAGAGTTTGTGGAGACATTTCCTTATACCATTAAGTACAAGAAGGGAAAGGACAACATTGTTGCCAATTCTCTATCAAGAAGACATATGTTAATCACAACAATGGAAGCTAAGGTGTTAGGGTTTGAGCACATAAAGTAGTCTTATGAGGAGGACCCGGACTTTAGCCACATCTACCAAGAATGTCTCAAATCACCATCAGGTTCCTTCTATACTCACGATGGATATCTATTTCGAGAAAAGAGGCTTTGTGTTCCACAGGGGTCCATGAGGGAGCTGCTGATCCCTGAAGCACATGGAGGAGGACTCATGGGGCATTTTGGGATAGACAAGACCCTTGGATTTCTAGTTGAGCACTTCTTCTGGCCACACCTTAAGAGAGATGTGGAGCAATTCATTGCCAAGTGTGTCACTTGCCACCAAGCCAAATCAAGATCACATCCCCACGGGTTATACATGCTTTACCTATTCCTACTATGCCTTGGGTTGATATATCTATGGATTTTGTTTTAGGCTTACCCAAAATCCGAAGAAATGATTCCATTTTTGTTGTAGTGGACAGGTTCTCCAAGATGGCGCATTTTATCCATTGTGCCAAGACAAATGATGCCTCTCAAACAGCTGACTTATTCTTCAAGAAAGTGGTACGTTTGCATGGCATTCCCAGGACCATTGTTTCAGATAGAGATACCAAGTTCTTGAGCCATTTTTAGAGAGTTCTATGGAGAAAACTGGGTACCAAACTACTTTTCTCAACTACTTGTCACCCTCAAACTGATGGTCAAACCGAGGTTGTGAACAGATCCTTATCTACTTTGCTAAGAGCCACGGTTGGTAAGAACTTAAAGAATTGGTTAGATTGCATTCCCTTTGTTGAATTTGCCTATAACTATGCTAACCATTCCGCTACTAAGCTTTCACCCTTTGAGATTGTGTATGGTTTCAAACCAGAAACACCACTAGATCTTGTTCCCTTGTCTCCTTTAGAGTTTCTTGACCAGGATGGAGCAAGCAAGGCAGAAACCATTCAGAAGTTACACAAGAAGGTGAAAGAAAATGTAGAGAAAAAGACGGCCAGCTACAAGAAGGCCGCTGATAAGGGAAGAAAGGAAGTCATCTTCAACCCAAGAGATTGGGTTTGGATCCATATGAGGCCAGAACGTTTTCCCAACCAGAGAAAAAGCAAGCTAGCACCAAGAGGAGACGGTCCATTCAAAGTCTTGGAAATGATCAACAACAATGCTTACCGCTTGGAGTTGCCAGGTGAGTTAAACATTTCACCCACGTTTAATGTTACTGATTTATCTCCTTATTTTGCAGATGAAAGTGGTATGAGGACAGAACTTTCTCAAGAGGGAGGGAATGATGAGGACATTAGTGAACCGGAAGAAACCGACTCCGAGAAAACCACTGAACCGGCTGAAGAACCAGGCATTACCAGCATGAACCTCCTGCCCAAGACAAGAGCAGGAGCCAGGAAGGTACGGGACAAGTTCATTGCTTCCATTCAGGAGTTCATGGATCAAGAAGAACAAGTGCTAGAAGCCAAGACCCAAGCTGGACACCAAGCACAAGAAACCGAGGCCGGCCTCGCCAACTTCTTAGTCTTCCAGTCCGGCCCAGCCTGAGCTAATATCCACGAGTTTGGTGGACCTCTTGCACTCTTTTTCCCTTAGGCTTGGTTTTGTCCCAATTGGGTTTTCCAGCCAAGGTTTTTAATGAGACAAGCCGGCCCACCCATTACATTAAACTCACGGATTGGCCATCAAGTAAGAGATCTTCACAATATCAAGAGAGGATCATCACGCCATCAATGCTATATTAAAATGGCAATTTTCTAGTTTCATTTTTTTGCATTATTTACAATTTATATAAACCTTGCATTGTGTAAAGTTAAAAGCACCTTTGAATGAAATCAAATCATTTTCTTTAGTAAAAGAAACTCTCTCAAACGTTTTCTAAGCTTTCCATTGGTGCGAAGTCTTGGTGACCTTGAAAACCTTGTCTTATCACAAGTGATTCCGCACAGTTGTGTGGTGACCCTCTCCTTCCACATCCACCATTCCACCGGCCTAAGAAGAGCCCCTTCGGCCTGCTTAAACCGGCTCCACCCCGCCCGCTTCATTCATCCATTCGACCGGTTTTATTCAAGTGTCCCTCCGACCCGGTTCAAAGCTCCATAACCACCGTGAGATTGACCATAACCGACCAAGCTTACATCATAAACCCAAAAAGGGGAAGAATTGATTGGCTTGTTTTTTTCTAAATCTTTCATATTTTTTTTGTAACTTCTAATTATACATCTGATTTGTCTGCCTTAATATTTGTCCGTTGGCATCTAGCCCCCATTCACCGTTCCAGTCGCCAAGCGCCAGTCGCTTTGCTGTGTTGTATACTTTGTTTGCGGGCACTGTCACTACCTACACACTATTGATGTACCTATTGCTGAGTTTATATAAGTTTAAAGATCCTTATGTACATGGATTTTATATGAATTCTCCTTCCATAGTTCATATTGTTAGTTTTTGTGAAACCAAGGTCGGATTTGAGGGATAAAGCTCTGATTCTTGTTGGTTTTGAGAGGCTTAGCTCTGATTCTATGGAGAGAATTTAGAGAGCGTAAGCTTAGGAATCAAGAGAGGAGACAATCATCTTGTAAAGCTCTAATTCTTGTTGGTTTTGAGAGGCTTAGCTCTGATTCTATGAAGAGAATTTAGAGAGTGTAAGCTTAGGAATCAAGAGAGGAGACAATCATCTTGTGATTGAATCCATACAAAGAACCTCGTAGAAACCAAATTCCATAGTGCTGAGAATTGGTTATATCAAGGAGATTCCATCTAATATTTATTAAAAGGAAATTATTTTCTAACTCTCTTCACACGGGCATAAGGAGGAAGTGATTCTCAATTAGGGGCAAAATGGGTTTACTATTAAAATCACCCTTAAAAAGTGTTAGTAAGCAATAGAAACTTGAAAAAGTGCTATTTTTGCTATAAGTCCCTTGTGGTTTGGGATTTTTGGTATTTATAAGTGAGGACTGAGGAAGGACCACTTTATGAAGATGTCTCGTCTTCGTTTTTGTAGACCAATGGATTCTTCAATATTATTATGGTGGCTTTTCCCCTCTTCCCAAGGCAGCTCTATACGGACAGTTCTTTCATCTTAAAAGCTCAAATGAGGAATAAAAAAGATTTTCTTATTTTATTAACATGTGCAGAATATTCATACACATGGTGTTAGTTCATTTACGTGACCAGATCACAGTACACTTGTTTTAGCCATCACCATCAATCACTCAACATCTTTAACCATTCTTGAGCGTACTAGAGTGCGCACAAGATGGTTAATGAGTATTTAGAGGGACTAATTGCGGTTTGACCGAGAGATTATGCGGTTTGATCGAATGATTAGCGTGGGAGATGGATGACGTGACTTTTAATGCCGTGGCGTCCACGTGGTGTGAACTTTAAGAGGGTCGGAATTCTCCGTAGAAGAAACTGAATTCGGTAATTGAGCAGAGGGAGAAAGAAGAAAATGACGACGTCATTGTTTATAGATGTTCAGCGACGTGCTTTAAAGAAGCAACGTCCCGAGGTGTTAAAAAGAGCGAGCTGGTCGCTGTTACAGATGTTAGCGACGTGCTTCAGGGAAGGGACGTGCCGAAGTATAAAGAGAGAGAGAGAGTTGGTGAGATGGCAGTGGTTGAACTGAGATCAGAACCTAATTCCGGTGGACCGGAGTCGCTCACGGGGTTAACCTTGATCTAAGTAACCAAGCTACTCGACCTAATCTCTGATTTCTTAACTACAATTACAAGTGAGAGAAGTGAATTCAATGTCCCCCTCCATAATAAATGAAGGGGGTATTTATAGGGGAGTTCGGACTCGTAAGTTGACTTGTAGTCATGCTAGGCTCGAGCTGTAGGCTGCGCCCTAGGGTTCCTTGATCGAAGGAAGGGATGTGCACGCGTCGGCGCCGTTTCTGCAATCAACTCCTTGTTTATTCTGACAAGTGACAAAGTGCGATGTGGCTTTAGTCACATCACGCTTTGTCTAGTTGACTTCGTGCGTGATGATTCTCGGGGGACGCTCCTCCAAGGTGCGGTAACGAGATGCCTAATCGTAGAAGGGCTCGAACATTGGGCCTACGTCGTTCTGGGCCGAAGCTATCTGATTATGGGCTACCTTTACGGCCCTGTCAATTTGGACCCATATCTTGATCTGGATCGGGCCGTGGGTGTGCTAAAACCACCCCCAAAAATTCCCGACAAGACAAAGAACGAGAGTAAGAGACAAGACATTGGTTCAAGGGATGCAGAGAGATCTCGCAGACAATAGGGCAACTAAGTTGAGGGAAAAGAATACAAAGAGATTTACTTATTTTAATCCATCATAAAATTTTGAAAAAAAGAAAAGAAAATAAAACCAAAAACAACACAAAGAAAATAAAACCATTTCCTAAACTATAAAAACCATCAGAGATATGAATATTTTTAAAGCCAATCTGAAAAATCATAACGAAAGGAAGCTTAAACATGAAAAAGACGGTGACGCGAATCTAACATTCATCTCTTTGGTTGAGTTGCACCAAACTTGGGAGATAAGAAGATGAACACACAAGTGGGGGAGAATAAATCTTCGGAGTATATCCGGCATGGCCAGGATAGGGTTTCCCGACATTAGGAGCTTCTCCAGGACTCACAGTTTTATAGTATTCGTCGTCTCCAATGATAAAAGCTGTGTGGTAATAAGCGGTCTTAGTATGTTCATATCCGTCTATATCGAAAACCACTGCGACTTTCTCTTCCTCGTCAATGAAGAAGCTCCCATATCTCTCGTCAAATTGAATGTAACGATTACCAATTAGTGGTCTCATATCCACATCCATAAACTTTCTCCACGACACAGCATTGGGCTCAATCTTAGTCGTAATCCAAATCTCTAATGCCTCAATTTTTTCCACACCTTTCTGATGTAGCAGGGCGAGCTTTTCGTCTCTAACAGATGAGAGGGTCACAGTTCTTTCACCAAAAGAGTGAAACGGAAGAGACAGACGCTGTCCAAATCTCTCTCTTGTAAAATCAAAACATAATAAGAAATCTTCCCAATCATAGATCACGATCTCAACTTTTCCTTCTCCCATCATTATTTTCTCATGAGCCCAAAAATAAGTATTTCCAGACACGCCGTGGCAACCAGGTTCTACCTCCCAGTCGGGTCTAACATCAAGAACTCTCCATGAATTAGAGCTAAAGTCATAGATTTCGAACCCTGAAAGGTCTTTACGTTCGTGAAACCACTGATAATCCAAAAACCTCAAGATTTTGTGGTTAAGGTTCATGTCGTATCCAAAGAGATAATTGTCGTGTGTGTGGAATTATGTTCTGGGACCGATCCACCTTGTTTGCCCCAAATAAGGATTCCAAGCCACGAGCTTTGAGTTGTCCATGGCAATGCATAACAATAACCCGTCACAGTGAAAAACTTTAGATATCTCGATTTGATTAAGTAAACCTACCTGCTTTATAGATAGATTAAGATCAACCAAGTCTTCTTCTTCTTCCTTGCGGCGGAGATGAAATCTCAATGAACAAACCTTATCATCCACCGTAATAAACCCCAAAAACTGATGCTGCCTTGCCGCTTCTTTACCCAAAATCTAGTATTTGGTTAAACGGTCCCATAGTTTGCAAGTGGATCGCACTTGGCTCAGAGATGTTATCGGTACTTTGGTGAGTATCTTCTCCCCTACCAGTTCCGGTGGAAGGTCGCATATCCTTTTCGTCATTCTTCCAAGTTTTTCAACAGTCTCAGCACAATAGAAATAAGGATCTTTCTCTCTAATTAATACTTTATATATATTTATATACACAATTATAAATTAATTGGGATAGAAAAAATGGAAATTGTTAAATATGGATGATTATCTATAAAGATTTCAAAAGTGCTAAACAAAAGTTAATAAAAAAAAATCTACATATTTTCACAAATATAGGAAAAATTAATATCTTAAAGCTAAATTTCCCGAAAAGAGAGAAAACAAAAAAATACAATTTCCTTTTTCACAACGACAAAGGTAAAAATCTTTAGGGCATATAAATATGTGTATGCCCTAGGCATATTCATAATCTTTTCGTTTTTATCTTCTCAATCACAAAAATTAAAAGAAGATGATTTCGAAGTCTTTAGGTGTTATCGCCACCGTTTGGACAAAGATCATGAGTGTCGTATCCATTGGAACGGATTGGTGTTACACACAGTTTCCAAATCTATGTCTACCGGAGTTGTTGTATTCTTTTGCTACTATGTTTTCGCTTCTGAGAGGTTCAAAGACCGGTTTTAATCTCTTTCCTTACATTGGAGAAAACCAAGGTCTGATTCTTGTTCTGGTTCTTGGTCTTGCTCTTATAACACTAAGACGTGTCCACCACGAACCGTCGCTGGTCACAATAGTTAGTGTTCTGATGATTTTTCATTCGATTGTTTCATATCTTATTGACGAGACGGAGGGCAAATCAGAACCGGTTGATCGGTTCTTATCCGGCAGATTTTTGGCGTTCCAGAGTCATGTTATCACGTTTATGATAATTATGGATAGTCGACGCAACTATAAACTAGTATATGCGTTCCTCTCTCTCAGTCTAACAGGCAATTTGGAAGAATCTAAATTTGCTAGATCAACCAACTCGCAAACTCTTGGGAACTATATTCATCGCCATGGTTGTTATGTTGAAAATGCATCAAGCTAGTGTGAGAGATGAAGAAGAAGAAAGAAACCGCATGATCAAAAAATTTAAGGAGAGTCCTTCATCAACCTTAAGAGAAGCCGGTGCAAACATAGGTGACGGTTAAAAGCGAACAAGTTTTGGAAACAAAAACAATACGTCTAGGGTTTTTAATTTTACTAAATAGATATTGGCTTTACCCGTTATTTTATTAATAAAGAATTTTACTCGTCATAATAGTAAAGATTTTATTCGTCGACAATACGTGACGTTGATGGCTTTTAAGATTTACGTATGTTACGTAATAAGTAATACACAGAGTCAGGAGTATTAGTTATTACAAGAGCTTTCTCTCTTTGTGTTTAGTATTGAAGTTTTTTTTTGTGATAAGGTCTTCAAATTTTTTGTCTAATCATATATATTTCAAAAGATCTTTTTCGTTCAAACTTTTGATTATTCGATCAAGATTTATAGTGATTAGTTGGTTACTTAGTTCGAAATCAAATATAAGGCACTATCTACTGTTGAGTAGCCAATCTGTTGCTATAACGGAATCTTCTAAACTTGAGTCTAATCAACTATTTTTGGGCAAGAACTATATATTCATCAGATGATGACAAAGTAAGTGATAAATGGAGTTTTCAGTTACCACCCAAAAATGAAAGCGCATGGAAACAGTCGAATCTCTCAAGAAGTCTAAAACAAAAGTGTTTTTTTCCTTGGAATTTTGCAAAAAGCGATAAATCGCCCACCGTGGGGCTCGAACCCACGACCACAAGGTTAAGAGCCTTGCGCTCTACCAACTGAGCTAGACGGGCTTACTGTTTATTGTATCACTCTTTACTTTAATTTAGATATACTAAACGAAACTTTCCATATCATCATGCTGTGTAAAGGCAAATCAAGATCAGAAAAAAAAAACAAGTTGGCTCTCTGGTTTCTTTGCTCTCTCACGATACTGGTCTTCTACTGGGCTATTTTCTTCACTGGGCTTTTATTGGGCTAAGAGCTCCATTTCAATTTCGGTTCAAAATTAAGTTTCAATTACTAATCTGGTTTAGATGTAAGGTTAATCCAACAAACAAACTATTAATTCTCCTGCATTAATTTGAAAAAAAAACACTATTTTTGGTTTTATCAAATTGTAAGAGACAAGTGGCAATGTCACATTGGCCAGGCACACTCTTAGTTTCCCCTCTAAGATTCAGATTCAGACCAAGGAAACTTGTAAGTTTTCATCCAATGAATTTACCACAAATTTTCAAAAAACTCTTTCCTACAAATTTTCAACCATCTTCTCATTGTCTAATGCAAAAATACTTTTCCAAGTTGCATTATACCTCTTATGATACTATATAAACAAAGACTTCATAAAATACAACATAAAACAAAGACTTCATACAATACAATTTAAGCAGAGACTTCATAAAATACAAAACAAAGACTTCATACAATACAATTTTTTTTAAAAGACTTTCATACAATACAACTTGAAAAAAAAACTATTAGTTTTAAAAATGATAATATATTTTCCATTGCAACACACCTCACACGATACATTTAAAGAGACTTTCTACAATACAACTAATAACAATAACTTTTGTATAACTTTTAAGTTAGAAGTTCTAACAAATGAATACTTTTTCAATTTATACCTCTTACAATGTGATTTGTGAACAAAAACTTTTTTTTTTTTTACCAAAAAAAAAACTTCATATAACATAATTTAAAACAAAGAATTTTTACAATTTACAACTTTAAACAAAAAATTGTTAACTTCTGACAAATGAATATTTATCCATGTTGCAATATAACTCACACAATAGATAAAAGTTTATTTCTACAATAAATTTCCTTAGTAAATCAATATTAGTAAAAGAAAATAAGATTATAAGATTATGTATATAAATTTTCACAAATCGGGCTCTCAAAAGTCAAAACTAACTAATTACTCTCATCACATATAATGACGTTTGAAAGATTTGTTTTGTTGATCAAGTAGATAAAGAAATGAGAGACTTACTTAATTAAGAAAGACTCGATCGACATCTGCATGTCTTGCTCACATTGTATATATAAATATTTAATGAAAATAATACTTTCAATATAGTTCTATATAAACTTGACATTAGCTTTGTAGATTCACCACATCTGTCTACTTGTCTAGCATCTGCTAAAAGTTTAAAGACCTTCCTCATTAAAATCAAGTTTGTCCCTTTTCTCACATTTTCTCTTTTGTTTTACTTTGTCATATTGCATCTAACCATTTGTATGGATTTACTTATTCCTTAATCGAGTTCATAAGCTGTCTAATTAAGCTTTTCATATGTAATTGAATCTCGTATGATGCTCACAACTCACAAGCCTAACATTGAATCTACCACTTATCCCTATGTTTCATATAGCTTCCTTTTATTTGATACTGATAAATGTATAGTTGTATCAAAGATCAAACTAAGCATCTCGTCAAGTTTTTATCGTTGTTACGTACCTTGATCGGATTAGCTAATAAATTACTTTTTATGTGATAACTGAAAGGGTGACAGAAATTTCCCCAAATGGCCAACGCTCAGAAGAATGTGGAAAACATAGTCTTGGTTGGGCGTACAGGCAACGGAAAAAGTGCCACCGGGAACAGCATCGCCGGGAAAAATGTTTTTGTTTCGAAAGCACATGCAACAGGCGTTACAATGGAATGCAAGTCAGTGATAGTTGAGACACCAGAAGGCACGAAACTCAGAGTGATTGACACTCCAGGTACATTTTCATTACATATATATTTATATATGATAAAATGTGTAACCCTTCTAATTTATCCCACGTGAAAAATAGTATAAACATGAAAGCAAACACATGGCACATTTGATTTTATGGCGTCAAATTGTATGTAGGTCTATTTGATTTGACATCTTCGGCTGATTACATAAGCAAAGAAATCGTTAACTGTCTACATCAAGCGGAAGGAGGGCTGCATGCTATACTCTTAGTTTTATCGGTGAGGAATCGAGTTACAAAAGATGAAGAGGTTGTACTTAGTACCTTGCAGGTCCTTTTTGGACGTAAAATTGTTGACTATCTCATCGTTGTTTTCACGGCCGGTGATGTGTTAGAAGAGGATGACATAACAATTAAGGACTATCTCGAAGATTGCCCGGACTACCTAAAGGTTGGTACTTTGATCACAATTTACGAACTTAGTGGTATTAGAACATCTCTATCAATAGTCTCTCACATGAATCCCTCACAATTGGGGAAATTTTTTTTATATATTTTGTTGAGTAGATATTTTATCTTAAATAGAGGAGAAACCTTAAACGCTAGACCCTATTTGAGATACTTGATAAAATATTACTACTATTTTCTATTCGATTGTAATAGACTTTGATGATATCATAATTTGAGTAAACGTTGTTGTCTTCAAATATGGAAAAGAGATGTGGCTTTTCCATGTCTCGTAAATTATTGGGATTGTATCTCCACCTCTTCACGTTTCATAGTTGTTGATTTAGTAGTCAGTTTCTTTATTCTATTGTGGGTATTTAAATGCATCGTTAGAGAGGAAATGGAAGAAAAGAAAAATGATGTTGACTTGTTTTAAAGTCTTTGGGAACTAATTGATGTGAGAGACAAAGGTGCTCTTAGGGTTTCAGCTTGGGACTTATGATTTGCATATTTCTATGGCTTCAGAAACTTCTCGTGTCGTGTGAGCAAAGAATGGTCGTGTTCGATAACAGAACCCATTTTGAGGTTAAAAAGACAAAGCAAGTCCACGAGCTTCTCAACGTTATCGACATGGTCAGAAGGAACACCGACTATAAACCCTATACGGAGGACATGTACCTAAAGATAAAGGTTTAAAGAGCTCCCCTTTTTTTTGTATTCTATAGCTTCATCCATCTCTAGCGCGTTTTAATTACGAAAATCAAATCGTATCGCTCAACAGGAAGAGACTGAAAGACACCAGAAAGAACACGACGAACTTGCCAAAAAAGATGTTACGGAAGAAGAATTCCAGGAATTGAGGAAGGAGTTATTGCTAATAAATCAACAGAACCTTGATGCAATGGCAAAGATGGTATAAACTCATGAATTATTCGTTCACACACACATATGTGGTGTTGACGTGGACATTTAACGAGATGTGATTGTTTTGCACAGATGGAGAAGAATATTAAAATGGTTACGGAAACTCAGGAGATGCTCTTTGAGCAAAGAGAAAAAACGGAATTGGTTAGGCATCTTGCGGAGGAGGAGCAAGAGAAGAAGGATTTTAAAGCGGAGGAGGCGAAGCATGAGAAAGATATCCAAGATAAGATAGACAAGATGGAAGCCATTCATCGTCAAGAAATCGAAGAGCAAAGAAAACGTACATTCATCGTGTGCAACATTCTCTGATCGTTTACTCTCTGCCTTTTCATTAAAAATAAAGAGCCATTGCTACATATATTCCTCGTTGAGCAAGTTCTTGGGTTTTTGGAGGAGTTTGTTTGCTTTTGCTTCTGTTTCAATTTCATTTCCGTTATTTCTTTGATGTTGAATAGGCGATTTGTTGCCTATTATTTGTTTAATTTGCTTCTTGTAACCTTGCTTGCATTTTATTTTAATTAATAAAGAGTCGAGAAAGAGTTCTTTCTTAGTAAACACTGAGGGGTTGTGATTATTTCCATGTAGTCGTGTGCATGGATACTAATGATGATTCGTTGACTTCATCAGTATGATATATTTAACCTAGCCTATGTTTCCGTTCATCACAAGTTAACCATAATAAAAAAAAGATTTTTTTTTTTTTAAGTTTATAAGATAAAGTAAAACTTTAGAACTTAAGCAAGGAAACTAGTTCAAAGTCATAGTATTCTCGACATAAGATGTTTACGTCTAAGCTCCATATCCTCCACCACAGTACCTTCGTCTTCAACGAATCTCATACTGTTTCGCTTTGGATCATAATAGAAAACACATAATGTGTCGTAAGATATTAGCATCTTATTGACAAAAACGATCTCACCACCATGAGTAACACCGCCAGTTTACAAATCCATCCATCTCCGGCCGAGATTTCACGACAGCAGCGAAGGCGTTGTGTCGTCGACGGTGATGCCTCGTGGTTGTTCTCATCGCTTTTTCTCTTCTTCATCACGGCTGTTTTGTAAAACCCTAGACGTATAAATTGTATATATGGTTTTAGTACTTTCTTTTCTTTTGACAAAAAGTTTTTATTAAAATGCGAGAGAAAATGTCTAAAAATTACAAGGACTTGCTTTTTAGTGTTTTTGTGTGTGACATATATGTTAATCGATATATTTTAAAGATAGGTATACGAACTTACCTAATTTGAGAATTTTATGATGTTTATTGAACTTTGATTTGGGAACTTGTAAGAAGTAAAGTAAAAATAGAGAAAAGAGGTTTGGATGATGTTCAAATGGCTTCTCCAAGTTGAAACCATGAAACGAAATTGATTACAGAATATAACAACCATATGATTCATTTTTTCAAAAAGCTACAGTAGTAAGTATTATGCACAAAAGAATTTTATGTCAAAATGCAAAGTTTTGAGACAGAGAAAATTACTACACTCGTTTCTATTCAATCTATGTCCCTTGTCTCTGCTACTACTCCTGTAATACCTCTGCTTGAAACAGAGACTTCCATATCTCAACCAAGTCAGATCCAACCACTGATCTCCCAAATCCCTTACGAGCATTGACTCTGTTCATAACCTTTCCTTTCAACACACTATCAAACCTCTCTAACTTCGAGAACGACTCGTAATCCACAGAAACCGATCTGTAAACACAATGCTTCATCTCTGCTAGCTTCAGCTCTATCTTCATCAACAGTTTTCCACAATCTTCAAACCAAGAATCCACATCAGAAAGCGTGACTCTTTTATCATCACTATTACCATTGTTCTTTCTCAAATCCCAAACAATCTTTCCCAAGAGTTGAATCACATCAACGCAGAGAAAAATGTAATCCTCAAATCGGAAAGTAGACTTAACATTACGATGCTCCTCTCTATTCTCCTTCTTCATCATCATCACAATCTCAAAGACTTCCTTGAGCTTTCCTATGATAACACTTGTACCTTTATCGTTTTCATTTACACCTAATTGCTTTAGACACATCCAGTACTCTTCGATTTCACTAGCAAGAAGCTCATTAGTTGTCAAAAACGTATATTCAGCCACAAGAAACGAAAACTCCAGTCCAAATCTAGCAGCTTTCACTCTCCTCTTCATCAGATTCTCATGTCGTTCTCTCAATTTCTCAATCAAAAACAACCATTTTTGGTATTCGAAGGAATCTCTTTTCTCTTCCTTCTCCTTTTTTGAAACCTCTGTTTCGGTTTCTTCACCTATAGAGAGCCATTCTAAAACCTCATCCGCAAAATACTTAACTTCTACTTTCCCATCTTCAACACAAACAGATTCTCTATTGATACTCTCAATTTCAGATTTCAGAATCGCTAGTTCTTGATTAAGCAGGTTAATCAAATCTGAAAGGGTTTGTGGTACCGTACAAGTGAAGTCCACTGGTGTCTTCGTCAATTTCTCCTGCTCAAGATCACCTCTAAGGAACAACTCTAAAACCTCATGAAAAATTCTATCTTCTATATCGGAATTAGGTTCACAACAGAACAACCGATCACTTGTTCCACCTTCGGATTTCCAAATCTCTAATTCTTGATTCTGAAGGTTAATAAAATCTGAATCAGTTAGGGTTTGTGTTACCGTACAAGTGGAGTCCATTGGTGTCTTCTGCAGATTCGTTGGACTCTCCTCATCGACATCAGCGAGAATTGGTGAAGAGATTGAAGATTCATCGCTCAAGTTCTTATTTTTCTGCAGAATCGTTGGTTTCTCTTCATCAACGTCAGCGAGAATTAGTGAAAAGACTGAATATTCTTCGCTCAAGCGCTTCTTCTTCAACAGAATCGTTGGATTGTCTTCAATATCTGGGAGAATTGTTGAAAAGATTGAATATTCATCATCAGTATCCATCTTTCTTTTGATTTCTGAAACTTAGAACGAGAGAGAGTAGAAGACCCTTTGTAAATGGCCGAACTACTCTTTTATACTACATCGAGTGTGTCTACGTCGACTTTTCTCTCCTTACATTCTCACAGGCATTTCGTCGAACACGTTCAGTGCGATTCCGTTTGGTTCATTAATACACAAAATTTGGCACCGAATGAACCGTTCGAGTAATCACGGATCTTCCACGCAGAGGAAATCTTGTCCGACGAAATCCCTCATCCAACTCCAAATCAAAATCTCCATAAGAGGACCTTTCACTTTCATCGTCAAACATATTTTGTTCTCTTTTGCTTTGCTTCTGAGGTTATGACTTATCATGAGGCTCGTTTGTTATTTGTGTGCAAAAAATGGCGTGAAGTTTAGCTCTCGTTTGTTAAAATCAAAACTATATGCCGTTTTAATGTAACATCACGTAAATAAAAATATATAGTGATGGTGGCTCTGGATTGCGTATCAAAGAAGAAAGGTCAAATCTTTTTCATTATACGAACAAGATTTTCAATGTACTTAGTATTACGCAGAGATGGACATTACTAGAAAGTAACCAAACCGTTTATAATAGTCTTATTTAGATCTAAGCTCAAGACTGGCTTGACTTTTGTTTTCTTATCTCATCAGCTTCCTTTCTTCTTTGTTGATATTTAACTGGAAAATTTATTAGAAAATTTATTAGAAACTAATATATATCTCATATCAGAAATTGGAAATGATTTAAATAATATATAATGGATATGTGTTAGTTCACCCATATCTAATTTATTTCGAGTTGAAAATTTATGAAACTTAATATGTTATTAGATGAATCAATTCATTCATAGTGAATTAGTTTTGAATTAAAAACCAATTCACTAGTTGTTTTGACCTTCATGAAAATTCAGATCCTTAAACCTTTCTTATTACAATCTTATTTAATAATATAGAACAAAAACTCATAAGTACACCTCTATTTCTTTTAACATATCTCTTACACAAATTCAAACATCCAAACAAAACTTTTGTAGACCTTGATTCAAACTTCAAAAGCATAAAATAACCCCCTCAGATAGATTGATAAGTTTAACATTTCATGTATTTCATCTTAATTTGACTCATATTTAGATTCCTCGGAGATCTAACATATCTTTTGTTCCGTTTAAGGTACCCATCGAATCTAAAGACTCTTTATCAGTTGGATATATAAAATCTTCCGACTTCTAGGTAAAACATTTGTAAGTAAATCCTCATTACTTCAACCTTTCTAATTATATCTCTGTTCAAATGAAGTTTCATCTCGATATGATTGATCTTTTTCGTGGTAAACCCCATTTTTATTTAAGCATATTACATTTTGTAAATTGCAAAACTCTTTAGTGTCTTATTGAAGACATATATCTAATGTGTTCAAAAACTTGAAATAAGGTTGATGTTTGAGATCTTAAACTTGAAAATCTAAAATGTATAGATAAATATGGTGGTTAATTTTGCTTGTTATAAAGAGAAGGTCCCAAACATAAACACAATTTAAAGATAACAAAAAAAGCATGAAAATTACAAATGAACGGGATTGTCATTTAATAATAAAAATAATCATCATAACGTCATTTAATAATAAAAATAATAAAATGTTTGAAAGCGGTCATTAGGATAAATAATAGGGCAACTGTCGGCAACAAGGCCGCAATAAATATGCCAAATTTGTGATCATATCCGTTACTATAAGAACTTCAAGCATTATACATATGTCCTAGTGTAAGAGTGGTCATAGAAGTTTGCAATAATGGTCTTTAGCTATCTATTTATTTATGAAATTTATATAAAAATATAACTAAAAGTAATATTACTTAAATTAATTAGCAGTTTACTTATAAAAATAATATTTTAATTAAAGTAGTTATAATATAAATGACATTAATTATTTATAAAAAAACACTATGGACATAAAAAAAACTATAATATTTAATTACTATGAAAATTCTACAATTATACCATTTCATTATACAAACTCTAATGGTATGGAGAGAATTATTAAATTTTGCAAATAATTATACAATTCTATAAAAATACCAATGGACCCTAATCCTTTTCATTGCTGAAAGATTATTCAATAAAATTGAACAAAGTCTGTGCATCCAGACACAAACACTCAAAATCATAAACCAAAGTCACTTAAAGATTTTTTTAAAAAGGCTCAAATCTTTGATAAACTACTTATCTTAAACACGTTAACCAAATTGTCTTAAATCGAACCTTTTCCACACTAAAGCCAAAATCTCATGTGTGTTAACTCCAAAACCACCAACAAAAATCAAAATCTGTCTCATTACCTAAAAATCAAACTCGAATAAGTCTCTTTTGACTACTTGACTTTATTTTCCTAAAGAACACTTCGTTTTCTATGCAATTATTTAACAAAACTTGACACCTAAGGAACCTAAATCGATGAGAAAAGACTCAACTTTGTCATTCCCTAAGCCCTAAATCAATATAGCATTTCAGAGATCAAAGCTTTTCTCAAACTCACATGCCACAACACCTAAAATCATCACCAAAACCATTTAACATAAAAAAGGCTTAGTCTTTGACTAGATAATCTTAGTTGAGTCTATGTTTCATACTTAAACGAAAACTCATGTTGTGTTTGTTCACTCTGAACACAAATAGTAATCAAAATCCGTCTAAAGTCAAAGCAAAAACAAGAACTCGTATAAGTCTTGTTCTTTACTCTGTTTTCGTCAACAAAATTTAATTTTCTATGCAACTATTTAACAAACCTAGCTCAATATTGCTTCTCAAAGGCTGAACCTTTTCTCATACCCACAAGCCACAACACTAAAAATTCAAAATCATCAACCAAACGATTTAAAGATCAAAATGGCTCAAATGTTTGAATAAGTTACGTCTTAAAACGTTAACCAAATGGTCTTACCTATTTCACATTAAAGCCAATTGTTCACTCCGAAAACAAACAATAATCAAAATACGTTTCATGCAAAAAATCAAACTCATATAAGTCTCTCTTGACTTGTTCTTTCCTCGTGAACAATTCGTTTTCTGTACACTTAACAAAACATGGCACTCAGGAACCTGAATCGATGAAATATAACTCGACTTGTCATCTATATAACACTAAATCAATATAAAGCGTTTCAAAGGTCGAAGCTTTTGACATACCCACAAAAACATTCACAATCACCGACCGATCCATTTCAGATTAAAAAACTCAATCTTTGATAAGTTATGAATCTTAAAACCCAACTTGTCTTCACTAAAACACTAATTCATGCCCACAAACCACAAAACTAAAAATCAACGAAACCTTTTAAAGATCATAAAGGCTTAATCTCTGATAACTTAACCAAATAGTCTTAAGTTGAGTTCGTTTCATGCTAAACCCAAAACTCATGTTTGTTCATTCAAACCACAACACAAACAGTAATCCAAAAATTTGTCTTAAAAGATAGAGAAAACGCAACAAAAACAGAAATAGAAACCAACTAAATATCTCAAAGTAGCTTTTTGTTGCTTGCTTCTACTCGTCTTCCTGAGAACGAAGTCTGCCAAGCTTGTTGGAAACACAAATGTCTAGCTGAGCAGCTCTCTCAACAATAGCCTTTCTCTTCTTAGTCGAAATGTTGTGAGCAATCTCTGCACAGTAAGTCCTGTTGTGCATCATCAATAACTCGAGGTCACTTGTGTTGTGAACAACGAATTTCTTGAATCCATTGGGAAGATAGTGACGTGTCTTCTTGTCAGATCCGTATCCAACGTTAGGCATCAATGTCACTCCCTTGAACTTTCTCCTGACTCTTGAGTCAATACCCTTTGGCCTCCTCCATGATTCCTGTAAACCAATAACCAAATCCACACAGAACCAAAAATAAATACAAACATAACAATCAAGCTTCAAGATTCTTTCACAAAACAAATCGAGAATCAAGCTAATCATTTCCATGGAAAAATCTTTATAATTTCAGAGATAAATAGCTATTGAATCGGAAAATACATATTGAATCTGAAATTTAACGAATGGTGTTACCTAAAATCATCAATTTCATGGGAAACTCTTAATAACTATGGATTTAAGAAGCTGAATCAGAACATAAAGCTACACTGAAACTGATACTAAATGTTGAATTCAATGAAAGGTTTAACTAAAACCAACATTTTCACAGTCAATCAACCGAAACGTGGCGACGAAACATAAAACCCAGAGATTTGATTCTTGTAAAACCCTAAGAGGAACAAGTTATGGATTCTGAGTTTACCTTGACGGTGATTCTGCGGTCGCTCTGGGGCCTGATGAACTTAGCGGACCTCTTCTTCACGACCTTCTTGGTGAGCAACGGGACCGCCATTGTTTGCTGCTGCTTCCTCTCTAAGATCTCAAAGACGACTCCGTAAAACAGAAGAGAAAACCTAAAATGAGATTTTATAGATGCAACCTAGGGTTTCTGATACCAGAAAATTGGGCTAAAGATTTGGCCCAAACAGAATTTATTTTTTAGGCTATGAAATGTAAGTTACTTTTTTGGGCCTCTAAAAATTCTGGATATTGGATAATAGCCCAATATGTCATGATAATTTTTGTATGAAATTGATCAAAAATCGTTAACAAATTAATCTTGATTAAGTTGAACGTGTGAGATTGAATAAGATAAGAAACGTAGATTGGATCATGGATTTGGATAGAATTTCAATCTATCCGCCATTATCAAATCGATAACTTTAAATTTTGCATGTTATTTTAGATCTAATATTTGTAAATCATATTTCAAATATTTAAAAGTCTATGATTATGCTTAAAGCTATGAACGAATAGTTTTACACTAGCCAATCAATTTTTCCGAGTAGACTAACCCTTTTTGTGTTGGTTGTTAATCTAATTGCTTGTTGACATTTCTGGAATCAAGATTAATCGCTATATGTATTTTTTTTATTCTAGATTCTCAGACTTCATATATAAGATATATAAAAAAGAAATTCGAATTTTTAATAGTATTGATATTTATAGAACAGGGTAAAAAAAATTCATTCTCAAACTCAAGATCTAAGATATATAAAAAAAAATTAAATTTTAATAGTATTGATATTCATATAAAACAGACATCTTGGTAAAAAAATTCAGTGCAAATTTAGAACAAATATTCATGGCAATGAGACTATCATACTTCTATAACTTACTCCAAAAAAATTTGGTTTTCATTCCTTACAAATCACTTTATGTTTTGTATCCTAGTTGCAATAGATCCAGTCATTTTCACAAGAATGGATTCCTAATCTGGATTAAAGTGGAAATATCACTACTTTAAAAAAAAAAAAATCTATGTAGCATTACTAATAATATCATAAAACTAAATCAAATAACATCTCAAACAAATTTTTCCAACCGATGCCTAAATTATTGGTTTTGGATATATCTAATAACATAGGTCTTAACAATTTGATAGAATAAATTGAGCTTACGATATCTCGACTTGAAAGAAACAATGCCGAAAAACTTGCCAAAGAGGTTAAGAAAACTTATCCAATTAGTTTGTGGAAACTCATCAATGTGATATCAAGTTTAATTTCAATAAATCTAGAATAAATCTGGAAATAAATCTGAAAACTTTATACTTAAATGGTTCCAATTTTTTAACTCTCGAGTTGATGGAAGATATCAAATCACTGATTTTCGCAAAACACATTCCTCGATTTTCGCAGCTAGTCAAAGGAGGAGCAAATGTGCTTAAAAATACACAAAGATAAAATATGCATTGAATAGTTTGTGGAGTTAGGCACTAGAGCCAAGATGTTGCTTATGAAACCGTGGATGTTGAAGCTGCACTCGGGAATATACCATACGAGTTCCTTAACCCAATTCATGATGTTCATGTTTTCTTTTATAAATTAATATTGCAGTCTACACTAATGATAGATCCAATGATACTTCCAAACTCGAGAAGCACAGTTGATCGAACCAACATTCAAAGTCATCTTTTGAACGAAAATGCAAACAAATCTAAATATTCAGTTACATCTCTCTCACTCCCTATGAAGATTTGGCTTTGAACTTCTCCTCTTGCTTTTGCTGCATCATGATCCATTTAATCGGGTACATTTGACATCAAATATGTTGATACCGAACATAGAGCTAAAGGCGAGTATTGGCGCGTTTGTGATGTCGCATCAATCTAATAAACGAACATGTGGATAAGATAGCAGCAACAAGGAAAGTGATATGTTAACCGATTGATTGTTTTCTAAAACCATAGGAGAGGTTTAGTAATTTTATGTAGAATTATTTGAGGGAAAAGAAAGAAATATGGTGTAACTGTAAAGTTACATGATTATGGTGTTAACCGATTTAATTTGGTTGATTGATTGAAAACCTAGTTTAATGGCATGATAATGAATTAGTGAGTGATATTGGTTAAGTTCTTTGTTTATAGAGTCTGTGGTTTGATCATATTGTTTAATTATCACATTTCCATGAAATTTTGATATCGAGAATTTGAGATAAAATATCCATATATTCTTATGAAAAATGCAAAAGGAAAATAATCACTAGAATGTGATATATCATGAAGTTCATCTTGATTGGTTAATTTAAGATTACAAGATTTTAAAGTCTGGAAAATGAATACTAATATAAAGATGTTACAGAAGACATACTCTATTATTCATAAAAATTTTGTTGTCACGTGGACACAATAACACAAAAAGTGAATCAAGAAGTATAAATTTTTGTCTCATAGAAAAATTGAAGTTGCATGTCTATATACAATAAATGAATGAGAGAGAGAAAGATTTTAGCCTACTCTACTCTATGTGTTTCTTTGAACTATAATGATTATTTTGTTTATTCAAAGCGTTAGCTACACAAATTTGTTTCTGGTTAAAAAATTTCCTCATGTTGCAGATGATGAAGATCTTTATAATAGCTCATCAGAGTAAGGTATGTAATTCAGTAAATGATCATTTTTTTTTTTCTCTCTTCTGCTGCTTTCACACCAAAATCAATTTCCAGGAATACATGTCATCAAAACCGGATACCTTACTACATTAATACATTACATGTTAGTTTTGTGATTGTCTGGCGTTGATATCAAATTATAAACTCTTTTACCTTGTAAGAGAGCTTGATAATTGATTAGATATAGAAAAACACAAGTTTATTGTTATGAAACCTTCCCTCTTGGCTTTAGTGTGATTCATTTTGCCTTTAAATCCAAAATACAACATCTCAAATTTGATTTCCACCAAACCAAATTTTCATTTTATAAACTAAATTTTCATCTCATAGACCAAATTTTTGTCTTATAGACCCAAATTTTTTCTCACAAACCAATAAAAAAAATAGAAGTGACATGTCTATAGACAAGAAAACTTATGTTATCAGAATAGTTGTCCACTTCATTGGGAATTGTCTAGAATTTATCTTGGATTGATGTATTAAATGTGTATAAAATTGAACAAGTTGTAAAATAGTCTAGTTGTACTTCAATATTAGACAAGATGTAATATCGAAATATTATACTTCTATATAAATTAATGTCTATTATTGAAGTATAACCTTTTTTGATTACATATTCTATAGTTTTTTCACTTATAGATTTACTAAAATATGTTTTAAGAAAATAAAAAATCAATCCCAAGTCTAAAATTACATATGTTCCATTGGTGGTCAAATGTTTAGTATATATAGACAAGATCTAGTCTTGGTAAACAAGATTTCTTAAAGGCTCAATATACATAGACAAGATTTACTATAGATAGACAAGATTACATGAACTTTTCTATACACATAGACAATATTAGAAAAGAGACAAGATTTTTGATGATCTTTATATGAATAAAACATGTCTTTTATTGTTCATGTCCTTGTATGGGTTTGCTATCCTCATTTTGATCTATATGAACTAAAATATTGTCTACATAGGTTAATAATCTTATCTATTATATACTTTAGATTAGTTCATATGAATTAAGATTAGCCACAAACTTAGATATGGTATATACCAACTAAAATTTGGTTTATCGAGTTAAGCCAATAAAAAATCTTAATTTGATAAAATAATACTTAATGACACTACATCTTTACCGTCCATTTCATTTTAATCAGTGGATGTAAAGGGTTTATGTCATGATACATGTGAAATCATATAAATAACTCTAAACCCGATACCCAAAACTCCATAATTATAGTCAATTTTATAACGTTTTTTTATTTTCTTATGAAAATACAAGAGTAATTTCTTATAATGATTAAAAAGATTTGTGAAATTACAGTTTTATTTTTCGAATAATTACAACCTCTGCTTGTACTGTTTATTATAGCTCGTGACATATACAATCAGTGTTGTGCCTAGTTTCGTTGGTGTTTGAGGTGGAAAAAAGTTTGTTTAATCTAAAAAAAAGAACGATACGGTGGAAAGACGATGTAGATCAAATCGAACGTGTTGGTGTCGGATGAATCGAATAGATCTAAAATTTTCCTTTCATTTTTTATAATAAAAAAGTCGATTCTTTTTTATTGAAATTCGGAATTTAAATTTGGGATACCGAATTTTCTTTTCAATTACAGAATCTCTATTAAAAAAAAAAGTTTCTTTTTGTAAAGTTAAAAAAGAAAAGAAAAATAAGCTGAAGTGGCCATTAAATTTGGGTGATGACTGCAAAAACATAATCTCAAAACCAATCTAATACAATATATTTTGAGAAGATATAATTTTTTTATTAAAAAATATGGGACAAATATTTTTTTTTTCTATAGTAGGCACGGCTCTATATACAATTAACCATAAATCTTGTGCTTTAATCATCTTATTTTTCTCATATCTAGGATCTTCTATAATCCCTCTACACATCTCGTGGCAACTACTAACACGTCTCACCACATATGCAGAGTATGGTAACAGTTGGCTGCAAAATGAATCAATATGAGGATCTTTCTTTAGTTGTCATATAAGCTACGAGAAATATTGCGTAGAAAAAACGTGTAATAACAATCTAAATGCTTTAGTTCACCGCCACCACTCCCTCAACAAGAATATGACGCTGAAGATTGACAGAAAGAAAATCAGGATTTCAGAGAAGCAAACAAAAAGTTTGGATTACATAGTAAAACATATAAAGGGCCGTCATTGATATAGCATAAGCATGGACATGCTTAAGTTGATGCTTTATCAAGGGTACCTAATCTATGTCCTGAATGGCTTTCGATTTCTAAATTTTAGTTTTCTCAGTGTTGAAGAGCATCCTGGATAGAGAGGGGTGAGTCTTTAGTTAAGTTGTTGCAACCCCTGGAGATGAGCATGGTTCAAGAACACCACTATAACTGTGATGTCATCATGAAAATGTCGTCTCACTTTCTTTTCAATCTTCCTTAGACTTTATATTTCATATCATACTTGTTCGATTCCGCAAAAGCATGGTGTTCATCAGAAACCCTTTCTTCTTAACTATTTCATTACTTTTCAACTATGCACAAAGAGTTGTTTTTGAAGCAATGAGAAACGACTTGAGATTTGGAATTCTTAGATCTCATTTGAAGTTTTCTACTACTTACAAAGAGAAGACAAATTACTTAAAATGCTAAGGTATTTGTTTTCTCCTCGCCCATATATGCATAGAGCATCACCAATCAAAAGTCTCAAAAAACCAGAAACCAGCTATAACTAAAAGTATAAACATAGGAAAAATAAAAGCTTAAACAACTTCAGCCATGGCCAAATGCAAGAGAAGAAGAAAGCAAAACCAATTCAAGTCATGAAATCAACTATCTTACTAACCACGCAAAGCAAAGCAACCACGAACATCAAATCTAGTAGCTAACAGCTCGTGGCGTGAAACGAGAACATACACATGCCTAGTTCATCTCCAGTTACATAAAAGATAGTGAGGCGTTGAATCACCCATACCCTTAAACGAAATACTTAAGAATCAAATCAAAACAAAAGAAAAAGGAAAGATTTTAGCGTGTAGTACGATCGCGAGGACGAGAAGGTCGACCAAGCTAGCATGGATGTGATTCCTTGATTAGGTTTTCAACCGTATACGAGATCGAGCCTGAGTTTCCCGTCTCCTCTACTGAACCCTCCTCTGACAGCTCTAGCCTGAGAAACACCGGCGGCGATTGAGAGTAGATAAGAAGAAGAACAGATGTTGAGATTTTATTTTTTAAAACCGATCTCCAACGAAAACGTAAGAACTCTAAACTGACATAAAAGATAAAAAAAAATTTGAGATATCAAAAACAAAAAATTGTAGACAAATTATTTTTGTTTCAATGGTATTTTAGTAGTTTGAAAATTTTGAAAGGATTGTAATGTCTTTACCTTGAAACGGATCACTTTTGTCGATAATTTTTTAGGATAGACCACTTTTATCTTTTACAAATTTTTACGATGCATTTTTACTCATTACTTTCTTTATATAATACACTAGATTTTGACCCGTGCGATGACACGCGAAAAATATTTTATTGTTTTGATTAATAATTAACTGAAATATTTAACCCGGTAAAAATATATTTTCGAAAAATTTAAAACGGGATCACTTTAATACAATTGTTTTAGCATAAGGTTTTTATTTTCCATGGTATAGTTTAAGAGTTTCTGAGCCTTTGAATGGCGATATTTTCTCTCAGGCAAAACCCTAGTTGACCCTCTCTTTCTTCATGCGATCTGCCTTTCCGGCACGCATGTTCTCACACCGCCGGCCGGAGAGGGCTCCCCTTTAAACTTTATATTGCGGTCTGAGACTAGTGATTTTGGTTAAGATTGACGAAGGATCGGAGTTGGGATTTACAACCCAAGGTTTACTCTTTGAAGGGTGTCGAAGCGTTGTTCTTTAGTCCAATCTCGACATCTTCCATGGTGAAGTTTCGGCCTTTGAGGATGTGGCCCCTTCTCTGGTAATTTTTGGCGTTGATTTGACTTCTCTTGAACTAGTCGTGGAGATAACTAGCGCGGAAATGAGGGTTTTTGAATGGCGAGGGTGGAGCATTCGACAAAAGACATTGGAGATCCTCAATCTCCAGAAGAACACCCTCTACTGTGGTCATAGATTTTCATCTTTAATCCAACTAGACCTTGGTTTTTGTTGCCCAAGTTTTCTTTTCCTCTAATTTGGTCAAGAAAATCTTAGGTGTGAACTGGTCTCTTATCTTGGTTTCGGTTTTTTTTGGTTTGATGCTCTGTGGTGGTTTTGGTTTCTAAGCCCTGAGTCTCCCCGGTGAGTCTAATCTCGAGGTTCCCCAATCAATGGTAGACAGAAGCATGAATTATTTGTAATCGGTAGCTGTCCCTACCGTGTTTTGGCCTATGTTTTTCCTTTGACCTCTTTTCCTTTGCTTGGCTTGGCTTATTGTGTCCCTTGCCAGTAACCATCAAGCTCCGGGGAGATCAAGCTTACCTTCTTCTGCCCAGGTTTTCCATGAGCCCGAATCTGTATCATATTTTGTTTACGATTCCTTACAAAATGAATTTGGTTTGGATGGTGGTGGTATGGTTTTTCTCAAAACCTCGGTTTAAGTTTACGGAGATGGTTTCTCTCCGACCAAGCAGCTTTCCCGGCCTTTAAAAGAATTCGTTATATTATTTCAAATGAGTTTTGTTTTGTGGTTTTGGGAATCTAGTTTAGAATATGATTAGCTTAGCTTAGTTTTGGTTTTAGTTTGCTCTACGGTTCTTGTGCTTAAGTTCATGAAAACGGATCTCTTTGTTCTTAGGTCCCTAGCCTTGTTTAAAGATATTGGTAGGATACATTCGTTAATGTTTGTCTGATGGTTTTATTCAAATGGTTAAATCCACATCCATGTAACACCCCTTTAATCAATTTAATTTAATTTTTTTGTGAAAAAAAAATATTCTAGAATTTTGTCAATGTCGATTTTAACCTCCACAATCCACATAAATAGAGCTAATAATAGGAAAAACCTATTCAATAAATCATTTTCTAAATTTATTATTGCCTCGTCAAACTTTTTACTAAGTTTCAGTCTTTTCTAATTTCCTATTTAAACACTTGAAGCAAAATGAACAAAGCATAACAAGATTATTTCATCAAAAGTAAATCTATATTGTGTGTTGTAATTTAGAGTTACACAAGTCAATATAACATGAAGATCGTTCCATTGATAGTACTCGTCGTCATTATGACCTCATATCCAGTGCAGATCAAAGTTGTCAACGGTCAAAAGGTGCCAGAGTTTTGCGCTGGAGAGCTTCGACCTTGCGTCAATCACTTTCTACTTAATCCGAAGGGGGAAAAATGGTGTTGTGAGTAAATGGAAAAGAAACCATCAGCATGTTTATGTAGACTTCTGACGAGTAAACAACAAGATAAAAGAGATTTAGGTGTAAAAATCATCTACAGGTGTAAAATTAAACCTAAACCCATATGTTCATACTAATTTTAGAGTTTTTGTATTAAAATAAAATAACAACAATATGGGAAATATATTTTAAAATAATATTCTAATTATGGTTGGCTTTATCCAAATAATGTCAAGTTGTTACAATTTTTTATTTATTTATTTGTTTATTTTTTATATGAAGTTTTGACAATTATTTTTTTATTTTTTATTTAAATAATTTCAAGTTGTGACAATTCTTTTTATTTTTCTGATATGAAATTGTGATTAGGGGTGGGCGTTCGGGGTACACAATCGGGTTTGGTTTAGACTTATAGGTCCCATTCAATTATTACTAAACTTCGGATCGGGTTCGGTTTGGGTTATGCCGGGTTTGGGTCGATTCGGGGTGTAAGCTGAAAATCCATAGTCCATGCGGGTTTGGTCCGGAAACGATTCGGGTTCGGTTATTTTACAAGAAATTTATACATTAAACTTTTACTACATATTCAAATTTTAGTTAGGACATAAACTAAATTAACAACTAAAGAGATTAATCTTTAGTTTCCATCTTAACTAAAGAGTTAAATTCTTTAGTTTTTATTGAGTTAATTCTTTAGTTTTTATCTTAACTCATTAATGCTCTAAATAAGTTTGCAAATATAAATCAATTTACAGTACAAACTCAAATTGACAGAAAAAAATAATAACTTATAACCTACTAACAAGAAATTTAGAAAATATAAACTCAAATTGACAGAAAAAAAATAATAACTTATAACCTACTAACAAGAAATTTAGAAAATATAGATAAAAACAAGAATAAAAAGAGATGAATTTTACCCAAAATGCCAAAACAAGAGTTTTTAAAAAATAAAACAAGAAAATTCATTCAAAAGCCAAATTTAAATACCAAATTCAAAGCCAAAATAAAACTGAAAACTTAGATCATCTTTCTCTTTATTCATTGCGAAACATTAACACCTCTCTTTTAAGAAATTTTTTTCTTATCATACATTCCTCCTCCTTATCTCTTTGAGTTCGGTTAACCCATTTGTGTTTCGGTTTGGTTCAGATTCATCCAAAAATCACTGGATCCTCAACATAAGTACCATTCGGTTATTTCACCATAACCCATACTCGTACCGAACCGGTTTGTTCGGGTTGGGACCGAATTCGGATTTCGGGTTTGGAAAATATGCCCAGCCCTAGTTGTGACAATTCTTGCAATTATTATTAAGTTAATTAAGAATTATTATCGTACCACAACGTTCCTCAGATTTCAAATGATCTAAATACCATTAATGAAATGTCCTAATTACGATCCTATGTCATTGTCAATTAGAAGAAAAAAAACGACTAAATTAAATAAGGAAATTATATTTATCTTTAAGATGAGAAAAAATGTCAAAATTAGAAAAAAGGTTGTCGCTACCATGGTCCTTAAAGATAAAAAATGGATCTTTAGATATAAAATTTGATGTCAAAATTTTGTAATTAACACGATCACGACATGTATTAGTCGATCGTTTATATTTCGTCACGTGTTAAAAAATTTCGTCCAATTAGATTTTTTCACGTGTCAAAATAATCTTATATGTTTTAAAAACCTAGTAATAATATTTTTAGACTTTAAAACACATAAAAAAAATCTTATCTAATTAAAGAAAAAACTAATAAAATTAGATTCTAAATAAAATTATAAATCGAAATTTAAAATTAAATAAAAAAAATTTCTAATAATTTATGTTTCAAAAAAAATAAAATAAAAGAGAAATCTTTATATGATTGAATAATGAAAATCTGTGTACTCTGTAAAGTTGCATGATTATGGTGTTAACTGATTTAATTTGGTTGATTGGTTGATTCTAAACCTACTTTAATGGCATGATAATAATGAATTAGTGCGTGATATTGGTTAAGTTCTTTGTTTATAGAATCTGTAGTTGATCATATTGTTTAATTATCATGTTTCCATCAAATTTTGATATCAAGGACTTGACGTAAAATATCCACATATTTTTATGAGAAATGCAAAAGAAAAATGATCACTAGAATGTGGTATATCATGAAGTTCTTGTTGATTGGTTAATTTAAGATTACAAAATTTTAAAGTCTGTAAAATAAGTACTGATATAGAGATGTTAGAGAATACATGCTCTATCATTCATGAAAATTTTGTTGTCACGTGGATACAGTAACATGAAAAGTGAATCAAGAAATACAAATTTTTCTAGAAAGGTTTTCCACAGTGTTATGAATATTATATAGATGCGGAAAACCATAGGAATAGCAAGCACTAAACCATATCAAAATCAAGTTTATAAGCGAAAAGCTTAAAAGAAAACTATGGAATCCACCAGAAAAATAATATGGAATTCACTAGAAAAGAAAAAAGTACTCAACTTCGGTTTATGATTTTTTTTTCATATAGAGAAATAATCAAATATTTGGAGCTCTTTAAACTATTTATTTGATGTTTCGGGATCTCGTGATTTTATAGATTTAGGTGTGGCTCGAGATGTAATGGTAGCTGATGTTATCACTATTACTCGAAGATGACGACGATTCTGATATGACTTTCTTAAAGATTTGGATGAATTGGATAGCTTCGTGGCAGAGGCGTTGTAACAGGTAACGATGTTGCTTTGTGGAAAGGTTCTAACGGCCATTATATATCAAGTTTTAAGACAACAGAGACTTGGAAACATATCGCATGCAACATGGAAATGTGAATTGGTATAAGAGTGTTTAGTTCTCAAAAGGCACCCCAAAACACTCTTTTCTCACATGGTTAGCCACGCTAAACCGTCTCTCGACAGGAGATCGAATGAGCTATTGGGGTTCGGGCACAAATGTGCGCTGCATTTTTGTGTGGATACCCTATGGAGACCCGTGACCATCTCTTCTTTGAGTGCCCCAACTCGTTGCGGATTTGGGAACAATTGGTAAAGAAGCTTTATGATGGGAATTTCTCATCAAATTGCTCCAATATTGAGAACTTATTATCGGGCACCACTCTATCCGGTTCACGTTTGTCAACAACTTCATTATCTAAGCTTTAAGAAGACGTTGACCTTTTCCTATTTCTTTGGTTTTATGTTGCTTTTTATTCCCTTTTTATTTGTTTCATAGCAAATTTCAAATCCTAATACCTTTAGATTTAGAACTTATCTACGATCTTCTACTTTTATCTCTTAGGTAGTTTAAATACAAGTATTCTCCTTCAGTTGTATTGGCATTTTGATTAATAAGATTCAGCTTTTCAAAGAAGTTTTCTAAACACCGTGAAGAGTATCATGCAAGTATCGCTTTTCTGCTTGTTTATCGCTTCCGCTCTACACCATGTGTCCTACCAAAACCCTTACAAATACAAAGGACCAAAGAAAAATATATTGATCCCTTTACATAAGTTCGAGAACAACTTTCAGAGGAAGAAACAAAATTCAATCAAATTTTAACTAGACTCTCAAAACCACAAAACAAAACAGATTTGATTTTTTCCTACGTTAGATAGTTTTTTACGAGAAATTTTTTTTTTTTTCAAAACACATGTGTCCTCCCTTTGACTCTGGAGTCAGTGATTCGTAAGTCTCCAATTGGTTTGGTTTCTTTAGTCAACTTGTATCTTACTTTACCGAGAACCGCCTCTGCAAAGAGAAGGATCGCTGACCCATGCACCAAAATTTGAACTTGAGTTTCCAAGTAGAGATGACTTAAACCATAGATCTCCTAGGCATTAACATCCGAATTGCCTCCTTGTAGTCTACTTTCTCCTTCTCGTCGTCGTCGTAACCCGAAAAGCAATCAGGATCTCCCACTTGTTACTCGGTCTTCATTGGCGGGTGGGGGTACTTGGTCTTCAAATGAATTTATTCATCGTGATTGTTATTATAATTGAATTTATTGTTAAGATATATGTTTTATTTTGTTTTTTATTATATGTTTTAAGAAATACGTCTAGATTTTTGACAAATAAGTGTTATAAATAAGAAATTTTTTTTTGTAATTCATATAATTATAAAATATGATGTAAGATAAAAACATGGATAAAATTAAATCATGTTTTAAACTAAATACAAAATTGAATCAACATTTAGTGTCAAAATATCATTATATATAATGTATGAAAAATTTGTGTATAATGTTTAAACACTCAACATATATATGCACAAATATGTAAATCAACAATACAAAATGTATTCATGTGATTGTTATTAAAATTGATTTTATTGTTGTTAAGACATGTAATGTTGTCTTTTTGTATTATATGTTTTAGTAATTATGTCCAAACATAAATACAAAATGATCATACATAAATGGAGTGTTTTTAAACTAAATACAAAATTGAAACAACATTTAGTGTCGAAATATCATTGTATATAATGCATGAAAAATTTATGTATAATGTTTAAACATTCAATATCTGTATGCACAAATATATAAATCAACACTACAAAATGTATTCATGGAAAATTGTTATTACAATTGAATTTATTATTGTTAAGACATCTAATGTACATCTAATGTTGTCTTTTTATTTTTTATGTTTTACTAATAATGTTAAAAAGAAATAAAAACACCAACATATATCTAAATTCTTTATTAAAAGATTTAAAAATTTAAATATTATTTAAAGAGAAAAAATATATAAGAGGAGAATATATCATATGTATCTATGTTTTTCCTAAAAATGTTTCTTATTGTACCATAAAAATTAACAATAACTTATTACCTTTACAAATTTGATTCGTCGATTGTTCATCGGACGATAGCCAATTACTTCTCGATTCTGAAAGATACCTTCCGTGGTCTATCAATTCCGTCTCACCATGCAGACCTCAAAACAGTTATTTAGAGCTGCTTCCAATGTTTTTACTGCCATATCACATTGGTGAAGACGCAGCTAACTGTTCGACTTTTTTTCTTTCATTGTTGCTTTTATTTTATGGATAATCAGAAGTAGCATCGAATGTACCAATTTCAGTTGCTTCATTAGTAAGTCTAACAAATGAGATCTCGCCTCAGATCGATACTTGACAATTCCATCGCTATGTCTCCCATTATTTGCTATTCAGTTGTATGTGTATGTTGTTCTCACCTCAAGAAGATCTCTATTTGTTGTTACATCCATGCAGCGGCCACATCATTAATTCATACCATAAACCCTAACGCGTTCAATGAGATGAATCGGTGTGATGTTGAAATCTTCCCTTGCAAAACCGGCGTCAAATCTAATCGAGATGTTGTGGACGGGATCATTGTTGCGTCTCCAGTAACCTATGAGAGTGGATGTGATGGTGGTAGATTTAGTGGTCGTCTTGGTGGTTCCCCACGGCGTCCTCGACGACTCATGACTCAAATTTTGATTTTCTCTCTTTTGATGCTCACTTTTTTTATTGTTCTACCTTTTTGAGTTTAGTGTGGTGCTGTATATATTTTTCAAATCGTATTATTAATAGTTTATTTTTAATATATTAATAATAAGTTATATTATAATAATAAGTTAGTGTTTACTATAGTTTTGTCTGATATAATTATCGTAATATTTAAGATTAAAACAAAATAAATTTTATAAAAAATAAGAAAAAAATGGATAAAACATATGTAGAATAAAAGTAAAACACATGTAAAGTATAAAATAACTAAAAATTGTAGACAAGTGACATAAGCAAGTTATTTCCATTTTTGTGGCAGAGGGGTTTGCGTTCGCGCAACCCCTACCATTCTCTCCATCTTTAAACATTTTTTTTGTTTTACTTAAGTTTAAATCTACGAGCATAACATTGAAAATAGAGCCTTACAATATTAAAAATAGAGATGATGGTCGTTTGTCATTTGTTCAGATGTTAGAACATTTCAGGAAACAGAGGGGACAAGTTTTTAGGGGTTAGGAGAGTTGAGGAAATTCGTTAATTATTGTTGTATGGGTTCAAGAACGAGAGTGATATATAAACCTTGATTATAGTGTATTCCAAGCATAACTAGGGTTTCTTAATATTGAAAATGAACACGTTAGTTAATTTTGCGATCTTTTTGATCTTTCACACATTTTCCGCTGGTACAGAGATATTGGAAGAAGAGCCAAAGAAACTCTTTGTTTTACATTTGGCTATAAAAGATTGCTAACGAACAGAGTCTAATTATTAGATGTTGTGATCAAATGGGTGAAGCAAGTATATTTCAAGGCTGTATTAGGTGGATTCTTGATTCTTGAGATTCAAGAATCTCCAAGGACCATCCTTGGGATCATCCGGTGTAAAAGTAGCTTTCAAAGCGCTAAGATTTTCTCTGAGGGTAACAAACTAGTTTCAAGAATGCGTGACCGAGGAATGACACTTCATCTAAAAATGTAGAAAGACGTTTGGGTTAGTGTGGGACCAATGGTGCACACGAAGTTGATTAGGGTTTTGATTAGCAAGAAGCGACATGATTTTTATTTTCGAGGTTAGTTGCGATGTGATTATAAGGGTTGGAAATTTCGTTAATAAATCGATTCTAAATTGGTAAGTTATTGAATTAGAGTGAACGAAGTAATCGTCTTTATTTATGAAATGTGTGAGGTTGCTATTACGATAAAAGATGCGACGCGGAGATTAGAGCCTAACAACAAGTCGTTTTAAGATGTTAAACTTAATCTGAGTTTGAGTTGTTATACCTCATCTCTTCCTCTTCTCTCTCCGGAATTCAATGCCGTTTACAATAAATGATGGGTATATTATACTAGTTTAGTTAAGTCGGATCGTTGACTTCTAGATGGATCTAATCCGAGAATAGACTTCATCCTAGATCTGACATGTCGTCGGTGATGTGATGTGCGTCTCCCTGCTTTCTTCTGACACCAGAAAAAGGCATGACATGATGGACATGTCACTTCATATTCTATCTTCGTGGGGTCGCATTCATGACCTCGCATCTGCTTGTCGAGGCGATGTTTTGTAAGGTTGAATCTGGACGTTTATTTGAGTTTTTGTCTTCTGGGTCTGTTATTTCTGGGCTTCTAGATCTTCTATGATTTGGGTTGGGGGTGTGCTAAACTCACATCCAACCATTAGAATGTTTTAACTCTTGAATTCAACGAAATTTATGCCACCACCATTTACAAGATATAGAAAAACAACAACTATCATTATTGGATTCAATTTAACAGTTTAGAAAAAATTACAAACAATCTTATCCACGTAAGTGTTAGTTATGGAAGTTTCTGAGAGAATCGATTCAAAAGAAGGCTGCAAATTAAAAACAATGAAAAGAGACAACTTTGTACTCGTAATATAATAGTGGCAAACACGATTCAAGAGAAAGAGGGAAATGAAAACAAGAAGAAGAATTGACTCCCATTCTTCCCCTATTTAGGCACACACATGTTATGTTAAATTGTTCAAAGCACAACACATTTGAAAACCACACATTTAACAAATAGTACTAAATATCTGATCCACTTTTCTCAAATAGATCTTGTCTTGGGCAGACGACGAGACGACCATGGTTTTTTAATGCCTTTGCACACCCTAGTTAAAGATAACCGCCAGGGTTTGTGGATGCCTAAACGCTGTCTAAACAAAAGTCTCTGATTCTTTTTCTTTTTTGGCATTACAATTTCTGAGCTAAGATCCTTACCCTCGAGACTGAACCATCCCGTAACCTTATTGAACCTTCTTCTAAATATAGCAACGCGATCAACATCCTTACCAACACGAGCCCCACATAAGTCCTTGTACCTTATGTAGAGGGAAATTACACTATCAGCACGGGGTTCCAAGTAGATAACTTCCCTAGTTTCAATTGTAACGATGAATGCCCCGCCTAGCATAGACGTCGACTAAGACAGGACAACGACACCCAATACCACGGATCTGTAGCATTAGTCAATCTTCCGAACCATCTATATCGAAAACCTAAGAATTAATCATCCATTAGCAAATATTATCAAATATTAGCAAAACAAACGACTTTATTGTCTACAAGCTTTTAAGTATATAGGGTCAGGATTGTGACAATATTGGAAACCAACAAATCATCTCTTTTAAAAAAGTATAATAATAACAACAAGAAGATAATATTACATTATTAGCAAATAATATTAACAAAACATGGACTTTTGAAAATAGGGTCAGAATCCAACACTAGTTATCATCACCAACAAATCACAATCCCGACTTACACAACCATCAGCAAATATTATCAGCTTAACTACGTACGCAAATATTTAACAAAACATACGATTTATTGTCTACAAGTGTTTTTATTTTTTTAAACTCAGCTGAGTCCTTTTCGGACACCGACACCGAGGTTCAAGACTAGTCGACTAATCCTATGCCCAGAAAGCCATGTGAAAATTCTGGTGGCCAACCCAAATCGAACCCAGGTGGCGGAGGTCCCAGCTGGGACTCATTTACCACTTGGACCAATGCAGATTGGTTTTGTCTACAAGCTTGAGTAAATAGAGTCAGTAGTTTGACAAGAAAGAATTACCAAGGCTTTTTCGATCCGTTCCTTAGACTTCGACCAAGCAAGAGCCTCTCTCTTCTTTTCCTCTTCGGTTCGAGGACTCCAGAAGTTTTCAATGTTTGTGGTTCGATATTTCAGCTGAAGTATGCGATTTAGGTTTAGGTTTATCGATTTACGTTTCGTCCACGCACGCGATTATTAGTAATTTAGTAAGAAAATACAAAGGTGAGAAGCAAACGGCATGTAGTTTGTATTTTTATCAAACGAGAGGTAAACTTCACGCCATTTGTTTGCAAACCGATATAGGCCACACAAATACATCTCTTTTAAGTGAAAGAGAGGAAAAATGTGTGACGATGTAAGTGAGAAGTCTTCTTTGGAGTTGGAGGAGGAATTTCGTCGGAAATTGTTCCTCTCCGTTTATGCCTGGGATAGATAGCACTGAACCTGTTCGACGAAATGCCTGTGTGAGTGTAAGGAGAGGTGACGGAAATCTCCACTGACGATGGTGAAATGTCTCAAATTTACCATCAGAGATGAAAATGGTAAATAAAATCCTATGTACTAAGATATTTCAAATGAAAGTAAGCATAAAACATATGGTTTGAGCCATGATTCGAATCCTCGATCAACACAACCAGACAGAATAATTGATTTATGCAAACCTAAGTAAAAAGCTCGATTAAGTCACTTAAAATCGAAAGTGCCCAAGTTTTTGATACTTCGATAAAACTAGAATCACAAACTTTGGGGTCAGGCGAAACATTTCATCGAGAACGCTCCAATTTCAACGGATAATTAACAATTTCGGTTGCGGAAGGTAGCCTCACCGGAGTTGAACTCGGAGGGAGAATCCAGTTGGGTCGACAACAACTGGGCCAAAATGGTGTATTTGGGCCTGATCACTAAATTCGGTTCGTTTGGTTTCGGGTAGTTCCGATATGGAATTATAGGAATTATACCGGAATCCAAAAAAAGGAAAATTGTGGTTTGGTTAGGTTCTGAAAACGTGAAAGAGACCCGTTTTTGGGTAATTCAGTTTATTTATTTAGGTATATTGGTTCTTTGAGTTTTTCAAATTCTATTTGGTATGATTTTGAAAAAAAAAATGTTTGAGATTGACTGAGTAATGAGTAAGGACATTAAGTTTTAACCTAAAAAAACTAGATGAAATTTGTAAAAAAGATATAAAAAGAGGTTTTCATTTGAAAAGTATATTCCTTTTATTTTATTTTTAAAACTACACTTTTTCAGTGATTAAATTACAAAATTGACCTCATAATAATTTAACTATTACATATGTTTATTTTCTAGATTTAAAAATTAAAAATCAAAAAATTATATATAACCCAAAAAAATCTAAAAAAAAATTGATTTTTTAACAAAAACTATGACGAAACAAATTCAGATTTCTCAGATTTTTTTTTATTTAATAAAACAAATTCTGACAAAAATAAAAGAAAAAAACCAACAAATTTTTTTTTTGTTAAAGGAAATCAACAAACTTATTTCATGGAATATTTCATTTTTTTTTAAAAGATATTAATTCATATAATACTCTATCATCTATTATTTGAACCATTGTTGTGCTATTAAACCAAACTAATTGTATTTGGTTAATACTAAATCACAATAGTTAATTTTAGAGTTTTAATTTTTGCAAAAATCTTTCAAAATTTCCGTTTCACGTAAATGAAATTCTTATAAAAGGACAATTTTAAAAAAAATTTCAAATGATAAAAGATGAAAATTATTCATATATATATTTACTAATATATTTTGAAATCTAAAATCAATAAGATTTTATTTGTTTTTGGAAAAAATCAATTTAAAAAATTAATAATTCATTTTATTTTTGTTGATTTTATTTTTTGTTAAGATATATAATTCAATTTCGAAAATTAGTGATATAATTAATTAAGGACAAAAATGTATTTTCACATGATAAAAGAATTAGTTTAAAAAAAAAAAAACATGGTGTAGTTTTCAAAATTCATAACTCATTTGGTGTACTTTTTTCAATTGTCCCAAAAAACTAAGGACACTGAGACATTTTGGTTATTTAGGGTATTTAGGTTATTTCCTATCTAAACATAACAAATATAATATATATATATATGTACGAGCATTTAAAACAATTGAAAAACTAATGAAAAATAAATCAATGTGTTCGAATAAAAACAACAATATAGTTTATCTCCATTATTCAGGATTGTAGTTTCTCTTCAATAATAACAATTTTTTTTTTATGTATTTAACGAAAGTATATAATAGGCTAATAGCTAAGATATTCTTGACAAAAACAATTGAGGCAAATTCCTGAAGTACTTAATAATTCACACAAAAATTGAGGCAAATTCCTGAAGTATTTAATAATTGACGAAAAAAGTAATTAATAACTTAAACAAGCAAATTTCTTTATTAATTGACGTCTACTTCGCATCAGTGAACCATCTCAAATTGAAAGATTTTTCACACTTCTCACAGATGCATTCATACTTATATAAAATTATATGACGTATGCAAGATTTAAACTTTCAAAATACTATTAAATATCAAGTTTACTTTTATTTATTATTCTCTATGTATTATTAATGCACAAAGAATCACTTATGATAAAATAGCTAGGTTGTCAATGCTTATCTTTAGTCTATATAATATCAGTTTCAACAAAAACAAGAACACTCTTAGCTTAAGAAGAGAGAAAAAAACAACTTGAGTGATGAATCACCGAGTGTGAGAGGCCAACATTGGGAGTACAACCGCATCTCTCGCAAGACACTATTTAACATTTGAAGAAACTAGAAAAACGTTTTCTAAATATGTTGGATCTACTCTTTATTAAATCTCATCAGTTCTACCAGAGTACTTCACGGTTTAGATCAGAAGTTTAGGCCACTTTGCCCTGCTATGTTTTTGAGAGTGTTAATCTAAAGAAGTATAAGAAAAAAACCGACACTAGTGAAGAGAAAATTCATCGATATTATGGTGGTCATGCGGAAGAAGATTTGATATACATCAAACAAAATGGTGTACTTTTTGAAAATCCTAAAGAAATGAGTTTTGATTGTTCTAAGTTTATCCATAAACTCCAGAGAAGGATCAAAGTTTACCCGTAAACTCCAGAGAATGACCAACGCTGTTGTAAACTCCATGGAGAGTGACTCTAATTGAGTAAACCTTGAAGTTCCTCAGCAAGATCACCTCACTTGCTGTTGTACCCAAGTTTTTGATGAAAATCAAATCTTCGAATAACTTGTACCATCGTTTGCAGGTAGTTTTCAAAATTTCCAAAGACTTGGACGGAGCCTAGAGAGTATTTATGATTCCAACTCCCATAGAAGATTAGATATCAACCTTTTTTCTTGTGATTTATGACCTGATATTGAAGAGAGAATGCAAAAGTAGTTAGATTTTAAGATTTTAACCCTTCACTTTTCTCTATTCATATAAGACAAAGTAAAAAGGATAGTTCATGCAGGTTTACTAAGAAAACATGTGATGATGAGAGACAAAGAGCTCCTAGAACATAATTATCAACAAGATCTCTTCCTCAATTTCTTCGATGTTTCACTTCTTTTGAATTCATGTAGTAATTCCTTAAAAAAAAAAGAATTGTAAAGATTTAAGTTATGCACTCAAGATCTTTTGTTTTTTTTTCTCCTAAAGCAATCAAAATTTTGAAAAAAGTTGATTCCCTAGAATCTAAACACATATAATTTTAATTAGAATATAGTCTCATATACTATAAACATTTATTTTATTAATAGCTAAAATCTTAATAGTAGTAAATTTATGAATTTCTTTTCCACAAGTGATTACATCACCCGTTTTTTATACCACTGATCAAACTTTGTACAAGAAATGATCTGTTATTGTCTTTTTCTAAACATTAGTGTTAGCATCCAAAGTTTTGCACACCTTTAAACAAGTTATTAGCTCGATATAATCTTGTCGAGTACGGATATAAGATAATCTAGGAGTATACATTCCCATTGCATTTTATGTAGTGCATCATCCTTATAAAATGATAAAAATATTAATTGATTATTGAATTCATTTTTTAAATAAAAATACAAAAAAAAAATTACTGATATTGAATTTATTTTTTCCAAATATAGAAAATTAAAAGTGGGTTGGTTTACCCAAAGAAAAGCAAAAAAAAAGTATGACCATAGAAACATTTTATACATTGTGAAAGGAGTCCTATGATAATTGACTTTGTGATCTATATTAATTTGTTGTTGAATAACTTTATTTTTATCACAATATGATTTAGTTTTAGCTTCGATTACATGCATGCATCGACTAATGACACTTGTATTATTCCATAAGGGTTGTTTTGTATATCTGAATCATATAGTTTTATAAGCATTGCATTTTAATTTGAGAAAATTACTCATAATATCCTATATTATTAGAATACCATATCCAAATTTTTGATTACTAGAATATCACAAATTGTTTGTCAAAAGCCATAAAGAGACTCCACTTGATGCTTCTCCTCAATGAATTCGTGCTCATTATCTCAAGCGAGTAAGAAGATATTCTTACAAATAAGCGAATAAAAGGCAATCTGTTTGGTTCTAATTGATTTTTTCTTGTCTCAACAGCGATCTTTTCTCTGTTTTTCTTTTTATTTCTTGCATATTAACAGAGAAAAGAAGTTAACTTCTCCATGGATGAGATTTTCTCTGATGATATACTTGGTAACAAACTAGTTTCAAGAATGCGTGGCCGAGGAAAGGACACTTCATCTAAGAATGGAGAAAGACGTTTGGGTTAGGATGTTTTAACTCTCTTGAATTCAACGAACTGTATGCCCTATAACCACTGTTTACAAGGTATAGACAAACAACAACTATCATTCATTATTGGGTTCAATTTAACAGTGTAGAAAAAAAAGTACAAACAATCTTACCCACGTACGTAAGTGTTAGTTATGGAAGTTCCTGAGAGAACCGATTCAAGTGAAGGCTGCAAATTAAAAACCATGGCAAGAGACAACTTTGTACTCCTAATATAATAGTAGCAAGCAAGGTTCAAGAGCAAGAGGGAAATGAAGACAAGAAGAAGAATTGACTCCCATTCTCCTATTTAGGCACACACACATATGTTATGTTAAATTGTTCAAAGCACAACACATTTAACGAATAGTACTAATTATCTGATCCACATTCTCAAATGGATCTTGTCTTGTGCAGACGACGAGACGACCACGGTTTCTGAATGCGTTTGCACACCCTAGTTAAAGATAACCGCCAGGGTTTGTGGATGCCTAAACGCAGTCGTCTCCTTGGACTCTGCTTCTTTTTCATCTTCGGCATTACAATTTCTGAGCTCAGATTCTGACCCTCGAGACTGAACCATTCCCTAGCCTTATTGAACCTTGTTCTAATTATAGCAACGCGATCAACATCCTTACCAACACGAGCCTCACACAAGTCCTTGTACCTTATGTAGAGGAACATTACACTATCAGCATGGAGTTCCAAGTAGACAACTTCCCTAGTTTCATAAGCCGCCTCCACAATCTCCAAGTTGTACGGTTTATAATCCCTAGGTTCCCCAAAACTATGAGTTTTGTTAACAACAAGTTCCAAATATAGACGAATCCAGTCTTTGTCTTTGTGTTGCAGCTCCGATTTATTCACCTGACCAAAAAAAAACATATATCACTATACTTATTGATAATCATCCAATTATGTTTTTTTTAATTTTACCACGACAAATCGCTCTCTGTTCTGGAAAGGATTCAGTGGCGGCCACTCGGGCGGCAAGCTCCTACTTAGCTCGATGTATAGTTTATTCTCACCTTCAATGTAAGGTCTTGTATAGGGTGGTTCCGCTATATTTATTAAAAGATTAAAATCAGCAAGCAATATAAGTTGAGATGCTTTATTAGTTGTAAAATAAAATGAACAATGCAAAGTTACCACGACGTTTAGCAATCCTGCACGTCAGAACAATATGGTCATGAAGTCTTTCAACTACAGGGTCTGTAGAGTTTCAAGGGAAGAGCCAGTCGGATCCATTAAATCCGAAGTTATGTAGTAACCACAAGCAGCAAAAGGACGCGTTGTCTGAAGGAAAGCCTCATCATATCGATCCAACACCTAAGAATTAGACATTATTAGCAAATAATATTAACAAACCTGACTTTGCGACTCGTCCCCTAGACTTCAACAAGGCACGCACAAACCACAATAAGACATTTTCACTCAAGCCACGTTTCTTCAAGAAAGCTGCTTGATTCGGAGAGATACATTCTTGAAGGATAGGTTTGATTCGATTAGCAATGATCTTCGCTATTACCTTGTAGATAAGATTGCAGCAGCTTATTGGGCAGAAGTCAGAGAGCTTACATGCTTCTGCAGTTTTAGGAATGAGTGTAAGGAGTGTTTTGTTTTAATCTTTCAGCAATCTCCCATTCCGAGAAAATTTATGGACCGCAGCGATAACATCCTTACCCACTGTGCTCCAAGAGGCTCTGAAGAATTCAACAGAGTATATGTTTTATGCTTATTTTCATTTGAAAAATCTAGTACATAGGATTTGATTTACAATTTTCATCTCAGATTGATTGACATAAAATGTTGAGTCATCTCAGGAAGATAGTTACAAAGCAAAAGATCTTGCCGTTCGCGTTTCTTACTGACGACACGTTGTTCGGATAATGGTTTATCAAACGGCACGCGGTTTGAGACAACAAGTGAGAAAAGACAAGGCTACGGGAACAGAGTATAAGAACAGAGAGTCGTGGGATCGAGAAACTCACTTACCGAGTGGCCTAGGCTAGTGACTTCCATTGCACATTGAAAACAAAGCCTCAAAAACTCTAAAACAGAGGACAAAATAAAGTTTTATATCATCATCAAAGCCGACCAAAAAATGAAGATTTTAATGGTCGCAACAAGTTTTAGGGATGAAGAATTATTTCTCATCGATTTAGGTTTTTAGGGACGGTGGTTGTTTTGTCGTTTGTTCAGATGTTACAGGACGGTATAGAGATCTTGAAAGAAAGAGCCAAATAAAGTGTTCTCATTTTATTGTTCTAATAATCGTCAGGGTTTATTTTGTCATGGCCTAAAGTGATTAATTTGAAAGATTTGATTTGACTATATTTTCTTTCTTTTTGTTTAAAGTTTCCGTACACAAGAAGCAAAGACAACTAATGGAAGCTGAGATCAGTCAATTACACAACAGATGTTGGGAAATTAAGAGAAGCCAACTTGGCCAGGTATGCAAAACGAACAACATTGCAAAATTACTATAGGTTTTTCAATTTAATTAAGAACAATACTGTTAAAAATGAATAGATAGAGAAACTTTTACCCAAAGCAATGAGACGTCATTTTAAATAATGCATATAGAAACTTTTATCCAAAGCAATATTTTTCAACAACATAATAAACATCAAAAGAAATACATGAAGACATTTTTTTTCTCTGCTATTTAATCTCTGCAAGTTTTAGGTTTCTCAATTCTAGATAGTTTTAGGTTTCGAAACATGGAAAAGCACAGATTTCGCTTTCTCTTTGTAGCGATGATGGTGTTGGACTCAGCCAAGTCATTTAATATCACGGCCTCGCCTCTACAGAGTTTGTCGCCATTATTTCCCGATCAAAGTAAAAGAGATTTGCGACCGGAAGGAATCATTGTCTTACGAAAAACGTGTTTTCTTTCAACCTGTTTCATCCGTTCCCCTATGGTGGTAGAAAATTCAGGCGTCAAAACTAACATATATGAAAATTATTTTCCAACTCTTCACAATAATAGCAATTATAAAAAAAATGTATACTATCGGCCTAAAAAGTAGTTTTATGATTTTATATCAAACAAATTTTATGTCTACTCTTTCATATATTCATAGTCATGTTATTGAATTTTAGATGGTTAAAATCATGTTTAAATAGATAATACCGGCCAAATCACACAATATGAAAAATAATTTTTAAAAGTATACCTCTTAACATATCTTTAAGATAACCCGACAAACCCTTAGTTTTTTTCGTAAAACATCGAATAAAGAAAAACGGAGGAAGTAGTCAATATCTGTTACAGATTCTCAAATAGATCTTGTCTTGTGAAGACGACGAGACAAGCGTAAGCCTTTGCACACCCTAGGATAAGACAAACGCCAAAGTTTGGGAATGCCTACACGCGGTCTAAAGAAAAGTCTCCTTGGACTCTGATTCTTTTTCTTTTTTGGCATTACAATCTCTGAGCTCAGATTCTTACTCTCGAGACTGAACCAACCCGTAACCTTATTGAACCTTGTTCTAATTATAGCAACGCGATCAACATCCTTACCAACACGAGCCTCACACAAGTCCTTGTACCTTATGTAGAGGAACATTACACTATCAGCATGGGTTCCAAGTAGACAACTTCCCTAGTTTCAAAAGCCGCCTCCACAACCTCCAAGTTGGACGAATGATAATCCTTAGGTTCTCCATACCAATAAGTTTTGGTAACAGCAAGTTCCAAATATAGACGAATCCAGTCTTTGTCTTTGTGTTGCAGCTCCGATTTATTCACCTGACCAAAAAACATATATCACTATACGCAAAGCCAATTTTTTTTTTTTTTTTGTGTCTTAATTTTACCACGACATATCGCTCTGTGTTCTGGAAAGGATTCAGTGTCGGCCACTCGGGGAAGCTGCTACCTAGCTCTAGCTGGACGTATAAATTATTTGCTTCTTTACTGCAAGTTATAAATCAGCAAGCAATTAAGTTAATATGCTTTCTTAGTTGTGAAACAAAATGAATAATGCATTGCATTGCATGTAACCATATATTTTACCACGACGTCTAGCAATACCGCACGTCAGAATTAAATAGGGATGACGTGTGTCAGTTACACAGGTCTGTAAAGTTTCAGGCGAACAGCCAGTTGGATCCATTACATCCGAAGTTATGTAGTAAGCATTAGAAGCAAAAGAATTCGTTGTCTTAACGTATTTCCTTACGCGGGTGAGCTGAAAATTTGTCCCCTAAAGAAAAGAAAGAAGCAAGATAATGAATTTGTCTCTTAGATATAGAGAAGAGCATGTGAACTAAATGTATAAAGAGACTTAATTAAGAGTTTTTTTGACCTTGGATAAATTGTAACGATGAATGCCCAGTCTAGCATAAACTTCGACTAAGACAGGACAACGAGTCCAACGATCACAGATCTCTAGCCATAGTCCATCTTCCGAACCATTTGCATCGAAATGCTAAGAATTAGACCGCACCATTAGCAAATATTAACAAAACAAACGGATTTAAAAATAATAATAATAACAACAAGAAGAAAGAATTACACCGATTTGTTCGAATTCATTAGACTCCGACCTGGAAATAGCCTCTTTGGTTTGAGGCCTCCACATCCTCCTCATTTCGATCCAACACCTAAGAATTAGACATCATTAGCAAATAATATTAACAAAACATGGACTTTTCAAGAATATAGGGTCAGGATCCAACACTGGTTATCATCACCAACAATAAATCCCGAATTATCTGCTTAACTACCTACGTACGCAAATATTAACAAAACAAAAGGACTTATTGTCTAAAAGCTTGAGTAAACAAGGTCAGGATTTTTGACAACCAACAAATCCCGAATTCATCAATCTCTTTAAGAAATTAGTAATAATAATAAGAAGAAGATGAACGAATTACACGAAGTGATTAGTAAGAAATTAGTGAAGTTGATTTTGCGACTCGTTCCCTAGACTTCAACAAGGCACGAAGATCTCTCCACGTCCTCAATGTTTCTGGTTCGATATTTCGGCTGAAGCGTGCGGTTTAGGTTTAGTTTTATCAATTTATTAAATAAGAAAATAAAAATTATAAAACTTAAAAAAAATAAGAAAATGAAAAACTACCATTCTTTAACAAGGGCGAGAAGTAAACGGCATGTAGTTTGTATTTTTATCAAACGAGAGGTAAACTTCACGCCATTTGTTTGCAAACCGATATAGGCCACACAAATACATCTCTTTTAAGTGAAAGAGAGGAAAAATGTTTGACGATGTAAGTGAGAAGTCTTCTTTGGAGTTGGAGGAGGAATTTCGTCGGAAATTGTTCCTCTCCGTTTTCAGAATCTTCATTTCAGATTCATTAAGTGCAATTTTTTGAAATGAAACTAGCAGAGTTGAAGCAGTTTCAGATCGGTTTACAGATCAGTTTCTGCGGATTACGAGTTGTTTTCAAAGTCAGAGAGGTTTGATAGCTTGATTAGAGGAGAGCTTGTGAACAGAGTCGGTGAAGTCTCTGTTTCAAGCAACAGAGACATATTGATTGAATTAGGAACAGAGTGTGAGTTTCTATGTCTCAAAATGTTAAATTTTGAAATCAGATTCTTTTGTGTATATACTTACAGTAGCTTAAAAGAAATGAATCATATGGTTGTTAGATTCAAGTTTGGAATATTTCTCTAATCAATTCTTGGGAACAGAACATTGAAAACAGAGCCTCTCCAAACACGAAAACAGAAAAGAAAATGAAAAGCCAATAAAAAAAAGCATTTTTTTGTTGGCTATAAGTTTTAGGGATGACGAATCATTACTCATCGATTTAGGGTTACAGAGACGATGGTCGTTTTGTTCTTTGTTCAGTTCAGGAAACAGAATATCAAGAATGAGATTTATATAAATCTTGGTTATATAAATGAAGATTTATTCGTTTATTTTTTTATTCTTTCCTTATTATAAAAAAAGGCAATTTTAATTTGTAACTTATTATTACTATAAAAATATATTTTAAGATCCTTTAGATCTTCTTACAAAAAAAATTGAAAAAAAAAATATTAATTTCAAAGACAAAAACCTCAAGGGAAATTAAAAAAAAAAAAACATTATTTCTTGTTATTTCTTGATTTTGAAAAACATATGTTTCTTGGGAGCTTTGTCTTCGGTTTGGGGTTTTGGACATCGTCACCACAAGTAGGACATACATGCTTGCTCTGGAGCCACTTAAGAATACAACCCTTGTGAAAACCGTGAGAACAAAGCAACTTCATGATATTCCCTTGATCACTTGATACTAACTCCTTTTGACAGATTATGCAATCTTGTTCCGTTGCTATTAATTGACCTTCAGAGTCATAATCATTGGCACATAACCAGTTATTCAACAACCTTTCTTTAATAATTTGAACTTCGGCTTCAATCAAAAAACCTCTTTGCCCTTCTTCTCCAAGACTGTGGCTCGTCACGTCTAAGCAGATTTTAGGGTTGATGTGTTGCTGAATCAAGCTGTTGTTGACTTGTAGATAGGACAACAAGTAATCCACATACATACTGCATGTTTCTTCATCAGCAAGAAAAGCATGTGGGATCTCACAGGATACGAATGCTATTGCTCCATCTTTATAAGTCTTCCCTATGAGTTTTTGTTGAATTAGGGTTTCATGACCTGTTGGACTTCGCACAATAGTCCTATTAACTCCTCGGATCCTTATATTGAGAAGCATGCGAGGAATTTCAGAATCAATGCCTTGCACCTTAGATTCATAGTTTACAAACCAACTCTTCCAATCCTTCATATCAAAGCCTTAGTAATTAATTTACGATGAATTGTCTCTTTGCCGGTAATCCTATTTATGAAGAGGTCTAAATACAACTAGAAAACTAAAAGGAAATTAATATATTGAAAATATATGTCTTAATTTTTTTTTAATGTCTTTTGGTCCTGATATACCTTAATTGATAAACCGAATATTTAGTTGGTGAAAAAAAATTGTATATATGATCGGCTTATCTTATAGTCAAAAAACTAAAAAGAAAATAGGATTATGTACGCTGATATAAAAACTAGTCAAGAACTCGAGTTACCCATTAAAATATTAAACAATATTATAATAACTAACCCATCAAAAACGGATGAGTCAAATATGATTTGACCAAATTACTTGTTAGAAATGAATTACAGAGTACTTTCCAAAACTAGTCAAAGATACCCATTAATTTTCTTTTGATTAATGTTTTGAAACGTTGAGGAAGATTTGACTTTGAATGTGATAATTTCCAAATCGCGTTCATAAGTAAATTTTTGTGTACAAAGAATACTTGTAGGATATGCTGATATATATACGTACAAATACAACTTGTAGTCATCACAACCAATACCAAGAAACAGAAAAAAGAAAAGAAAATTTTAATCGACACGAAATAGCCATGAGATCTGCTACTTTTTTGTTGGTCTCTTGTATTTTAATGGTTTTCATTCTAAACAACGTCAAAGGTAACACGTAGATTTTTTTTTTATGACTCGTTACTCGTAAAATGTAACAAATCTAACTTATGCTAATGTCGTTTACATGAAAAAAAGTTGTAGACCATGTTCTAATTTTTTTTGCATCAACAAGTAAGATCTTTAGTTTTGAAATTAAAAGTTCTTTGTGGTTGATATAGAAGTGGAAGCTAGATTGAGTCCAGTGGCTAACCAATGCGTCCGGAAAGATATATTTATTGGAGGATGCGGCCGCGATGGAAACAAGACGTGCATAGACGACTTTGTTAAGAAAGGAGGTCCAGGCAGTAAACCTAATAGTTGCGAGTGTGATAACTTAGGCTACGAACATTCATGCCGATGTAATTTTCCTTGTTAGCTTTTTTTTTAGATCTACAAATGAAATTTACCACAAATAATAATACAATATAGAAGAAACTAGTTTTGTTGTGACTTTAAAGACTTGTTTCCGTTTAAGTATTTGCTCATCGTTCCTGTCAAAGCTAGCGTTTGAATATCAGCTAAAGATTAAGTGTGTTTTGGTATAATGGTTTTCCCTGACAAAGAAGGTTATTAGTTTGAAAGAAGGTTATTAGTTTGAGTTCATTTGAGAGCAATGATTTATATTTTAAATGTGGTATTATCAACGGTTGGTTTCCGGTAGTGGAGAAGATTATAGGTCAAAGGTCCGAAACTTTCAAAGTTTTTTATAAATAAAAAAGAAATATCAGCTAAAACAACCATCGGTTATTTATTTGATTGCGCATATCCAACCTACTTCTTATAGCATATTTATCGGTGGGTTATTAAAACTAAAGTTTTTAGCATTTTTTTAATAATTCTTTTTGTGAGTGCCGCGTTTTTTTCAGAAAAAAAGAAAACAAAAACAACATGAACCAATTATGATTGGCCACGTGTCCATGAACAGTGTAGAGTCACTCTTCCACAAAGATTTTTAGAGACTAGTTCTTTCATGTTTCCTGGGATCCATCTAATATTAAATTAATTTTTTATTATGAAACTATGCACAAACTACCGATAGACATGGTTTTAAAACCATTCAATTATTTTTTTCGTTCTTGGACTCTTTAATAACTGGACTATTTTGGGCTATTCACTTTGGACTTATTTTCATTGGACATAAACTTTCTGGGCTGATTAATTTTTGCCACGTTTGGGGGATTTGCTCAAGTAAACTAGCTTTGTAAAACTTTTAATTCTCTTGCATTTATGTTGAAAATGTTTTATCAAAACTAAAGAACTTTGATTAAATTTATGAATGTAAAATCATCAAAAGTATAATATTTATAATTGATTTTTGTGGTCAACGTTTTTGTTTATTTTATTTATTTAAACATATGGATAAGTCAAATATAAACTTGTGGCTGGAAGAGAATTTAAATAAGATTAACCTTACAAATTATAGCGGACCACAATAATCAAACCAAAACTCGATGGATTAACAATATTGGAAGTGTATGTATTATTTCAACAATATTACAAAATGTTTGGACTAGAAACAAGTACTTAAATCTTGGATTAAAACAGCAAACATAATATTACGACAAATAAAAATATAGGGAGAACTGGAAAAATAGGATGTTTTTACCTTATCTTTGTGAATCTAGACCTTTTTGAATTTTAACCACCATTATAACTAAATTAACCTTAACTAAATCTTTTAAATATTTAATACATTTCAAATAAATCATTTTCATAACAATCCGTTAGAAAGTGCAATGTCGAACTATATTTCTTGTCACGTTAGTGAAATCGTAATCGGAAAACTCTCCTATAAGAAAAAGATGAACTTATTGAATGAAAATAGAGTTACAGGAGAATTACAAGAGCTATAACACAAGAAAATATCATTTAGAATATCTCTTTAAAACTTATCTTCCAATTCACAAGCGGATTGTAATTTGTAACTACCAATTTCCACTTCCTCTTCTCTCTTTCTTTCCTTCTATTTATAAACATTTAGTCTTTGGTCGATCCCCATGAAACTTCACAAGCTCTTTGTAAACTTCTCTGCCACTTTCGATGAAGCTCCACCAATCATAGCCAGAATTTGCCTTCCCAAAATGAAGACCATGGTGTCCAGTGCATGTCCGCCGGATTCCTTTGTACAACAATTCGATTGGAAACTATCATGTTTTTTCTTTTAAATTTTATACAATCGCTAAAATCTTAAATTTTCATAGTTTAAATCAAATGAAGATTTTTTACCTCAAAATTGAATCCCTTAACGGAAGAGATGGTGAGCAAATGATGTTGGCAACCCATAAACGATGGAAGAAGAAGAATTAGATGAGGGAACAAGGAGGAACACAAAGGAGAGAAAGAAGATATATAGATCGATGATATATATTTTTAGTTAAGTTTCTAAATCATTTAGAGGGATTAATTCTTGATGTTTAGAAAAAAGAAAAATAAAATTCATGATGTTTCGTTTGTGTATGATTTTTTAAAAAATAAATTTAATTAATTTCATAATAATGAGGGGTATAATAGGATTAACATTGGGAAATTTCGAAATATAAGTCATTTTTTTCCTTTCTTTGTGAAACTAAACCATTTTTAAAAAAGATTGGATAACTAGGTTTTATATTAACGTTAATCCTAATATACCCTCATATTTCAATTAATAATCATTTTTTATTTAAAAAATTGGGGGAATTTGGAAATATAAGTATTTTTTCCCTTTCTTTATGAAACTAAACCTTTTTTTAAGAAGATTGGATAACTAGACTTTATATTAATGTTAATCCTAATATACCCTCATATTTCAATTAATAATCATATTTTATTTAAAAAATTTTAATGATAATTTCAACATCATGAATTCTCCCTCTTTTCCATCGCATCTCCTTCCTCGTTTCTTTTGTCCACTGATCTTTCTTTCTCTTTCTTCTTATTCCTCATTCCTAGCTTTTAGGATTTATCCTATCTATCTTTTTCTTAGTTATATGCTATCATACAATCAACCATGACATCATTATCTAACCGGTTAATCTAGGCCTCATGAACTAGAAAAAAGTTTGAAATCGGAACAATAATTATAATGATTAATTTAATTTATCATTTCTTCACACTATTTTTGGAACATCTTGGGTCGAATCTTCTAACATTCACTAATTATTATCATTTCTTCACACTATTTTTGGAATAGGTCGACTCTTCAACATTCACTAATTATTATCATTTCTTCACACTATTTTTTTAGGTTGGGAATAAAAACAATTAAGCTGGTACAATTTGGCTGGATTGAGCAAAGACCTTGTAAAAAAGAAGACAAAACTGGATCGATGAACAATGTTTTCCGATGAAAAAATTCGAACTACCCTAAAGACATATCCAAAACTTTGTAGAAAACATATTCTAAATTTCGTAGATCATAGAGATAATGTAGAATATAGATATAATGTAGAATATGTATTCTAAATTCTGTAGAATATAAAGATAATGTAGAATATGTATTCTATATTCGGTAGAACATAGAGAATATGTATTCTACAGTCGGTAGAACATAGAGATATGTAGAATATATTTTCTAAACTGTGTAGAACACATAAAAAGTAGAAGATGTATTCTAATTCTCGTAGAATCATAAATAAAAAAATTTGTTTTTTATTGATTTTCTATAAAGGTGAGATCAAAAAGATTTCATTAATATTTTTTTCCTTTTTAAATTTTACTACTATTAAAATTATTTATTTAAAATATTTTAGATATTTAAAAGATTTAATTAGAGTTAGTTTAGGCATAAAGTATGTTAAGTACAAAAAAGATTACTTCCACAAACATATAGAAAAAACAACCTATTTTCCCCAATTTCTCAATAATATTTTTATTACTTCATATGTCATTCTTCTTATCTGTACACTCATTTTGTAGAGTATATATCAATATATGTCCTAAACTAGTATAGTTCAATGGCTCAAATTGGTACGTTACACACTCTCGAATGTGTTTACTTATTTTCTTGTCGTTTGTGACATATGTCCAACAAATGAATCTTTAGACATGTGGTTATTGTGCGAACCGGATCACACATAAGTTGTTTAGAGTTAAGTTTTGGTTCGTAGCGAGGTGAGAAATGAATAACGCGAGGCGAATGATATTTAGCGAGACGTGACTTTATTTATGAATTAGACTTAAGGGTCGGAATACTCGTTAAACAGATCACTTCGGAAATATAAATGAGCTGGCATCTAAAGAAAGGAAGGGAGAAGTAGATGTGCCACGGGAGACTGCCTACATACCCCGCGAAGGGATCAAGCTATTCGTATTTCGTTTTACCTTTGGGGTATAGGAGAGAGCAGGGAGCTCGTGTCGAGGCAAAGCAAAGGAGGCTGTAGCTAGGCGGCGCACGTTCGGTCGTAACTGAACAACACGGGCAAGGTCACGATGACTGACTAGCAGGATTTTAGTTAGACGGGTGAGCAAAGTCGTAGCTAGGGAGAGTTGACGAGACGAGCTGACGAGGCGAGTTGACGAGACGAGCTGATGAGGCTAGCTCACGAGGCTAGCAGACGAGGTTAGCAGACGAGGCGAGCTGGTGAGGCGAGCTGGCGAGGCGAGACCGATGAGGTGAATCGACGAGGCGAGCTGACGAGGCGAAGCCGACGAGGCGAACTGACGAGGCGAATCGGCGAGGCGAGCCGACAAGGCGACCTGATGAGGCGACCTGACGAGGCGACCTGACAAGCTCAGGAAAACAAGCCCAGGAGAGCTGAGAGCAGGTCCAAAAATAGGGAGCCTGTGAGTCTGAAAAAAAAAAAAAATCTCTCCCCCTTTGACACAACAAGGGTTGTGGGTTATTTATAGCAACTAGAAGATGATTTAGTCTCCTGTCACTTCATGTTTTGTCTGTTTCTGATGAGCCGGGCTTGAATTTGTGATGGGTCGGGTGGTGCTAAATCCACCCCCAAGAGTTATGAAGGCGGTTATCTCGCCACAACAACAACAACAATAAAACTACAGCAGGTTCATCTCTTAGGAATCTGCAAACCTAAATATGGAGTAAAAAATCTAAAACGTGGAATAGAAGTAACTGCAACACAAAATCAATCAGGAACTATGAATCATACCTCTGTGACCAGTATCGATATTGACAACATACATGACACAAAATGAAGTAAATCAGAAGTCTTAATTCGATTATTCTGGTTGAATTTGGTTTTCAGTTATTATGGGTACATTTCAGTTTTCAGGTCTTTACATGAACCGAACATTGTATTTGGACAAGATTATTGGTTTAGGTCACATGTAAAGGTCGAAAACCCCTTTTTTCCCTATTTAAAAATAGATATGAGTCGCTTTCTTCTTCCTCTAGAGATCTAAATAATGGCATTCAATTTATCAAGCAATTTTGTGGAGAAGATACTCTCTAAGGTTTTGGATACATCTCTAAAGCGCTTACGATCTACTTGCAAAAAATGGAACGCTTAGATAAGAGGTTCGGCCAAAAACATTTTGGTAATGCAGCAAAACTGTTTATGATTCTCAATAGAATTGATTCTCCATTTGTAGAACTTTTTCTAACGGATTCTAATGATAATACATCGAAGAATGTCTATCTATCATGAGTATTTCACTGCAACGGTTTATTTTTATGTACAACCATCAACTATATGCATGTGATTTGGAATCCGTTTTTGGAGGAAACTAGGTGGATACAACCTAAAAATGCTTACGTTTGGTTTTCTCTAGGATGCGAAAACACTAGTTCTTCTTGCCCTAGCTATGGAATTGTTACGACATTAACAGTCAATGTGTTTATTAATTTGAAATCTTTGAGTTAAGTTCTGATTCATGGAGGGTTCTTGATATTGTCAATACTGATCAGTGCGTCATACAATTGTCTACTAGTCTATCTTTGAAAGGAAATACTTATTGGTTTGCTTACCAGGAAAAAGTCTTTGTGATAGAGTCTTACTAAGCTCAAATTCAAATTGTTAAAGAGACATTGATAAATAACTGTTTATTTATGCGCCAATGATTATTACTCTGAAGGTCGTCTAATACTAACACAAGAAGAGTGTGTAATATGTCAAGAAGAGTTATCATCAAGTGATCAAACAAATATCATGAAGTTACCTTGTTCCCATAATTTTCATAAGGATTGTCTTCTCTCTTAGCTGTGCAGCAAGCATTCATGCCCCACTTGTCGTGACGATATTCAAGATTCCTGATCAATGAGTTTCCATGAAAGATTATTATCGAAAGAAAGAAACGAAAAGAAGCACCTCTGGCGATTCAAAGAGGAAGAGTGGGTTTTCAGAGTTCCAAATTCAAGCCCCCACAACAACTGGTAGAAGAAGATTTAATCATGCATCTCCAGGGGCGGATCTAGGTTGACAGGTGTGGAGGCAACTGCCCCAGTTAAAAGTATAAAACAAAAATTTTACACTGTAATTAAAAGTTGAAATGGCTTAAATGGTTAAAGTGCCCCCGTCAAATTCTCTCACACTAACCTTTTTTTTTTACTTTTTTTTTTATTATTTGTACTTTACTTTGGTTTTTAAATCTAGAATATGGGTAATATAGATGCTGGATTTGAAAAATGACCTCTCTTTACCATATATATATATACTTTATTTTTATTATTTAACACTATTATTTCTTCACTTCTAGTAAATAAATGATAACTTCTTAGTTCTATCCCTATTTATTTTACCTTGTAGTAAATACTTTTATTTTCTCATCAAAATTGGGTTATATTATATTCTGTAACATAATTGATAAAAAATAGAAAATGTTAAAACAGTGTTAACTTTTTTAAATATTCTGCCTCGAGTTAAAAAAGTTTTTAGATTCGTCACTGTGCATCTCGTTAGTTTGAGCCTACGAGATTACCAGAGAAGAATTCGATCTTTGTGTCTTAGGAGTAGAGGAAAAAATTCTCCAATGCAAATTCCTTAACAACAGCAAATTAAACGAAAGAAAATAACAATTTGAAAAGAAAAATTCACCAACATTGGCTTGACAAACATAATATCTAAACTTTTTTTTTTTGTCAAACATAATAAATAAAAGTATATATATCGATCCCGTGTTAGATAGATTTGAATAAAATTAAATATATTCTGAGATCGTTAAGATATTTCTATAAACGTAATTTAATTAAAAGATAAATCACTATTATATTTTGGTTTACAAAAAAAATTCCAAACCCTAATCTCGTAGACTCAAACAAGCGAGATGCATAATTAAAGAATCTTCTTCTCTCAGTCGTTGTGGGTGCTTGAACTTGAAACTTTTAAAACCCACTCTTCCTCTTTGAACCGCTAGAGGTGTTTCTTTTTGTTTCTTTCTTGGAAATTTTTTCATCGGTCGGGGATCCTGCATATCGTACACGACAAATGGGACATGAATGCTTGCTAACTTTTCAAATGGTGGCAGGTGAAGAGGATCAGCAGCAAGAAAATAGGAAGAATATAAGCCCCTAGACGATCGTTTTCATCTTCTAGCGGCTCATCTTTTTCATCTTCTTGTTGCTGATCCTCTCCATGATAACTTCATCATCGGTAGTACAAAACTGTTTGATTGATTTTTTTTTTCTCTGCTTGTGCAAATGTTGCTCCTAATTTCTTGTTTATAGAGAGCTCTATTAGATTGTTTCCAAATACTCCTAGGGCTAGGGTGCAACTAAAATTAACCGTCCTCCACCAAAAAAGAAAATATGGCAAATATATGCCCATACTAAACCCACAATATTTTATTGGATAATATATATGCCACGGTTAAAAATATATAATTAACAATGTTTTTAATACCAAACCGATTGGGCGGTTGGACCAGGTTGAACAGTAAACCGGAAACATATTCGGGTTGGGTTGATCATCAAACCCAATTAGTAGTTGGACCAGTTAAAAACCGAAACCGGGGATCCATCAAACCGCATTAAATCGGGTTTTGTAAAATTGTTATTTTACTTTTTGTTTATTAATTTTTCTTTTCTAAACAACAAAATAGAATATGGTTCAATTATTAAAAATATTTATTAAAACATATTTTATTATATAAAATTTGATGTCAGAATACGTGTAAACAATCAAATTATTTGATAGCAATTGGAAAACAATTTGGAGGAAACAAAACATATGTAATTTTGGGTATGTTTTGAATAACTTTTTTAGTAGTTGGATAAGATAACTTTAGCAATTTGAAAATAATTTGGATGAAGAAAAATATATGTAATTTTGGGTATGTTTTGAATGACTTTTTTTAGTAGTTGGATAGAGAAATATAAAATAAAGTTGTTGTAAATTTAAAAATAATATTATGAAAGTTTGAGGTATTTAGGTTTGGACATTTTAACTAAGCCAAATTTACTAAGCTGAACCCAAACAATTATTCAATCATTTTGATTACTTTAAGAAAACCGACCGGTTCACTATTTTAAATTGTACTGTTGGGAATGTCCTGAAATAACTTGTATTTACTCTAATATAAAGTTGTAGTGTCGAGATAAGACAATGATATTATACTAGGTGATTATAATGTTTTGCTAGAAGCCACTTGTAATCTATGAGTTTGGAACTCATTGCTAGTATCATATGATCCTAAGGGTCATACACCTAAGAAAACTGGAGAAAGTATATTGGGATTGATCATTAATGTAATGATCAAATCAATGTTTATTTGATATACATGAAAACGTGTTTCTGAAAGGTGTGTCGACCGACACAAGAGGTTGTGTTGATCGACACACAGGTTGGACCAGAATAATCATTTTGTTTTACGGTTTAATTAAACATTGGTTTAGACCAATGGTTAATTAGGTTTTTTCACAAATCATTATATATATGATATGTGCACGACTTTGTGAGTTGAACCTAGATTACAGCAAGCTCCAGAAACACAGAAATCTCGAGAGCTTCCTTCAGAGATTTGATCTCTCTCGGCACTAGCATCCCGGCTTTCCAGTTTGTGTGAGTGATATTATCATATCATACATCATTTAGGCTTACATTAGAGTAGGATTCTATTTCATATTTGACATATTTTGATACTTTTATCATACATTTCATTGCATTTAGAAGTCTAGGTGTTGCATTAGGTTCTAGTAGAGTCTTTGGTGCATTTTGGTTGTCTTTTAGATACAAAACAGGGCTAGAAGGAAGCTGGGAGCTAAGAGAATCATTTGGAGGAGGAGAAGCCATTGGATGGACAAGAGAGAAGCAAAAAGAAGGCGCAGCGGTCCAGGTGCAGCGGTCAAGGAGTGACCGCTGCAGCCAAATTACAGCGGACTGAAGGCGGAGCGATCAAGGAGTGACCGCTACCAAATCCTCCGGACAATTCCCCAAGTCGCAGCGGTGCCTGCAGCGGTCAAGGAGTGACCGCTGTGATCTACTGCATACAAAAATTGTTCAAGCTGCAGCGGTCCCGCAGCGGTCAAGGAGTGACTGCTGCAACTCACTCACAACGGTCACCAGCCGCAGCGGTCAAGGAGTGACCGCTGCAATCTTCTGGAAGGTTTTACAAGACCGCAGCGGTCTTGCAGCGGTCACTTGCAGACCGCTGCGGTTTAGTCCGGACAAAAATAACCGGGTCGAAACCCGGTTTGTCCCGGGTCGACCCGGTTTGACCCAATCTCATAAAAATCTCTTCTTTCTCATTAACATTTTTATGCTTAGTTTTCCCTAAGAGTTTGAAGACTCATTTTCCCTTTTGTTCTTGAATCTCTAGTTGAATCTTAATACAATTTGCATTTTCATTTAAGAAATCTTGCCTTTTGCATTTCATTATCAATCTATCTTATCATCCATCATGATTTCTCCTCTAATCAAGCTTGGTTTTGGGAGAATCATCATGGGTCTTGAGTAGTTCCATTAGGGTTTAAGGATGGGTTAGATGAGGGAGATCAAAGCATGGATTAGGGTAGTTTAGGGTTTAAATCAAACATTACATCCATCTCTAAGAGTCCTTAAAGCTTCTTTTTGCATGGGAATGAGAAAGATGATATGAGGCATTTCATGAACACCAAGTGTTTGATGAAATGCCCAATAGAGCTTAGAGTTGGAATTATGATTTTTATGCCCAAGGGATTGGTGCTAAAGGTTTTAATTTGGTTGATCTAGTAATTTGGAATTGAATTCACTAATTATCATCACTCAAATGGGAATTTGCTAATGATGTTATAATTAGTGACATGATTAATTGCATGATTAATTGCATGGAAATGAATTAGTCAATTAAATGGATCATTAACCTAGGGAATAGCTAATTAGTGTAAGCTAGATACTCTAAACCATGCTAAGAGACTGATATAACCGAGTTTTTCTGGGTTTCTAACCAATATTAATATAGTCTATTAGGATCTTTTTAATATCTGGAGTGTGTTTTATAGATATTATAGGTCTAAGGATGAATTGGAGATTTTGGAGCAAAAATGACAAAAAAAAAAAAATGCAGAGACATAACTAAGTTCCAGAAGTTTTTCATTCGTTGGGCTGCTTACCAAATGATCCAGGAGACGATATACATATCAAAATGAAAACACGGAAATTAGCTTTAATCTCCAAATGGTTTCGAGTCGTTTTGATGTCTGAATCTCGAGTTATACTTGTAGTCATATTTATAGACCACTTTAGCATGTTAATGTGTCGAATCAGCCTATTTATCACTTTCTACATGTTCTAAACACTTTATAGGGATAACAGACAAAATGCACTAATTTTTTTTGAAATCATAGACAAATGGGGCAATTGCACTAGTTGTATCTTTTTATCTTTTCCCTTGCAATTTTGTATCTTTTTCACTGTTCTAGTGGGTTGAAAAACTCATCTTACCCTTAATGAAAAGATGATGTTTCTGGTGGATAGCGGGTGCTCTACGCTCGTGTTAATTGGTGTCTACATGTTCAGATTATCGTGGACGGTGCCACAATCATGTTACATGCTATTCGTGGATATTACCACGATCATGTCATATCATAGTCAGTTTCGGTGGTCAGCAAGTGAACGTACGTACACATGATGGAGAATTCGTGAGCCATGTCTTTATGGATAGTATTTGTTGTTTATCAGAAGCGTCTAGTATGTGAAATGATCATGGTAGTGTCCACGAATTGTTGATCATGTGGAGACCTAGTGTAAATACTGTCCATATGAGTTTTTATGTGTGCGTGCACTCACTTTCTATCCCTCGAAAACCCTAGCATGTGACATGATTTTATAGTATCCATGAATTAGCTGTCCACCGGAAAAATCTCATATGTGACATGATTATGGTAGTTTCCACGAATAGCTGACCGTGTGGATACCTTGGGTAGACTGTCTATATGGATTTTCCGAAACAAGTCCGATTTGATTTTTTTTTTTTTTTTTTGAATCCAGGTTAATCAGCCAATTATAACCATTTTGTGGCGGTCTCTGTAGCCAAAAACTCCACCACCGCAATATTGACCATCTTCTAAATCGTTTGGGGTGGAAAAAAAAATAAGAGAAAGAATAAGAAAATGATTAAAATATTAAAAATAAATAAAAAAAGGATTAGCTGTCTATAATTATTTATTCAGGTAGAAATCATCAACTATCTACCAAACGCAACATCACTTCATTAAAGATACTATCGATTTTTCACAAACTTTGAACAGTCAAAAAATACAAAACTGCAAGAACTTTTTGAAATATACAAAATTGCTATAAAAAATATAAAAAGATACATTATGTGCAATTATTTCTAGACAAATCCATGAATTTTCAGAAATTTGAATAATTTTATTAATCTTCGTCTTTTCTTTTCGTACAACAATTTTTTTTTTTGTTATGAAAGTACAATAATATTTTATGGTGTGTAATCCCTTTTTCTTTTTAAAGGTTTTATTACATAATAATCCCTGATATACTGTCTACAGTTATTATCACAGCTGCAATGGTTACGAAGGTTACGACGGTTACCAACACGGATACGATCACGACAGTTCTTTCGACAATGATCTAAGCATATCTTAAACGTTGGCAACGCGTCTGGATGCATATTTTTCCTGTATGTCCTCAGAAAATAAAGTCACATATATATATATATATATATATTAATATATATGATATAATGTGGAATTAACTAATTAAAGAAGAACAAAATTTCTAACAATCATTGTTATATTATATCTGCCACAATTTATGTCACAAACTATCCCTATGAACTCTGAAACACACAAACCTTTCTGCTTCGACATGACATCCCATCATAATTAATGTCGTCATCATCATTATCACACACATTTTTCCTGCCATTTCTCTTACAAGTTCTGGTTTTGCATATATGAAATTGTGTGAACATATGATGGGAGGATTAGTGATTTATATACCCGACTATTTTCTATTCTTACCATTTAATACCAGCCGTATGTGATACAAACCTACAAAACTATAAAAAATAGAAGAAGGAAGAGAGAGAAAAACGGTACTTGTTTGAGAACCTCACAAAAAAAAACGTGAAATAAAGAAACACTTCTAAATTATTATTGGCTTTGAATGCATACGTACTTTTCATATTGCGTTCATAAGTAATTTTTTTTTTCTTTTTACAAAGAAGACAAGTAGAATATTTGGATATATATACATACAATACGTACACATACAATATACACCTATTACCTATACTTTGAGAATAAAGCTTATTTGGGTCCTTTTGTATGTTTATATGACTGATCTTTCTTGCTGCTACCGGATCTTGCCACATTGATCTTCCCTGTAATATGGTTGATATCCAACACTATCAGTTACCCATATCAGTTGCACGTATCCTTTAATTACTTTCCAAATATATGCCCATATATACTAGGTTTTTCTCTTTTTCCCAAATAAAATATAGTGGGTTTAAATTAATAAGGGCATCCATATTTATTTATTCTTTTAGTTTTGTGGATACAAAAAAATTTAGTTTGAATCCTAGTCCGAGGTGTATTTGGAAACAATCTAATGGAGCTCTCTATAAATAAGAGATTAGGAGCATCGATCATCACAAGCACATAGAGAAAAAATAAAACATATTGTTATTCGACTATTGGTCTAATTCATTGATCACTAATTAAGGCTTGGGTTGACGAGATGGATAAGAGAATCTCCACGAGATGGTCCGTAAACTATGACTCTAAGATGCAGACCATGGATTCCAGAACTTCAGGATCCTTCTCAGTTAGGATGCGAGGACTTGAGAGGACTATTGTGCGGGGTCCTAGCGGTCGAGAATTTCTGGCTAAATAAAAACCCGTAGGGAAGACGAAAGATGCTTCAACAGGATTCAGATCCGAGATCCCAAATACTTTCCTTGTTGATGAAGAAATACGCAAGAGATATGTGGCTGCCATGTTCTCCAAGGTAAGGCTCAGCAATAGGGCTCAACAACACGTCATTCCTAAAATCTGCAGTGACTTGATTAATATGAGCCACCGTCTTGGTGAAGAAGGAAAAAGAGGATTTTTGGTTGAAGCTCAAATTTAAGTTGTTAAAGAAACGTTGATGAATAACTGTTTATGCGCCAATGATTATGACTCTGAAGGTCGTCTAATACCAACAGAAGAAGAGTGTGTAATATGTCAAGAAGAGTTATCATCAAAAGATCAAACAAATATCATGAAGTTACCTTACTCCCATAATTTTCATAAGGATTGTCTTCTCCCTTGGCTGCTTAGCAAGCATTCATGTCCCACTTGTCGTGACGATATTCAGGATCCCCGACCGATGAAAATTTTTCCAAGAAAGATTATTGTCGAAAGAAAGAAAAGAAAAGAAGCACCTCTGGCGATTCAAAGAGGAAGAGTGGGTTTTAAAAGTTTCAAGATCGTGCACCCATGATGACTGAGAAGAAGATTTAATTATGCATCTCGCTTGTTTTAGTCTACAACATTAGGTTTTGGATTTTTTTTGTAAACCAAAACATAATAGTGATTTTTCATAGATTTATCTTTCAAATAAATTACGTGTATAGAAATATGATTTAAATATCTCAGGATCTATTTTTAAATTTACCCCCCCCCCTTTTTCCTATTTAAAATAGATTTGAGCCGCTTTCTTCTTCCTTGGGAGATCTAAATAATAGTCGTTTGTTAGAGATGAAAAACTCAGTACTGTTACATCAGAGTTTTGAAACGTTAGAGTTGGATATATGGGTGACGACGAATTTTGATGAGACCACAGCCTTGTCGTGGAGCAAATTCTTAGCAGTGGATTTATACACTCATAATTGTCAGTTTTCGCATGATGTAAATTTCTTCATTGACGAGGAGACGAAAGTAGCCATGTGGATTGGTAAAAGAGGCATTGTAAGAACGTATGATTTCTTTTCTTTGATTTCTTTTGTCTTTTTTGGATTGATCTTCTCATTTTTATTGTTTCTGTACATCGCCTATAAATTTATGGTTCTTTTCTAATCTAAGTCGATGGGCCATATTCGACTTATTGGGCTTACGGCATGGACGTACTTTGATCCTGAGAACAAACACAATGGTGAACTCTATTAAGGAGTTCTTAACAATATTTTAATAATATTTTAGTTGATAATGAATAATTAAGAATTTTTGGTAATTTAACCTCTAGATTGGTGAACTCTTAGATATCTTAGTAAAAAAATTTATTAATTTCCAAACATTTTAATAATAGATTTTATTGAATATTATAATTAAAATTTGAAACATACAATAATTATCAATCAAGTTGGCCAAATTTTTGTCATATATTTTCAAATAAATCAGTTTTCAATCATTGATGTATATGTTGATCACGAATTTGATTCCGAATGCCAATCATATTACCGAGGTTTGACGTCATGTCTGTAGAATACGATAAATCAACTTGTAAACTTCTACTTGATTCTCCTTGTACGAAGTCAGATATATCGTACTGAGTGTATCCATTCTTTTCGTCTTCTACTATCATATTGTGTAATATGATACACGCTCACATTATCGTCCCTATTTTTTCCTTGTTCCAAATAAGAGTCGATTTTTTAACGAATGCAAATCTAACCTGAAGTACTCCAAAGGCACGCTCAACATCTTTTCTAGACTTCTTGACGCTCAGCAAATAATTCTACTAGATTGTGTTTGTCCTAATGTCAAGAGGCGAAGGAGCAATAATGAAGGTAAACAACTCTTTTTCTAATGATGAGTTGTCTACTTGTTTCAAAAGAAAGGTTAACTTTGTAATAATTGACAACCAAAACAAAGAGAATTAGGGATATTTTGAATTTTTTTCTATCCGTTGAATATTTTTTTTCTTGACTCTCTCATCTATAGTTAGTAAGAAAAATTGTTTAGTGTCGTCATATATTTGTTGATCAAGCATGAAGATTGTTCTCAAAGCAAGACCTGTAAATTAATATTAAAAAAGATTACAGATGAGAGGCAAGACATAAGAGGAAGAAGTAGAGAAACCTTTAAACCCCATAACATCAGTGTATTTTGATTATAGTAGATATATAAAAGTGTTGGCATCACTTTCAACAAACAAAATTTATCTAAGTTTTATTTAATCCCTACCGTCGATGTCAGAAAAAAGCGAGTGAAAAGAGTTGTCGAATAAAAGTAAGAAAAAGAATTTGGCCTAAAAATAATATGGAAATTTAAGAATAAATATATTTACATGAATGAACTCTAGAGCTTCTCGATTTCGACCATTTGAAGACATCTTCAAGTTTATTACTTCGCCTAAGAACTTTGTAGAAAAGACAGAAAGATAGATTTACTTATAAAGTTTGTATAAGTTAGCGAATTGATAAGATATAGATAAGCATTACCGTATTCAGACTTGAAGATTGAAAGATTGCGAATTGAGAAGTCAAAATTTCTCACGTTTTTTGAATGTCCGTTAGATACAAAGAAATCGAAGAAGATAAAATTGATATACAACCAAATTGGACTGAGAAAAATATCAGAATGAAGATTGAAGAAGAAGAGGTGTTAGATAGACTCGTGGAGAAGATGGGGAGTTAACTGTAGATCGTGGAGATGGGCATGGTGGTGGAGAAAATAGACGGTTGAAGAAAGATCTTATATGATCTGATTTTTTTGATGCAATTTAGTGTGAGAGAAAAAAAAGAAATAAATACTGACAAACTGAGGGAATGATACGTACTAAAAGACTTACGTGTCACATACTTTCCTTGCTGATGAAGAAACATGCAGCCGATATATGGATGACGTGTTGACCAAGGCAAGAATGCAAAACTGGCATCAGCGACACATCATTTCTAAACTCTGCAAGGACGTGATTAGTATGAGCCACCGTCTTGGAGAAGAAGGAAAAAGAGGGTTTTTGGTTGAAGCTCAAGTTCAAGTTGTTAAAGAAACGTTGATGGAAAACTGGTTATGCGCCGATGATTATGACTCTGAAGGTCGTCTAATACCAACAGAAGAAGAGTGCAAAATCTGTTTAGAAAAGTTACCATCAGATGGTCAAACAAATGTCATGAAGTTATCTTGCTCCCACTGTTTTCATAAGGATTGTCTTCTCCCGTGGCTGCGAAGCAAGCATTCATGTCCCATTTGTAATGATGATATCCAGGATCCCCGACCGTCCAAGAACCTCCTAACAAAGATAGATTTGTCAAAATTAGAAATTAAAAATTAATTTTTTTTCTCTCTCTAAGATTTGTTTTTCAAATATTCCTTTTGTTGAAAGATCTTAAAGATCTCTCAAATATATTCAGAAATCTTTAGACTTTGTTATAGCATGAAGTTACAATTGCCTCTCTTTTTTTAAGATAAGAAAATAATTACTAGAAAATAATAACATTGATAGCAGAGGTTTTAATTAGATGTTTATATACTTCATAGCACATAATTCTATAGTTGTCTTCAAATTTTTCTTACTTTTGAAATATTACTGCTCTTTTAAACAACAATCAACCACGTGATAATTTGTCATTCCATTATCGGGAACCGTTCCAGACACTAACTCATCATTGCCACCAATTTCAAGCTCATAACCACCACTTTTAAAATCTTCTTTAAACTTAGCCTCGTGGACACCTGCTTTATCATCATCCTTACAATGATGTTTATAATGAGTTTTTTCTCCATCACTTGAATCTTGTGGTAGCTCGTTCAAATCAATATTCTATCTATTTCTCTGATCTTCAATACGAGATTTAAATGTCACACAGGTGAATAAAAGACTCTTTTCTCAAATACCCAACCAGATTTCTCACTTATCAATCGTTTGTAACATTAATTGGAGCATATCTCAACTTACCAATCAATTTAAAAGGCAAATAATTGATTTCAATATCAACGAAAACCTGATATATTTCTGAAATCTTCTGAAACCACCCCTTTCATATTTTCAAGAGTAGTAGTGGATTCCAAACTAAGTGATCTACCACATTTTTCGTTATCAACAAAAATCGTCACTCATTGCGAAAAGACTTCCCCACACCATAACCTATGTAGGTCTGCAGTTCATCCATCTGTGAGGAAAAAATTTATATGTAATAAGTTAGTTATTTCCACTTTGAAGATGAACTCATGAAATATAAGACAAGTTCTGAAGATATGACGAAATTTGTAGAAAATAAATTCTACAGAGAGTAGAAACTGTTAAATATAACTAAATTTGTAGAAAACGAATTCTACATAGAGTAGAAGTTGTATTTTATGTGGCGTAGTTCTACAGTAAGTATTTCAGAAGACATTTTCTAGAAGATGTAGAAAATATACTTTACCACAAGTAATTTAGATAGTTCTTGAATTTGTAGAAACTATATTATATGCATAGTAATTTCAGAGATATAATCAAAAATTTGTAGAAGACGTGTTTTACAATCTAAATGAAGAAGACGACTCTAAAACTTACAGTTGTTCTTTGATGCAGCAACTAACTTAGACAAATTGATAAACTCAAAAAGTTATTGTAAGACATAAATGATTAACGTGAAAATGTAGCTAATTTGAAGAGAAAATTGTGATGATTAAGAGGACGATGAAGATGACAATGGTTTGGGGAAAATGAAGAGATGGTTTGGAAACGATTAAAAGGATAATGGTTTGGTAACGATGAAAAGATATGATGATGTTTTATTTTTTAGATATATAATAGATTTAAAAAAATTTAATTAAGATATTCACAAGATATAATCTTTTTTTTAGATATGTAAAAGATTTAGAAAATGTTATTTTAGTAAAAAAAAAAAAATACAAAAGACCTAATTCCACAAAGAAGGGGTAAAAAGAGTTTATTTTTCCCAAATTTTTTTTCTTTTTATCAATTTTGGAAGTTTTGAATCTTTGTCCTAACGTCTCTTTTGATGTCTGAGGTGTAATACAATGTTTAAGACATAAATCACCTTCTCTTACATAGGAAAAAATATAAACTAGTTAAAACAAGAAAAGCTTTCTCCTCTTACTCTAGTTTGACGATACAACCAATGATTTAACCAACGTTACTAGATGTTTCTAACAATTTCTTAAGAATAATTTAAGTCGAATCAATAGATATAGAAATTATCTCATGTTGTTTAATTTTTTCTACTTACGATACTTTGAAATTTGAGATATTTAATATTGTATTCTAATTTATTTTCATTGCGATTTAGATAATCTAAATGACTACTACTATTTTAGATAACTATATTATAGATTAGTTAGAATTTGATGCAAATAGGTTCATTATATCTCATTTTGACTCTCTGTTCTCGATAGAAATACAAAGGATATAAAAATCTATACAGTTTTACGTTTCATCCACCATTTACGTATAACTCAATAATAGAGTCTTGTACATTTCAGCTTCTTCTTCTAGATATATATTGCTCTTGTTTTCTTTCCACTTCAATTGCATTCCAAGATCCTGAAAGACCATTTTGGAATTCATCCATCTACCTTCGTTGTAACACCCACTATCGCATCACTTCCATATCCCACTTCTTATGTTGTTTTTTTGTTATCCTCTTAAGAAAACAAATAAAAAAAATTACTAAAAATCACAGATTCAAATGGTTCACAGATTCAGCTTTTCTTTGGTTTAATACAAATGGTTCATATCGAGTATTCGTAGGACTCAAGTTTCCAAATATTGGAGACTTACTGAGAGGAGAACTAGCTAAAGGCGACTCAATATGATTCATATAGCTACGAGAATCATCTTGCTCCAATTTCGGATTCATTTGCATCATCATGCTAATCAAAATCAAAACAAAGAAATTTAGTCTAGAGTTTCTTCAGTTAGTATCTAACTGATCAAATTAAAAAAAAAACTCACTTTCGACGAGTACCACCAGGACGACTATGCTCAAGTTTAATACGTTTGCCAGCAATCTCAGTCCGGTTCAAAGCTTTAAGAGCATTATCAGCTGATCTAACGTCAAAAAATTCAACAAATTTGTGATGCCTCTTATTCGGTGTTTCTCTTATCTGCTTTTTTTGTTCAAGAACCAAATTAGAAACAACCCTTAGAAAACCTCAAAAGAAAAAAAAAATAGAAACAAAACGCATTACCTCTTTGATTTCGCCGTAAACACTGAATATGTTTTCGAGGTCTTTGTTTGAAACCGATGAAGCCAAGTTGAAAACTACTAGAGTTCCTTGATTAACATCTTTCTCTGATGGATTATCTTTAGGGATTGAGAAATGTATGTCAAGTTTCCTCCATTTAAACTGTTTTCCTTGTAACGCTCGCATAGCTCCTCTAGAATGACGAATATCGTAATAAGAGATTATCACAAATCCTCGATGCTTGCATGCTGTATATAGAGCTCGGATATCTCAATATTCCTGTCAAGAATGCAAAGAAAAACATAAAAAAAAATCCAATCTTTCGATAAAAACAAACACAAAAATCCAATCTTTCAATTTAAAAGACATAAAATCCAGTTTTTCAATCTAAACCAACATAAAAATCTAATCATACAGTTCTGAATCTTTGCTTTCTAAAATTACTATCAGTTCTGAATCCAATCTTTGAATGTAAGCCAACATAAAAAATCCAATCTTTCAATGTAAACAACATAACATTCAATTCAGAATCTTGAATTCTAAAATTACCTTAAAGAGAGATATTAGTTCTGAATCATCGACGTTACTGTTAATATTGCGAACAAACAGAGTCCTTATGGTCGATTGCTTATCGTAGAAGAAAGGTCAAAACTTTTTCTTCAACTGTTTCCAATAACAAGTCATATAGTGTAAATACTTGGCAACCCAAAAATCTCCTAACAAGAATTTAGCTCAATCGATAAGTATATACAAAAAGAATATCCACACTTTCTTCTAGAAGATCCACTCAACACTATAGATGATGGTGGGGATTAAATACGTATCTCATAACCTGAAATGTTAAGTTTATGTCTATCTAACATTGCAAAAAATATTAGTTGTTGAGCTTGCATTTTTTTCCTTTGGCATTGTTTAGGTGACATCATCAAGAAACTATTTACTAAATTAAAATAGCTGAAATAATACCGGATTTAGTTGATTGAAATTCTTGAGTGGATCGACGACTCCGAATTTGATTTGGTTAATTCTTGTTCCGGTTCTAGTTCAAGAACTGAACTCGGCACTTATCAAATATGTTGCTTCTTTGAATGTAAGACTCTCGGTATTACAAATGAGCTATAGTTTTAGTACTTTAATCTAATAATGCAAAGAAGAAAGGAACCATAAATTTATAGATGATGTACAAAAACAAGAAAAGGAGAAGATTAAATTCATTAAATGAATCAAACAGACTACAAAAACAAAAGAAAAAAAAAACCCTAAAATAAAACAAAATATACCTCCCTATTTTGATCGACTAATTTTCTCTAGGTTACTCAACCTTTACTGAATTTGAACCAAACTTGGAGCATAGTTTAAAAAAACAGCGTCATCATTTGATTCTTTGAAAGATAATTCTTTGTGTTTACCGTCTTCTCCAATAACCCATACAATGTTCTCATCCTCTTCTTTACCAATACACATGACCAATTGCCTCTCCTCGTCGATGAAGAAAGTTACATAACGCCAAATCTGACGACAATAATGTAAATCCACTGCCAAGAATTTGCTCCACGACAAGGCTTTGGTCTGATCAATATTGGTCGTCACCCATATATCTAACTCTAACGTTTCAAAACTCTGATGTAACAGTACGAGTTTTTCTTCTCTAACATCCGATAAAGCTATAGTATCACGTACATTGCTCTGAAACGGAATACATATACGACTAAATCTCTAGGTTGAAAAATCAAAACTTAGTATGACTCTATCTTCATAGGTTTTGTGTTTGGGTATGAAAGCAAGCAAGTAGGTATTTCCTTTCAAAGACACATCAGGCTCTTGTATGATGCATTCATTAATATTGTCAATATCAAGAACCCTCCATGAATCAGAGCTTAACCCAAAGATTTCAAACTCATACAAACCTTTACCCTTCCGGTCGGAATGAGGCCAACACTTCAAAATTTTGTAGTTACGACAAGAACTAGTGTTTTGGTATCCTAGAGCAAACCAAGGGTTTTTCTTGTAAACAATTTTGGGTTGTATCCATCTGGTTTCTCCCAAAAACGGATTCCAAACCACGAGCATATACACGTTGGTGGTACGTCAGTCAAATAACAATAAACCGTCACATTGAAAGACTTGTGATATGTAGACATGTTTCGATGATGTATTATTATGGGAATCCTGTAGACGAAGTTCTATAGATGGAGAAGCAATTCTATGGATATTAAAACTCGTTAAAAATATCTTATTTCTCTCCCGCATGACCTTCAACATGAGAATCATAAACTCTTTAGTTGCTTTACACAAGTGTTTTTGGCGAATCTCTTTTCTTCGAATAAAGCTTTCCATTGTTTGCATGTAGATCGTAATCGTATTAGAGATGTAGCTGGAACCCTAGAGAGTAACTCCTCTACCAAATCCTCTGATAAATCAACTGCCATTATTCCCATCTCCCAAGGAAGAAAAAGAAAGCGACAATATCGTAACTAGAAGATAAAAAATTAGGGTTTTGACGTTTGCCCTCTATCAATCTTGTCTATATATCTAAACTAGATTATAAGCCTGCATAACTTTTATTAAAATAATTTTTAATTTATCAATACATATTTTCTCCATGATTTAAAACCCGTTCACGGTTTGAATGGTAACAGTGGTCGGACGGACTAAACCATATGCGAACTAAAACACCTCATTTTTGAAACGAAAAAAAAACCGCTGCGAATCACGTTTATTTCTTCACAAAACTAGTCCGTACTTAATCCACAACAAATTTCTTTTATTTTCTTTTGTCCGTAATAATATGAACCAAATATTGTAAATGGTAAATAAAACCGATCTCGGTCCGCACTGACCATTAGCCTCAATATATTTCTCCGAATTGGTGCAATATATTTATTTGACTAATAATTAAATAAATTTTAGTTAAACAAATAAAAATATGGTCGGATTCTAAAAGAAAGTTAAATAGAGTTGAATTTATTCCTCCCACTTGGTCCTTTTGTTACTCAATCATTCGCCGTTCTTCGGCTCATTACTCTCTATCCGTCCAATTAAGATTCTCCTTTAAATGCTTCAAAAAATAAATCGAAAAAATAAAAATTATATTTTCTGCTCGTTCTCTATATATATACGTGTGATCGTGGGAGAAACAATCAAAACAAAATCGTGCAAGTAAGTTCTTTTTTTTTCTTCCTCTGCTAAAATTTCGAATTTTTAAACAAAAGTTTGATAATTTTCATTCCTTTCACTCTCGTTTCAATGTGTTCGTTAATCGTTAGTGGTTTCTGCTCAAAACTAATGGGTTAAATAGAAAATCGGTTTCTTTGTTGCGTATGATCACTGTTGAAGCTTCTTCGAGATTGAAAATTGAGGTTTTGATTATTCTGTTTTCGTTTTCGAATTGCCTTGTGATCGTTCCTATTCAACTTCTTTGAATTAGCTTTAGCTATTTGATAAGGGCTTAAACTTATCGGAATCAAAGTTTTAGGGTTTATAGAGATTTGAAATCGTTGTGGAAATTATTGAAAAAATCATTAGTTATTTGCTAATTTCATCCTCTGTTTTTGATAAATTTGTATCCAACTTCAATTTCTCTGCTCAATTGAAGTAATTTCCCTCAATTTATTGTATACATGTATATATCTCGGATGATGATGATGATTTATCCCAAAATTAGATCTTGATTAGGGTTTTAAACTCAGTGGAATCAAATTTTTAGGGTTTATAGAAATTTGAATCCTTTTCTTGTTTAATTAAGTAATTTGCCTCTGTTAGGGTTTAATCAATCGAAATTGCAGGTTTTTAGGTTTCGTGATGAATATCCCGAATGGATCTTTCTCGAGATTTAATCATATCAATGCCTCAAGTGATGCTTCACTCTTCTCCACCTCTCTTCCTCTTATTCAAAACCCAAACCGTATGTTACTTCAAAAACCGTATCTTCGATTTGTCATACATTGTGTTATGTTCTAATCTTATATCTCTTCTCGCAGTCAACAACACTCGAGGGAACTACCATCATCAATCTATTGATGAAATCGCTTCCGGTTTTAACAATTTCAATGGAGTAATTGATGATAGTATTCTTCCGGATGATGAAGAACAGCTTTTGGCTGGTTTAATGGATGATTTAAATTTAACTTCATTACCAAATACTTTGGATGATTCAGAAGATTATGATTTGTTCGGTAGTGGAGGAGGTCTTGAATTGGAGACTGATCCACATGACAGTCTTCTAAACAAAGGTTTCTCAAGAACCGGTTTTGCGGATTTACAAAACGGAGTAGTTGGATCCGTTGCTGGCGAACATCCTTATGGTGAACATCCTTCAAGGACTCTGTTTGTTCGCAATATTAACAGTAACGTCGATGATTCAGAACTGATATCTCTCTTTAAGGTAATTTTAGAATTCAAGATTCTGAATTGAATGTTATGTTCTTTACATTGAAAGATTGGATTTTTTATGTTGTCTTACATTCAAAGACTGGATTCAGAACTGATAGTAATTTTAGAAAGCAAAGATTCAGAACTGTATGATTAGATTTTTATGTTGGTTTAGATTGAAAAACTGGATTTTTATGTTTTTTATATTGAAAGATTGGATTTTTATGTTTGTTTTTATCGAAAGATTGGATTTTTTTATGTTTTTCTTTGCATTCTTGACAGGAATATGGAGATATCCGAGCTCTATATACAGCATGCAAGCATCGAGGATTTGTGATGATCTCTTATTACGATATTCGTCATTCTAGAGGAGCTATGCGAGCGTTACAAGGAAAACTGTTTAAACGGAGGAAACTTGACATACATTTCTCAATCCCTAAAGATAATCCGTCAGAGAAAGATGTTAATCAAGGAACTCTAGTGGTTTTCAACTTGGCTTCATCGGTTTCAAACAAAGACCTCGAAAACATATTCAGTGTTTACGGCGAAATCAAAGAGGTAATGCGTTTTGTTTCTATTTTTTTTTTTTCTTTTGAGGTTTTTTAAGGGTTGTTTCTAATTTGGTTCTTGAACAAAAAAAGCAGATAAGAGAAACACCGAATAAGAGGCATCACAAATTTGTTGAATTTTTTGACGTTAGATCAGCTGATAATGCTCTTAAAGCTTTGAACCGGACTGAGATTGCTGGCAAACGTATTAAACTTGAGCATAGTCGTCCTGGTGGTACTCGTCGAAAGTGAGTTTTTTTTTTAATTTGATCAGTTAGATACTAACTGAAGAAACTCTAGACTAAATTTCTTTGTTTTGATTTTGATTAGCATGATGATGCAAATGAATCCGGAATTGGAGCAAGATGATTCTCGTAGCTATATGAATCATATTGAGTCGCCTTTAGCTAGCTCTCCTCTCAGTAAGTCTCCAATATTTGGAAAATTGAGTCCTACGAATACTCGATATGAACCATTTGTATTAAACCAAAGAAAAGCTGAATCTATGAACCATTTGGATCATTTGTTTTCAAGCTACAAAGCTTCTCCGTTTCAGCAACCTCAGTCTTATGGTTCAGTTTCTTCATATGGTTCTTTGAATTCAAACCCTGGTCACATAGAAACATTATCCGGATCAGAGTTTCTTTGGGGAAGCCCTAGTACTTCTTCTGTTTGGTCTGTAAATCAACGGTTTCCTTACTCGGCTCAAACCGGATCCTTTCATCATCATGTCGGATCTGCACCATCTGGATTCTTCCCAAGGTCTCCTGAAACTTCATCAATGGCTTTAAGAGGAAACGCTTCAAGAGTCATGCGTGAAACTAACTCTCCAAGTTTCAAAATCTCGTCTTCTTCTCCAAGACATAGTTACCCATGGCCTGTTGCAACAATGACTTCCACAGACAATAACCAAGTAGACATGAAGAAACAGTTTCAGCTTGATTTGAGTAAGATTCTGAGCGGTGAAGATTCAAGAACAACTCTGATGATCAAAAACATACCTAACAAGTATACCTCAAAGATGCTATTAGCTGCAATCGACGAGAAAAACAGAGGAACTTACGATTTCTTATATCTTCCTATTGATTTCAAGAATAAATGCAATGTTGGTTATGCATTTATCAACATAGTATCTCCTAAATTCATCATTGGATTATACGAGGTACGAAAAAAACTCGATTGTTTATAAAAGATTGTAACTTTTTGAATGATCTAACTTGCTCTGTTTTTTTTTTTTTTTGGTCTCTGTTTTTTTTTACAGGCTTTTGATGGAAAGAAATGGGATAAGTTCAATAGCGAGAAAGTTGCTTCTTTAGCTTATGCAAGGATTCAAGGTAAAACTGCGCTTATTGCTCATTTTCAGAACTCGAGTTTAATGAATGAAGATCGACAATGTCAACCTATTGTCTTTGATGGACCAGATTCTAGTTATCCGGTAAGTAAACACAAATCTCTTTACAACAATCAAAACACATTGATCTTGAATTTGATTGACTATACATTTATATATATGACTCACAGCTTGAAGCATCAAATTCAACAGTTTCTCATTATCCTCTTGCTATCGAGACCACTCATCGAAGCTGACATTGAAGTGAATCCCGTTGTAAATACTCTTTTTTTTAGGATGAGATGATAATGGTGGTCTTTAGCATCTTTTAGTTGGTTTTACTTAGATCAAGATTTGGTTTTTTTCCGGTTTACGTTAGAATTGACAATTGAAAACAGAGTCCTTCTAGCTTTTTTTGGGTTTTCTGATCTTAACATGTAAATCATCTCACCAAAATGTGTAAATAAGGGATTTTAGTTTAGGATACAATCTTATTGGGTAATAAAATAATGAAAAACTCTGTTTTTGATTTGATACATTTGGTTAATTTTGCAACTCAAACAAAATCTCTCTATTTTAAGCTTGAACCAGCCTCTGTTTTTCATAATCTTGTTTTGACTTGAAGATCCACAAGAAAGAAACAAGATTCGTCTTCTCGGACATAACTCACACGACCATTCATCTGTTCAAGTAGTTTTCGAGAGAGCTTAAGTCCTAACCCATCAGGCGTGACCCATCCATCTCGAGTCTCGAACATATCACTTAACATCTCTGAAGGAATTCCTTTTCCTGGATGTATCATCCTAATCATAAAAATAACACCAAAAATTGAAAAAACACTTAGAATCTGCCAAAAATGCTGCAATTTTCAGACAAAAACACTCAGAATCTTGGAAAACAATGCAAATTTTCAGTTTAAACACTCAAAATCTGCAAAGAGTGTTGCATTATCTTTGTCACAGCTCTCAGAATCTGCAACAAGTTGCAAATGAAAACACTCAGAATCTGCAAACAGTTACTATTTTCGATCCAAGACAATCAAAATCTACAAAAAAAAGTTGCACTTTTCGGTAACTCTCGGAATCTGCAAAATAAAAGTTACTATTTTCCAGTAATAACACTCAAAATTTGCAAAAAAAAAGTTGCAATCTCGGTTCAAAACACTCGAAATCTGAGAAAAAATATTATATTTTTCAGCCAAAAGCACTTAGAATCTACAAAATGAAGCATTTTTACGGTAAAAACACTCAGAATCTGCAAAATGTTGCATTTTTACGGTTAAAACACTGATTTTGCATAAAGGTTTCACTTTTACGGTTAAAAACACTGATTTGCATAAAGGTTTCATTTTTACGGTTAAACACACTGATTTTGCATAAAGGTTTAGTTTTTCAGTTGTTTATGTTAACATTTACCTGAACTGTAGAAGGATATAACGGTCATTGTCACGTGCAAATTCACCACCTGAAGAGATCTTGATTCCAACCCAACTATCAGGAAACGGAGCATGATTCACAATGTTACGCAAAAGATCAGCAAGAATAAGCTGAATCTTTACTCTATCACCAAAGAGAGGCAAAGTATTAATCTCTTCAGCAACTTCAAGCCTAAGTTGTGAGTTCCTTTCTCTCAACATAATCCCCACTTGGCTAATAATTGTATCCAATATGCTTCCAAGTCTAAACTCCTCTGTTTCCAATTGCAACTTTCTGATATTTATAAAAAACAAATTCAACTTTCAAGATTCATAATGTAAATAAAGAATGAAAAAAGTTATGATTTGATTTACCCTTCTTCGATGTTTCTTAAGTCCGTGCCTTCGATTATCGTCGCGATTTGCTTCTCACACGCATCGCTAGTCTCGAGAAACTGTCTTTGATTCTCTGAAATCTCCGAGGATTCAAGAAGCTTATGCGCGAATCGAATACCGTTAAGAGGATTCTTGATTTCTTGTTTTATGTAAGTCAACTCATCAAGACTTTGAGCACTCTCTTTGATCTCTGGACAAGATTCTTTGTTGATAATCTGTAAGAAGAAGAAACAACCGATAACTTTCCCTTCGTTGTTCATACTCTTGTTCGCGGTTAAAGAAGCTTCTATATACTTCCCTTCTTTATTAAAGAACCCAACCAATGAACTCTCTGAAACATTATTATGACCAGAGATTCCTTGATAAAGAGAAATCAGAAACTTTGTGAGTGAATCTTTACATTTCACTTTACAAAGAACTCCAAATACTTCACCGGGAAGTGTTTTTCCGATCACTTCGTGTTTTAACCATCCGGTTAGCTTTTCCATCGCCGCGTTCCACTCCGAACAACGAGCGTTTTCGTCTGACGCGAATATCGGTGGAATCAACGGGTTTAAACTTTGCACAATAGTTCTATAATCTCCTTGTAACCTTATGAACCTATCCGTTATCGCTTTCTCGCTAGTTATGTCTTGACCAACGAAACAAACACCGACGATTTTCTCTGTATAGTCTCGACTCGTGCATGAGTTAACTAGAACGCAAACATCAGACGACGACGTATGATTCTTCAGCTTCAACATTACATTTTTCTCCTCTTCACCTGAATTATATCACATTTTAGGAGAATATTATTTAAATGTTATGTATATAGAAGTTTAGAGTTTAGAATAAAGAAACCAAACATTTACCTTGTAAGGCTTTGGACAAGATAGTTTCAAGAGTTACACGTGATTCTTCTAGAACAATCTCATCTTTAAGAGATTTTCCCATAGCTTCAGTAGCTACAAGTCCAGTCACTTCCGCGATTTTGTTATTCCAACCGTTTATACAACCGGAAGAATCGACTCCAAAGATCGGCGCGGTTGCGGTTTCAATCACTCTAACCATTTCACAAACAAAAGAAGTAAGCTCACTAGCGTCTCTTGACACAACGTTATTATTATTACTAGAAAAAACCGGTCTAGAGCTCGTAAACGACTCTCTCATTATCACTCTCAACGAATGAATCGCGTCGATCTCGGCGTTTTCCCAAGGCAAGCTTCGACTTTTCGCGACTTCAAGAAACGCTTTAAACGAGGACCGCGGGTGCATTCGACCCGCATCGTCTTTATCTTTTGGATGATGTTTCGCGCCTCCCCATTTAATCGCACTCGCGGTATTAGACCGGAACCAAATCAAGTAATCTCTCGAAGATATACCCGCCGCAGCCACACCGCAAACCGCGTCCCCGAGCGATATAGCTCCCGGATAACCCGCATCAACCAAACTATCCGTTGTTAAACCGGTCTCGCCGTGAGAGTTTTTCTCAATAATAAGCCAATTCACTAACTCTTTAACTTGTGACTCATTAGGTGTAACACCAACCAACCAACATTTCCCATTATAAACCAAAGCCGCTCCATCGCATTTCACAAGATCCATAATCCCCGGCGATTGCGTTACAATCGCGGAAACCGTATCGCGGAGAAGCATATCGCATAACAAAGTCTGCGTCCGCATCGCTTTCTTTTCGGCTAATTGCGATTTCAACTGAAGCTCCATTTGAAGCTGAAGTCCAAACGCTTGCATAAGAAACTCACAACCGTAACGTAAAGGAAACGGAACGTATCTTGGAGAACAATGATGACCAACGACTAAACCCCAAAGCTTACTCGAGTTCTTGATCTTGACGACAATGGCTAACACGAGAGACGCGATTGATCCCATATTCGCCATGTATTGAGTGTGACAACCATGAGGAGATCTTAAAGTAGAGTTAACTAAACAGAGAGGTCTCTTAAGCTCTTCACTCTGAACAACTTTAACCGGAGACGCGTTACAATCGCAGATCATCCGAACGCGATTCTGTTTAAACAAGAACCGCGCGGCTTGAGGAATATCGGTTGCGGGATAATGTAAACCTAAGTAAGGCTCTAAATCCGATCGACGAATCTCGGAGACAACTTCACCATGATCATCTTCATGAAACTGATAAACCATAACTCGATCGTAACCGGTTAATCTCTGAACATCTTCAACAACGGTATCGCAGAGAGCACCAATATCACCTCCGGGAAGTGATTGAAGACGCGAAATCGCTCGAACCGCGAGTTTCTGCGATTGAACCGCACCGGCGAGAGTTAAAGCTTGGTCACCGGATTTCGCCGGTTCTAAATCGATAACTATACCGGAATCGATTCGATGGAGGATAGCGTAAAACGGTCTCTGTGAAACTCGAGAATGAACTAAAACAGGATTCATTAACGAAATCTCAGTAAATGAAGCTGCTTTAGCTAAAGAAGCACCTGAAGAAACAGTGAAAAGAGATCTCGCATCGGTTCCAATCAAACCCTTAACATTAACAGAGCTCGAGCTCGAAGAAGAAGATAAACCAAGAAGATCAATTGAGTTTTCACTAACACCAAGAATCTTGAAACTAGGTTCTTGAACAGCGATTAAACAACCAAAAGGTTGAACAAGACCACCTCTTTGGATATTTGATAGATAAGCAGTGATGTGTTCGTCGGGGACGTTGTTCGGCGGTGAAATTACCGATTTGGAGTAGTTGAATGACTTGCCGGAGTAAATTGATTGGTCGAAATCAGCGAAGAGACCAGCATCGACTGAATATTGTTGAGTTGCGTTGTTTGATGATTTTTGTGGTTTCATGTTGCTTGCTCCTGATGAAGAGCTTTCGAATCCCATAATTGTTGTCTTGAGTCAGTGTGGAGAAGAGAAGTGAGTTTTTTTTTCTCGATCAGAGGAAGAAGAAGCTGATTCTTTATCATTTACAGAGAAAAAACAAAATAAAGTTTCTTTTTTCGATATTTTGATTTTTGGGATTCGTTTTTTTATTTTCACGTTTTGCTTTTTTTTTTTTGTGTGGTCTTGTGGTTGCATTTGCTCCCACACGTACAGATTGTCAGGTGACCACCGATAGATAAATCTCTTTTTTTCTTTTTTTAATTTACTCTTTTTGCCTTTTTCAAAAACAATCTTTTTGCTTTTCTAAATTGTTTTAATTATTCACTCAACTAGTGTTACATCATCGTCTCTATTAGTATTATGTGATGCAGTGTAGGTCCCAAACTTTTTGTCTTTTTGAGTTTAAGAATTTTTCTTAGGTTTTTTTTTATCAGAGATATTCTTGTTTTATGCCGGATTTTGGAAGTTTTTCATATCTAGTGTATTCTTTTTTCGTGATAAACAAGGAAAAAAAATTGAATTTTGGCTTTTTTTTTGGATTAGGGTCTTATAAGAAAGAGACTAAACAAAAGGAATTCTTTAGACAAATCTGACAAAAAGAGAAAAACATTGGCTTGGAAGTTGAGCAACTCCATCGTGGGTTCTTAACGCATAAACCAAAAATTAAAATATTAAAAAATTATAAATCTCACGAAAAAATTAAAAACCGATCTATATATATAAAGTTATCGGTTCTTTCTTCTTATGATGTCAACTCATCAATTCAATTCTTTAAATGGTAACATCTCATCAAACTAATTTTTAATTTTTATATTTAGTCTCTTAAATTCATTTGGTTCATTAATGTAAAGAATTTATGATTTAATTTTTTTAAAAATAATTATTATGAATATATAATCTTATTAAATTTACATTAATTTGAATTTTAAAATTAATAACATAAAAAAAATTATGTGGATATATATAAAATTTGACAGAAATCTTTACATGGAATAAATATCTTAATTTTATTTAGATAAATATTTATTATTACACATTAAAAATAGTGGTTGGTAATTGTTCAAAAAAAATTTTCGGAATTTGCTAGATGGTTGATTTAAGTTGGTTATTTTCAACCAAATACTTCAAATTTGTAGGATTTCAGAAAACTACCTAAGGGATGAGCATATCAACTTTTGGAGGTAAAAATGGTACTTATTTCGATGGTAAAATATATATACCCAACCATACTAGATGAGGTTTCGTTTGATTGAGAGATGCTTTTAGGAGCTTTAGAAAAACTGAGAAAAAGACATAACCTTTCATGTGATATGCAAGAATTAATGCATGTTACAAGAAGCATATTAAGATATACTAAACGATAATATGTAAGGAATAATCTTTGGGAGCACAAGCGAGAAGTATAGAGGATACCATAATACTATATATAGAAATAAGAAACATGAAAAATTAAATGGAGGTTTGGTTTAACAAGGTCAAAAGTGGTGTATATGGTTCATTAATGTATAGAATTTGTGATTTAATGTATTAAAATTTTATTATTATGAACAAACATTTAATTTTAATCATTTTTAAATTAAAAAAAACTTTAACACACAGTTAAATTCATATATTTTATGACTGCAAGTTAATATATATCTAAATAATAATATTTAAATCTTAAACTGAAAAACTAATCGGTTTATCATGAACAAAATTTTTATGTCTTTTATAACACAAATAGTCTTATATAATAAAAATAGTCGTATGCAACTTATGTATCCAATTGGTTGAGAATAAGTTTTATATATAAAAAACTTATGAGTCTTAAGTTTAATTTTTTGAATTAATAACATCAAACAAAGTAATTATGTGGATTATATATATATATATATATATATATATTGAACAATAATTTAAAAATTAATTTTACAGAAATATACAGTTTTTGAATCAATATGTTAATTTTTGTTTAGTTTATAAGTCCTTATAATTACAATTTAAAAAAATATTGATTGGTCGTTATTCAGAAAAAAATTTGGAATCCGCAAGACGGTTGATTTAAGTTGGGTATATTCAACCAAGGATGTCAAATTTCTAAGATTTCAGCAAACTCACGGGTGACGGTTCAACCTTCAAAGATAAAAGAGTACCCATTTTGATGATACAATATCTACATCCGACCATGCTGGATGATTATTCATTTGATGAAGGGATGATGCTTCTAAGAACTTTCGAAAAACTTAGATAAGGACTCCGAACCTTTCATGTGGTATGCAATAATGCATGATGGGAGAAGCATACTAAGATATCCTTAAATGACAACACGTAAGAGAAATTTGGGAGCACGAGAAAGAAGTATAAAGGATACCATAACACTAGATAGAGAAATAAGAAACATGAAGTCAAAAATGGTTTATATGGTTCAACATCAAATGTTGGAAGTATATAAAGAGAAAAAATAATACTCAATGTCTATTGAAAGAAGGTTGAACACTTCTATAAGGGGATTTATGTTTGATAAATATAGATATCCAACTAAGAATTTAGAGAACATAAGTGTAGGTATGAGTTTTTCTCTAACATAGAATTTGAATCTCTTGAGAGATCTTCTTTATCATGAATATGATGGAGGATAGTTGAAGGAGTAAATTGACTCATATTTTAAAATCAGGTTTTGTATAGTTTGATTGAATTGTGTTTAGTTATGAACATTAAATGTCCGACTGTAGAGTTTTTTACGATAGAATATATATATATGCATTATATTAAAAATATATATATATTTTAGGCCAATATCAAACACATAGAAAATACTCAAATATATATATTTTTAATTTTGAAATCTTATTTTATTAACTATAAATTAAGAATACTTTTACGAGATACAAAATTTAAGTAAAAATTTTGCAATTGCAATTTTTCACACAATAATATCATATACCGCGTGAAGCGTGGTTCACCCACTAGTTCTTATATAAGAATTTTAAGAAATCGTTTTTTAACACGTGGTGCGCTCTGACTGGCTCGTTTTGTTTTTTTTTTATTGTTTTTTTTTTCATATTTCAAACAGAAAGTAATAAAAAAATTTGAAGGATCCGCAAAGGAGTTTTACGGATAGAAATGCTTTGAGAATTATACATATATTAAATAGTTTATTATATAAAATACCATGGAGCCACTAGATCACGTCTCTCCATGATGAAAGGCTTTGAATGAAAGAAGAGAGAGGGAGAGGGAAAGAGATATTAATTCAACAATTAGTTGCAAACTTTTTTTGGTGAGCCTTAATTAGTTAAAATTAATTTGAAAAAAATGTAAGTTGAACCATCAGAGTTTATAGAAAATACTATTAAATTATCACTAAATAGTATCAGCATTCATTACTCTTAAAACATTTCAAACTTCCTGATGTGCAAAAAACATTAAGGACCATTCTTTGTTCATTCTTAAACCACCAAGACGAATAGCATAAACATACATGAATTCGCCTCTTTGATTTTTTTTGAAGTCGTGTCTTTTTCTCACCCCCATATTTTCACACATGGAGTACATTGCAAGTTTTGTGTAGAGACGAAGCCATTCCTTGCCTTCTTTCACATCTGAATCTTTCATCTTGTAGTATTGCAGCTTATCACTGGTAATATCAGGAATCCAACCAGGCATATCACCTAGGAGTAACTCATCCACGCCGTTCCTCCTCGCAAAAGGATCCTCCCGATCTCGGTGGTGCAAAGCCATGTCTCTGGTACATTGATTTGAAAGGTGTTTCATAGGGTAGAGCTTCAAAGGGCAAGCATGATGTTTCATATTCTATCGGCTTATCTGCTCTCGACGACATCTCCGCCGGCGGTGCAGAGGCCATGGATCTTTGATATGGGGATGGTTGTATATCAACTTTGTATCCCTTCAAAGAGAAATCAAAATATGTATCACCACCAATTTCAGGTCTTCTTCCTTCCAAAATAAAAAGAATATCCAATTACATTAAAACTGAAGGAGCCACTGGCTTCTTGCTTGACCATTCTTGGAGCCCTAAATTTTTGTTAAGAGGATTAGATTCAGTTTCAGTATTCTAAGACTCCAACCCTAGTTTCGAACACGAAATTTATCTCAGTAACCCATTGATTCAAGAGAAAATTGAAACGCAATTTACAATATGTGACTTAGGGTTTCCTGACTTCAGTACCAAAAAAAGAACGAGATCCAAACGAGAATGCAAAACGAAACAACGCACTTTATAGCAGATACAACAAGGAGTTCTTAAAATTCAGTCTCTTAACATTTTTTTTTTTTTCGTGGAGTCCACTTTTTTGTCGAAGAAAAAACAAAAAAAAAAAACCAAAAAAGACAGCCAATTGTGTGTCGTCACGTGGTCCACACAGTGACGAACTCGACTCTTAAATAAGAGATTTTAGAACCAGTTCTAGTACTGTTTATATAGGGCCCACGTTTTCTTAATTTTCTTTTCTTAGAACTTGTGCCAAAATTTCACCAATGTAGTTGGTTTTACCTCTTTACAACTTTCTAATATCAAAAAAACAAAAGCTTTTTAACTTAATGGGCTTAGTTAGACCCATATTAAAAATGGTAATTTTTTTCTCAAATATCTATAAACAAAAATTTTGACCAAAAGAAAGTTCAAAAGACTACTACTAATTCAAAAAAAAAAAAAGTTTTCAAAGCTTTTCTGACCAGGAGTTGATTTCAAGCACTTCACACCGACAATGCTAAATCTGTCAGGAAAAACCATTTTGTGCGGTTGAGGAGATCATTGATATATTTTCTTAGGTTGAGCATGTACTGGAAACCAGTGATGCATGGACAAATGAGATGAATTTCTAATAACCAAGCTGTCAAAAAAAATGACAGGAAAATAAATATTTCTCTCTCCCTTTTGCCAAAAAAACCCAAACCCACTTACCTTTCTCCAGAAAACTATCAATTTTTTTGGTACTAGGGATTCAACCGTACTACGTACGGGTTAGTTTTTTAATATGTTTTTCCTGTATTATTCTAAAATTAAATTATTACAAAATTGCGTTTTGAAGAGCATGATTTTGTTGGTAACATTAACTTAATGTGATTTTATATATTTAAAAATGATAATATGTTTACCGAATATGTAAATTACAATGTTTTTTTAAGAAGTTCAATGTTTAAGAAAATTGAAAACTATGAAATGTTTGCCTTCCCTGTTTCTATTTCCTTCAATACTGTGTGTTTTAAGTAGTGGAATAAGTTGCATGTTCAGTATTTTTCTTTTTATTACCGGAGAAAGAAAGATGGAAAAGAATTGTGTAGACTAATAGTTAAGATTAAGATTAATTTGAAAGCTTGGCTATTTGACTACACTGGTCTTGGAGGCCCTTTTCTGAAATTTGATAGTAAGCTAATTTGTGGCCAAAAAAAAAGATGATATACCTCCAAGCTTGATCAACCGCTTGGATCTTTTGAGTAATCAGATGTGCATTATATGGACGATGCAAATTTTAGTTGATTTCCATCAACCATATACAGTAAAACCTCTATAAATTAATAACATCAAGACCGGAGAAATTTATTAATTTATAGAGATATTAATTTAAATAGAGATAAATCTTTAATACTTACTCTCATGAAAAATATATTTTAAATTTTTTAGATTTTCTTTTTATTTAATCATGTTTTCCAATCTCTAATATTGAATTGTGAGACTGAAGATGATATTATTTCATCTTTCAAAACGATTACACGTAAAGAAATAACTATCGCGTCTTGAACTTTTCACAATATTTTATGTATGTATAAATTTATATACATCATTATTAATTTATGATATTATTGGGATCATATATTTACATTGGGGTTTCTAATAAATTATTATCTTATTATTTTATCGAATTTTGTTAAATTTTACACTGTCCCGACTCGGAACCGGAAAAATTTAATAATTTATAGAGTTTATTAATTTATAGAGTATTAGTTTACCGATGTTTTACTCTATTGAGATTCGGTGAAGAGTGTGGTGTTCATCTTAAAGACGAATGGAATCTTTTTGGAGGACTCTATTTTGTGTTCTTCATTTCTATTACTTTGTTTGATTTTCTTACTACTTTTGAATTTCTGTGTTCTTTCACTTCTGTTACTTTGTTTGATTTCCTTATTACTTTTGAACTTCTTATTCTCCAAGTTAGAAAACATGACAACAAACTATGTAATAGAACTTCTTATTCTCCAAGTTAGAAAACATGACAACAAACTATGTAATAGTAACATTTATGAACTATATACACCATTAAATATAGTTTACAAATGTAATAACCACATTATATGACTATGAAACATGACTATGAAACATGTTCCACAATATATTATTTCATAGTATGCGAATCCCACACGGCGTGGATCCGTACCTAGTATTGTGAATAAAAAATAATTAGGAAAATTCTTGTGTATTTTTCTAAAAATTTTTTTATTAATTTTTAAAAAAGTTATTCTAAATATTTAATAGTGGGACAGAGCCACCGCCAAGAGATAAACTATCTGAATTTGGATTGGCTAAACAATAAGAGACATGATTACAAGAGCGATTGACATATTGAAATTACAATGAATATTGTAGAATATATATAATGGTACAAATACGTGGGGACCAAGTATAACTTATATAATAAGCTTATTGGATTTTTCAAACACATGTCTAACTTTCCATTAGTATGATATTGTCGGCTTTAGACCCAAGTGATCCAGTCCGAACGGATTTACTTTTAGCCTCCTTCCCAAATGGCCACATACTTGCTAGAGTTGGACATAATTCATATAGATGACAATTTTTGTCTAAACTTTCGATGTGGGACTTGGATTGATATCCCAGCGATCCTCCCTTCAATCCAAGGACTACACAAATCACTGGCCTTCTCTCCTGCGAAACCTTTGCATCCATCTCGAATTTTCATATTCACCAACGGAATTCTCCACCTACCGTGAAGACTTTTGACACAAGGCACCAACACCCCTTATCACGGAAATCACCTTGAAGGTTCCCCTCTGAAAACGAACATGCATTCCCCAATCTACTTTTCCCGATCCACATTTCAACTGTTCTTTGATACCATTTGTTGGGTTTCTCAAGCCCATGTCCAACTTTTTGTTAGTATGGTGTTGTTCGTTTTGGACTCTAATAGTCCAGCCTGTACGAATTTGCTTGTAGATTCTTTCCTAAAAGGACTCATATTAGTTAGAGTTGAATATGACCTATATACTAGATCATCTTTATATAGACTTTCGATGTGGAGCTTGGATTGATATGCAAACTAGAAATTAGCTTTATAATGGGCAGCCACATTCATTAATTCGTAATAAATGACATATTTGAAGAAGTTAAAAATTATTGATTGACATGATAGGAGTTTTTTTATTTACTCTTTTATTCGTGCACTAAGTTGTTGTAACTTGTGAAAAACGGAAAAGAGAAATAATATTGAGTTTGGTCATAATCTGCATATTCCTATGTTTGCAACCTATGTGTTGCAAACGATAGTAAAGTTCTTTTATTTGCATATCTTGGTTTTGTAACTTTGCAAGTAACTCTTCTTTCTCCTTGGTGAGTATATTAATTTTAGTCATCATATCCTCTTCAGTAATGAAGAAGTCATGTCTCGGAATGTTTTTCATAAGCTAAGACTGGCCTCGAACAAAATTACGATTTGCATATTCGTTCATTTCAGATCCAACTCTTCTAAATTCCTACAAAACGAAAAAGAAAAAATGTAGGAAAATTCAAATAATAGTTAATTTCTATGATCCCACATCAAAATTGAGGAGAGATTAACTCTTTTATATAAAGGATATGGTTTTAATTTGTCAGCCGTAAAATTAAATTTTAACCACCATAAATGATTTGACATACAAACTCCAACTTACATAGAGAAGAAGTACTTCCGGCAACCATATTGGTTTTAGCTTACAACCAAACATAGTGTTTCTCATAAACACGACTGGATTCCAAATGATGAAAGTCTGCCATTGTGGCTCCATGAGGCAATTGAATCCGTTGCAGGATTATCCACTATATTATATGTTCTAGTTAGGAAAGCTTCATCACTGTTCTTATCTATCCCAAGCATTCCTGAGTTTTTTTATTGTGCTATGAAGGTAATTAAGATGTCTCTCTATATATACTCATCTTTTTAGGGTATTACTTTTGGATTGAAAGTGTAAAAAAGAAAATATTCATCTTCTTGTTTATCTTTTGGGAGGTCCGAGATATTTGGATGTGGGAAATACCATGCTAACTTTTATTTTTATTTTTATTTTTAGCGTTGTAATAAATTGACAATTTCAACACTATCTAAATGTGGGAAAGTGAAAATTTCGCCACTTTTAAAATGAAAATTCGGCCAATAAAAGTCCCAACTTTTTACGAATTACCAAAAAGAATCACGAATTTTCGGACGGACAAAAAAAACAATGAATGACTTACCAATTTTATTTAACATATTTTACGTTGACTTGTCAATTTAGACACGTCGTTAGTATTTTTAACTGAAAAATTAGACGATGTTACATATCCTCCAAAGCTGCGAAAGAGTTTAAAATATAGTTATTTTATGCCAAATTAATATCTCCTATATATTAATTGAGAAGACACTTTGAGTATTTTCTTCCACATGTATCTTTGAGATTAAATTGAGTAGTGACAACCAATGAGATTCTTTCTTTAAGACATGTCATTTTAAAACTAATCCCTAACACTCAAAATACCCAGTCCATTCAATTATTCGTAGTCCAACTCACTCCTTTAGCATTATATTTTTTTGTTTATTGTACCACCAAGTATTTGACATTTTTGTAGTAACTTTTTAGATGAATTTGATTTTTATTTACAGTAACAAATCATAATATGATTTATATTGTCTGAAACTAATTTCTAATAATTATAAATGTTTATGTTTTTATATATATCTAATTTTCATATTGTAAGGTCCAATATACAATTACTTAAATATCATTCAAATATAACATTTCGGGCGAGGATTACAAATTTATGAGCTTTTGATATTGCTAAAATGCTCCAGAAAACTTTACATAAGTGATAACGATAAAGTGGTATGCTAAGCTCTTTCTTAGACATCTGATAGATCCTTGGCTAGCTTCCACTTTCTGTTTCTTTCATGTCGTTGATGAGTCATCATTTGAGGATAAGTTGTTTTAGTTGATCCTGTACAGTTTCTCCATATTTTTCTAATTCTAGTTTCCTAGCCTCCGTCATGATTTATTTTTAATTTTCTCCATCTTAGCTCACTAATTACGTGCTCCAATCTTTAAAGGCACGGGGAAGATGGAGGAAGCTTAAAGAAAGGAGAGAATAATTTTAAATGAGTTAGGAAATTGGTCCCAGTGCAGACAAAAAGAAAGATATATACGATTAAGATGATACTTACAATTGTAATGAATAGAGCTCTGCAAAATATCCGATTTTCAAGAGGAAAATATGGCATCTCTCGCGTGCTTAATTTTATCACCTACTGAGTTACAGGACATATGGTTTCGAACACAACGTACGTCCTTATTACGTGTATTAATAATGGGCTTAGTTAGGCCCATATTACGTATATATTTCAAGTAGGCCCACAACGACGTCCTTATCCAATATTCCATTACTCAATCATTAAAATTTTATAAAAATCTCTGAGATTCTCCTCTTCCACGCGTTATATTAGCGCGTGGACCTCACTCTGTCGAATCTAAAAATTCAATATTACTTTTCTGACTTTCTCAGACAACAAACAATATGTAAAATACTTCATCATTATCCAGAAACTTTTACTGTCTTTAATTGAAAATATAAAGTATACTATTAAAAAAAAGAGTAATTAACCTACCTAAATAGGAAAATGTTAATCAAGAGATTTTATATTTACTAATTACCATTTTTCATAAAATTACATAACTTTCCAAAAATAATTTGAATGTTTTTTTACTTTTTCCGAAAAACCATTAGCCCAAAACCCTAAGAAGCAAAAAGAATAAAAAGAGGGATTTTTTTTTTCTTCTTCTTCCGAATACTCAAGAGCGAGCGAGAGCGATTGAGAGAGAGAAAGAATCCACTTTGTGTTCATTGAATCGTGACTGTGGAAAGAATCAAAGAATCGAATCCTTTTCAATTTCAGATCTGAATCGTTTTCTTTTCCGGTAATCGGAAAAAATGGGCGGTCGAGGCGGCGGCGGCGGCGCTAAGCTTACAAACGCAAACGCTGGTGTGCCGGCGTCTGCGAGAAAGGTTGTTCAGAGTTTGAAAGAGATCGTGAACTGTCCTGAGTTAGAGATCTACGCGATGCTCGTTGAGTGCGATATGGATCCTGACGAAACCGTTAATCGTCTTCTTTCTCAAGGTTTTTTTTAAAAAAAATTTCTTTCTTCGAGCTTTTCCTTAGATTTTGATTTTAGTTTTCTGGGTTTTGCTAAAATCGAAGCTTCTGATGAATAATTATAGTTTTGTTGAGTCTTAGGTTTAGAACTTGTGTAAGAGAATCTCAGAACTTTTTCTGATTGTTACCTGAAATAGTAATGTTTTTGATTTGGCTGAATCTCCAATTGTTATCTGTTTCCGGAAATAACTTTAAAACTCAGTTTTTTTCTTTCTCCTTTTTCTTTTTTCGCTATTGTTCAATTTCATATATTCTTATAATGTTGTTTCAGATACTTTTCATGAAGTGAAGAGCAAACGAGACAAGAAGAAAGAGGTTTGTGTGCAATAAAACTAGTGTTTTTAGTTATATACAAGATTGTTTTGAGTCTAATTTTTACACTTGTTTGGTTATTAGACCAAAGAACCTGCAGATTCATGGACGCGTAGCAGCAACATCTCGAATCGCGGAGGAAACAATCCTCGTGGTAGCGGCGGAAACAAATATAACTCCAATGGTAATGAGATTCATAGACTCTCTTTTTGGTTTTTGTTTTGGTAAAATCTTGAATAATGTCTTATAAGTTTTTGTTTCTTGAATTCAGAGACTGGAAATGCAAACAGAAGAGAAAACGGAACACGTAACCATTGGGCTAATACTGGCTCTTCTGGTCTCCTCGGTCGTCAACCACCATCAAACAGGTTTCTTAACTTCTTGATTCATCTTTTGGTGTTAAAGAATGTCAATGTTTTGGTGTTTATCTTAGTTTTTTGCTATTTGCAGTGATTTTGTAAGTGGTGAAGTTAAGAAACAACCAACGGGTTCGTTTCCGAGTGATGCTGGAGTTGCCTCTTCCTCCTCTACGGTGCCTTCTCATCCTACTCCTCCTGCTCCTGCGTATCAATCAGCTTGGGTTAATGCTAACCCTGGACAAAGAACAATGGCTGATATTGTGAAAATGGGTATTAAGCCTATTCATCAGCAGAAGAATGTCGTCGTTTCTTCTTCCTTGCCTACTCAAGAGAACAAAAACGCGCCTGTGGAAGACGAATGGCCTTCAATGCCTTCAATCGAGAAGCAAGATCTTACATCCTCTGCTTTGAAACCGTCTGGTGAAACTAATTTGAATGACCACCATCCGGAAACTCTTCCTGATGCAGAACCTGTATCGGTATCAAGCAGAGACTTACTCGACGATGATTTTAGAGACGCTTCGTTACGAGATAACGAGAAGAACAACGACGCAGAGAGACATACTTTTGAAGATAACGATGGTGAGATGATTTTTTTTATTGAATTCTCCTTTTGGCTCTGTGTCTATGTTTTTTGAGGTCTGATGATGTTTTTTTTGTTTCAGTTGAAGATGTCTCAGCATCTGTTGCTACTGGTTTTCAGCAACTAAGTATAGAAAACGAAGACGAAGAAGAAGATGATTACTATGAAGAAGAAGCGTTACCGAAAGAAGACAAACCTGTGGTGATAATCCCTGATCACTTACAAGTCCATACCTCGGAATGCTCACACTTGATGTTCGGTAGTTTTGGAGCTCCCATGTTACGATCTGGTGATAACTTGAACAAGGAAACACATAAAGAAGCAGAGGATGATTCGTCTTTTAGACACCAACATGAAGCTGATTATTACGGAGAGGAGGAAGACGAAGAACCACAACAACAGCTCAGAAACGATGAACAAGCATCGTATCAAGTCGATCCAGCTGCTCGGAATTACCATCAGCACCCTGAAGCGGAATCTGAGACAGAAGCAGCAACGCAACAACAACAACAACACGAACAACCTCCTCCTCCTCAAGAAGATCAGCATCATCAATACAAGTTTTCATCTTCTTCCCCTGCAGATTACGGATTTGAACAACAACAACAACAACAACAACAGTTGAATCATCTTCCTCCTTCATCATCAGAAACAAATCCTCAAATGCAGAATCTCGATTCCTTCCCCAACGTAATGGTAAGAACAATGAAAACAAGAGCTTTCCTCATTCAAATTTCTTCGCATAATTGAATCTTCTTTTTGTGATGTTTCAGCAACAAGGATACTCAAGTTCATTACCAAACACTTTGTTACCATCAGGGATTCAAGATCCACGAGGAGAACCCGATCTTCATTACTCGCCTTTCCCTACCAAATACAACACTGCTGCTCCTTCTTCACTTACCGGTCCAGCAATTTCCATGGCCGAGGTAACTAATTTCTCTTTTCTCGTAAAACAGAGTCGTAGTCTAGCTTTTCTTAATGGCAACTGAATGTTTTCAGTATGTTTTTGTTTCACTTTTTCGATTATTATCCAATTATTGTTCTTGAATCTAAAATTTGTTTCTTTTCACTTTTTCTCGTACAATCGTAATCTAAGCTTTTCTTAATGGCAACTGCATTTTCTTTGTATGTTTTTGTTTCACTTTTTTTATTGTTATGAGATAATGGTTGTTTCTTTTCACAGGCATTAAGAGCTGCGAGTATTTCACCTCAAAACGCAGGACAACAACAGCAACAACAAGCAGCAGCAGCAGCAGCGCTTGCACAATTGGCTTTAAACCCGTACTCTCATCATCAACCAGGATTGCCATTAGGGCATTATGGTAATTTGATAAGCTATCAGTTCATGCCGCAGAGTTACAATCCTTACATGCCTTCAGCTTTTCAACACCAGTCTTTAGCTGCTATGCTTCCTCAATACAAAACTCAAGCTACTGCTTCTCCTTCTGCTCCTCCTCCTCCTCCCCCTTCTGCTTATGCGTTTGGAATTGGTGGTGTTGCTTCTGCTTCAAGTAATAATAATTTTGCGTTGAATCCTACTAGTGCTACAAACTCTTATGAAGATGTCTTGAGCTCACAGTTCAAAGACAGTAATCACTTGGCGTCATCACTTCAGCAGCAACAGGTAAAAATTTGAACTTTGGTTTGGTTTGGAAAATTATTGGTTTAATTGGCTAGTAGGACCGGTTTTTGATAGGTTTGAGAATATTCTGCTTCTTTCTTGGTTCGGTTTTGGTCTGATTTGGTTTGGTAGTTTGCTTTTGTTTGGCTCGGTTTCGATTTGAACAGTTTTGATCGGTTTAATAGCATCTACGACTTTTTATCTAAGAAATTTGCACTCTGTTTGATAAAATTGAAATGTTTGTTAGTGCAATTCGATTTTGGTTTGGTGTTCTGTTCTTAATTTTGTAAATCGATTTTGGTTTACTTAACTGGTTGGTTTGGTTTTGCTTTTGATTCTGCAGAACGAAAACTCAGCATGGCACCAAGCACAACAACAAGCAAACTCGCGCGGTTATTACAGTTTTCCGGGTAATCAGAATCAACAACCTACCGGATTTCGTCAAGCGCAACCGCTTCAACAACAGCAGCAACAACCGTCTCAACAACATTATGGAGGACACAGTGGTGGCTACGTGAGTCCATACCATTCACAAGCTGGTGCAATGTCATTAGACCATCTTCATCATCAACACCAACAACAACAGCTTCAGCTCGCTCGTGACGCTGCTTCTAAACAGAGCCAACAACAACAGTTATGGCCAAACAACAACTACTGATTCCATAAAATCGGAAAAATTCAAATTCTCCACTGTCTTCTTACTTGAACATTCTTGGAACCCTAACTTCTGATAAGAGGATTAAGACTTGTTCGTCCTTTTTTACGTGTATTAATGGGCTTAGTTAGGCCCATATTATGTGTATCTATCTATTAGGCTCATAACGACGTCCCTTATCTAATATACATTACTCAATCATTAAAACTAATCCTATGATAGGATTCCAATTCTAATTTAATGAAGAAAAGATGCCTCTAAACACTCTTGTGATCCTTACGTAAATCACCAATAGGATTAAACAAAACACTGACCACATTAGTCCAACAAACTAGATCCTTATAAGAAAAAAGGAAAGATAAACTTGAACCAACTAAAAATCTCTATGCTCCTAGAAAAAAAAACATAAAACAAAATAAAAAACTATGAGTTAGCTTCGTGCCAGATAACTGTCGAGGAGATGGTTTTACTCTGGCGTCTTCGTCATACTCGTCATCACTATAAATCAGATCCAACTTAGAGCAAGCATCCTAGAAAGGAGTTTACAACATAATTTTTTGGGTTTTATAATGCATGTTTTGGTTAGATTTAGAGTGTTTTGTAGGTCTATATAATATAATAGGTGTTTTGAATATTTGGGTTGACTTAAAGAAAGTGGAGCAAAATCGATAAATGAGAGATGACTTTCAGAAGTTTGACATTCTTTAAAAGCCTTCCCCGTAATCAAATTTGACCAAACCAGTGCCAAAAAATGATATGGAAGTTAGCTTTCATCTCCAAGTAGTTTGAAGTGATTCTCATGTCTGTAGCTCCAGATATGGCCGTTTTAGTGAAGACATGTATAATATGTCGTGAGCTGAAGAAATTGTGCGTCTCCTCAGACTATGCCGATCGACATAGGGGGTTGTGTCGATCGGCACTACACCTGCATAATACGATTTTTAGAGTCATAATTGTCTTTTTGCCTCAAATTAACCCCATACTAAGAAATGAAACATCTAGGTCATCCCTAGTGTTTATAAAATGGGTTTTTCAGCCATTCTTTAGGTTATGCTTTATTTTTTCTAGAGTTTTTTATAGAGAGATTGTTTTAGGGAGAAAAGATTTATTTGAACCCTTTTGATTTCTCTTATGCAATCTATTCAAAACAGGTTGTTTGTTTCATTCACCATGTATGAGTAGATTCATTGTAAGGTTTAGGGATTTCAAAGGATTGATAGATTATTGTTAGGGATTCTTTAGTTCTAGGGATTATATTTATTGTTCTTCATCTGATTTGTGCTTCATACTTGATTCTGGTTTGGCTACCTAGGGTTAAGCTTATAGGTTGATTAATGAATACGGGAGTTGAGTTAATTAATCGGAACCTAGTCTAGATGAGCAAGGCATTCTAATTGCAAAGGAATTTGGATTAAAAAAACTTTTGAACTTAACAAACCTGATTAATTGCATGTTTAATTATTAGGATCTACAAAGGAATTTGATTTTCTAATAAGTTGAGCATAGTTAGATTTCGCAGCGGAAGCTAGTTTTCTATAACTTTGAGTTTTGTGTTCAAGAACGGCTTTTAATTAAATTCTCTAGTAATTCATACTTGATTCGGATTTCCTGAGAATTTTCCTACGCCTAGCGCCTTTCCCAGTCAGTTAACAACAAGTTTAAATTCTCGTCTTTGTTATTTGCTTTTTAATACTTGAATCTTGCCTAGCTTAATTTGAAATTATAAATTATTGTGTTCTTAAGAGTTTATGTGGATTCAACCCTGATTTGCTACAACTACATAAATGTGCACTTCAAGTATTTTTAGGAGTAAAATTTTCTCTACATCACAACACCACAAACTGTTTTTATATCTTCATAACTCTTTTAGCCATATACTTTATGAAGAAAAACCATTAGATAATACAACACACTTGAAGTACGACGAACATATTCAATCCTTCCCATAGCAAAACCTTTGATTCTTTGTTGACAAATAATTTGTGTACGTGAGTCGACTAACCATTTCCGGATATCTATAGTTAGCGTCCATCCACATTGTGAACTTTGAATCAAAAGCTGTTTTGCGATGCCTATCAGCATTAGAACGATCTTGAATAGGCAGATGGAACCCTAGCCGTTGAAAGGTTTAATGTGTCATACTTACCATTCAACAGTTAGAGTTTTATCTAACAAAACCATTAGAGAATAACACAAAAAAAAATAACAAGCAACCTTTAAATGCAAGAAAAAAAATCTTACACTACATATTTATATGTGTTAGACTATGCACCAACTCTATCCTAACCCTAAACAATTAGAAAGATTGAAAATTATCAATACATATTTAGAAAGATATACTATTATCATATATAGAAAGTTAACATTATTGGGTTTAAATTGTCTTTGTTGGAATGGGCCGCGATACGGATTGAATGTCATGTCCAATAAACTAATGAGATTATCGTTGGTCCATACACTAAAACGTAAAACGAAAATTAAAAAACGATGTCGATATAGACACATTCAAAACCCTAACCGTTGAAAGGTTTAATGTTCCATACTTACCATTTAACGGTTAGAGTTTTATCTAAAGCCATTAGAACAAAACATACAAAAAAAACTACCAACCTTTGAACGCAAGAAACAAAACCCTATGCTACATATTTATATTCGTTAGACTAAACACCAACTCTACCATAGCCCTAAATGGTTAGGAAGATTGAAGATTATCAATAGATATTTAGAAAGAAATATATTATTATCATGTATGTATAGAAAGTTAACATTATTGGGTTTAAACTGTTTTTGTTGGAATGGGCCGCGATACGAATTGTATGTCATGTCCAATAAACTATGAGATTATCGCTAGTCCATACGTGAAAACGTAAAAAGCGTTACAAATTCGGTTACAAAGTCAAAGGTGTAACGCTTCTAAATTACTATATATTGAGATTATTATCTTTAATTAAAAATATAAGAGATAATATGATTAAAAAGTAATTAACCTAACAAAATAGGAAAATGTTAATCAACACATATTTTATCAACAAATTACCATTTTTCATCACATTAATACATAACTTTCTATAAAAAATTTGAATATTTTTTTGTTTTCTACTTTTTTTCCCAAAAACCATTTAGCCCCAAAACCCTAAGAAGCAAAAAGAATAAAAAGAGGGATTTTTTGTTTCCGAATACTCAAGAGCGAGAGCGAGAGAGAAACATCGAGAAGAATCCTCTTTGTGTTCATTGTTGAATCGTGACTGTGAAAAGAACCGAAGAATCAAATCCTTTTTCAATTTCAGATCTGAATCGTTTTCTTTTCCGGTAGAGAAATGGGCGGTCGAGGAGGCGGCGGCGGCGCAAAGGCTACAAATGCAAACGCGGGTGTTCCGGCGTTTGCGAGAAAGGTTGTTGGGAGTTTGAAAGAGATCGTGAACTGTTCTGAGTTAGAGATCTATGCGATGCTTGTTGAGTGCGATATGGATCCCGACGAAACCGTAACTCGTCTCCTTTCTCAAGGTGAGCTTCCTTTTAGATTTCGATTTTAGTTTTCTGGGTTTTGCTAAATCCCTAGAAAAATCGAAACTTGAAAGAGCTTCTTGACGAATTATCATAGTTTTGTTGAGTCTCTTAGGTTAGAGAACTTGTGTAAGAGAATCCTTCTGATTGTTACTTGAAATAGTAATGTTTTTATTTGGTTTTATCTCAATTTGTTATGTGTTTCCGAAAATAACTTAAATCTCTTATGTTTGAAACTATTGCTCAATTTCATACTCTGATTCTTATGTTTCAGATACTTTTCATGAAGTGAAGAGCAAACGAGACAAGAAGAAAGAGGTTTGTGTGAAATAAAACTAGTGTTTTTAGTTATATACAAGATTGTTCTGAATCTAATAATGCTTAATTTTTACACTTGTTTGGTTATTAGACCAAAGAACCTGCAGATTCATGGACGCGTAGCAGCAACAACTCGAACCGCGGAGGTAGAAGCGGTAATGACAGTTACAACAATCCTCGTGGTAGCGGCGGAAACAAATATAGCTCCAATGGTAATACGATTGAGAGACTCAGACTCTCTTTTTGTTTGTTGTTTTGGTGAAAATCTTGAATAATGTCTTAAGACTTTGTTTCTTGAATTCAGAGACTGGAAATGCAAACAGAAGAGAAAACGGAACGCGAAACCATTGGGCTAATACTGGCTCTTCTGGACTCCTCGGTCGCCAACCTCCATCGAACAGGTTTTTTATCTTCTTGATCGTCTTTTGGTATCTATTGTGAATGTCAATGGTTTGGTGTTTATCTTAGTATCTGTTTTGCTATTTGCAGTGATTTTGTAAGTGGTGAAGTTAAGAAACAACCAACGGGTTCGTTTCCGAGTGATGCTGGAGTTGCTTCTTCCTCCTCTACGTTGCCTTCTCATCCTCCTGCTCCTGCTCCTGCGTATCCATCTGCTTGGGTTAATGCTAACCCTGGACAAAGAACAATGGCTGATATTGTGAAAATGGGTATCAAGCCTATCCATCAGCAGAAGAATGTCGTTGCTCGTTCTTCAGAGACTACTCAAGAGACTAAAAACGCACCTGTGAAAGAGGAATGGCCTTCAATGCCTTCAATGCCTTCAATCGTGAAGCAAGATGTTTCTGGTGAAACTAATTTGGATGAGACCACTCGTTTGGATCACCACCATCCGGAAACTCTTCCTGATGCAGCACCTGTATCGGTATCAAGCAGGAACTTGCTCGACGATGATTTTAGAGACGCTTCGTTACGAGAGAACGAAAACAACAATGACGCAGAAAGACATACTTTCGAGGACAAGGACGGTGAGATGATTTTTTCAATTGAATTCTGCGTTTTCTCTGGCTCTGTGTGCCTGTTTTTGAGGTCTGATTGTTGGATTTTCTTTTTCAGTTGAAGATGTTTCAGCGTCTGTTGCTACCTGTTTTCAGCAACTAACTATAGAAAACGAAGAAGACGAAGATGATGAATACTATGAAGAAGCATTACCCAAAGAAGACAAACCCGCTGTGATAATCCCTGATCACTTACAAGTCCATACCTTGGAATGCTCGCACTTGATGTTTGGTAGCTTTGGTGCTCCTGCTTTACGATCCGAGGAAACACATGAAGAAGCAGAGGATGATTCATCGTTCAGACACCAACATGAAGCTGATTACTATGGAGAGGAGGAAGAAGACGAAGAACCACAACAACAGCTCAGAACTGATGAACAATATCAAGTTGATCAAACTGCTCGGAATTACCATCAGCACGCTTCCGAGACAGAAGCAGCAGTAGCAGCAACACAACAACAACAACAACACGAACAACCTCCTCCTCAAGAAGATCAGCATCATCAGTATAAGTTTTCATCTTCTTCCCCTGCAGATTACGGATTTGAACAACAACAACAACAACAACAGCAACAGTTGAATCATCTTCCTATTTCATCATCTGAAACAAATCCTCAAATGCAGAATCTCGATTCCTTCCCCAACGTAATGGTAAGTAAACAAAAACACTATCTTCATTCAAATTCATCCCATAATCGAAAATTAACTGAAAAGACCTTAATGTTTCAGCAGCAAGGATACACAAGTTCGTTACCAAACACTTTACTACCATCAGGGATTCAAGATCCACGAGGAGAACCTGATCTTCATTACTCGCCTTTCCCTACCAAATACAACACTGCTGCTCCTTCTTCACTTACCGGTCCAGCGATTTCCATGGCTGAGGTAAACTAAATCCGCTTTTCTTGTACAATCTTTCCAAGGATTTCGTAAGCAGAGTCGTTTATAATGGAAAATGCATATTCTCTTCGCAGGCATTAAGAGCTGCAAGTATTTCTCCTCAAAACGCAGGACAACAACAGCAACAACAAGCAGCAGCAGCAGCGCTTGCACAACAGTTGGCTATGAACCCGTACTCACATCATCAACCAGGGTTGCCATTAGGGCATTACGGTAATTTGATAAGCTATCCGTTCATGCCACAGAGTTACAGTCCTTACATGCCTTCAGCTTTTCAACATCAGTCTTTAGCTGCTATGCTTCCTCAATACAAAACTCAAGCTACTGCTTCTCCTTCTGCTCCTCCTCCTCCTCCTTCTGCTTATGCGTTTGGAGTTGGTGGCGTTGCCGCTGCTTCAAGTAATAATAACTTCGCTTTGAATCCAACTAGTGCTACAAACTCTTATGAAGATGTCTTGAGCTCACAGTTAAGGGATAGTAATCACTTGGCATCATCTCTTCAGCAGCAACAGGTAAAAACCACTAAAACTGTCTCTGTGAGAATTTGGAAGTTTTGATTACATTCGGCTTTGGATGGGTTTGTGTTGGTTTAGTGAGGTTCAGTTTGATCTTGGTTTTGGTTATATCGAATTACAACTGAATCTATATTTTGTTTTGGATTGGTTCTTGGTTAGATTTGGTTTTAGACTGGTTTGGTGAGGTTCAGTTTGGTTTTTGTTAGGTTTATACCAAATTCCAACTGATGAATCATTTCAATTTGCTTTTTGGTTAAGTTTGGTTTGGTTTTTGCGTTTGATTCCATGCAGAACGAAAACTCAGCAGCAGCATCATGGCACCAAGCACAACAACAACAACAAGCGAACTCGCGCGTGGTTCCCGGAAGCGGATATTACAGTTTTCCCGGTCATCAAAATCAACAACCACCCGGTTTCCGTCAAGCCCAACCGCTTCAACAACAGCAACAGCAGCAACCATCTCAACTACAACAGCAACAACATTATGGAGGACAACACAGTGGAGGCTACGTGAGTCCATACCATTCACAAGCTGGTGCAATGTCATTAGACCATCTTCATCACCAACACCAACAACAACAGCAACAACTCGCTCGTGACGCTGCGTCTAAACAGAACCAACAACAACAGTTATGGCCAAACAACAACTACTGATTCCAAAAAATCGAAATCTCCCTCCCTCTCTCTCCATGCCTTTTGCTTTTTGCTTTTCCTTCTCTGCGGCTTGCGATAATGGCGATGTGGTTTTTGTGAGAGAGAGATGTTTCAATGGCTCTGGCTTTTGTTTACTTTGCTAACCTTCTTGTATTACTAAAGAACTCTCTCTGTTTGTTTGTCTTCTTTTCTTTTTGTGTTTTGTCTCCGTTTTTAATCTTTCAACTCTTTTTTAAGTCTTAACCTCTTATATATCTAGACTAAACCAATGAACCGGGCCGGTTTATTCTTGGAAATTTAAATTTAAGCTTCCTAATCTTGTTTTGAGGCTATCAAAATTGTCGGTTTGTGTTCTGAAATGTGAAATACCACTTGACGAGATAAAGAAAGGTCAATAGGCTTGGATTAGACCTGTGATTGGTAGATGGTAACATCTCTACTATAATAAACACATGTTAAATCAATAATACATATAAATTGTATTTAGGTGGTTAAGAAAGAGACAGAAGAATTGACATGAATAACATGAAAGGAAGATTACTACACTAAAAAATGTAATTGACGACAAAAAAAAGAAAGTTGACGATGCTCATGTTTTGATGTTTGGTACTAAGTCTACACTTAATTAATTGGATAAGTAAATAGACCTATACTTTATCTAATCTAGAGAACAACGTCATGTGAAATTATTGAGAAAAGGACACATCTTGCCGTTCAACTTTTCTCAGCTCCAAGAATCTAGTCAGCTTTGTGTTTAAATAAGAAAGAAACGCCGTGCCGTTTTGTCAAAACGGAGTTGACCCTTGACCCTCTTTATTGGGTCGAGGAGGTAGGTGCTTAATACTAGGAAAGTATTCAAAACTTTACAACTTGACCCGTCCATTTTAAAATGGGAAAAGATTTCTTTCAAATCTAACAACTTTCTAATTTTGGATCATTAGGAATCTAAATTGTCGAAGTTCTTTAAGAAACCAGCTTATACGTTCACTATTGATTTATGAACTTTTATTTAGTTGACGATGCCATATTAAACATGTCATTAAATCGGTTGACAAAAAGGTTAAAACTCTGTTATTGTTGCCACGAACGACGTCGTAGAAACACGTTTTAATAACCATAAGTGATATGGTTTCAAGAGTTCAAATTCATGTAATCTTTTTCCAAAACGGTCTTTTACCCTTGTGACACTTTAACTTTAAACATTTTTACAAATACTTTAATTTATAAAACAATGAAGGGTTGTTTCCCAAATATTTTTTGACATTCATGTTAGAAAAAGATAAAAGGATAGAAGAGAAATGCACGATACATAGAACGAGAATAAAAGAGAATCGAGAAACGAAAGAGAAGGAAAAACGATTGACTCCAAGAAAGATTCCTATTTATAGATGTTACCTGATCTAGAATAGTACACCGAGAATGACGGATGATCTGGTTGAAGGTGAATTGGGTTTTGTATGAAGCATTCTTGTACATTTCACCTATTTTATTCGTCGTTTTGGAAAACTGATAGGCAAAGTAATATAAGGCATCTGCTGTTTGATATGGGGAAAGTAACGTCGTGCTTTCATTTTGGTTGCTTGTGTACTTTCTCTTTCATCGAGGTGCATGGGTCTGTCAGCATGTGCTCTATTCACCAATTCCCCGTTCCATGCACACTTAGAGCTCATGATCGTTGGATTTGCATAGTCATTCCTCTGATCTAACGGTCACAGTAGAAAATTGCGATAGTTAAGAAATAGGTAAAGGAAAAGATGTGAAAACGAGAACAATAGAAGTTGGCTCTCTTATACCTTATCCATGGTCACCTTTCAGGATCCGAATTTGTACTCACCTTACCGAGACTGTTCTCACAACCGGGTTTTTACCTACCCTCCTCCGGTGTTCTCCCATGGGTTGCAGAGAGATGATTCGATAGGTTATTAGCGAAGGCTCCGCTAATTGGGTTTGTGGCTTTTATGGCTCCGTATCAATTTTAGGTTATAAAGGGGTAAGGTTTAAGCGTTTCTCCCTTAGACCTTGAAGCTGTCTTAAAATCTTTAGGTCATGTTAGATGTGAATATTACCTTAAAAATCTACATTTTTGGACAAAAATAAGTTCGTAAATTGGAAGAAGAAAATAAATCATAATAGTCTTTATACCAGGTAGCATCATTCAAATCACGACATGTGATTTAAGTTACCAATCTAGATGTCAAATGTCAAACAAGTTTAGCCATGCCCAATCTCAACCGCATGAAAACGTTTAGCCAACTCTTTCTATTTCAAAATGTTCATCTACATCGAAGAACCTGAAAAAGTGTTTGTAACCGTATGATCTTACTTTGTCAAATTACAACAACCTTTCTCAAATTACTACAGATTATAATATAAAGAAGATTCTCTCCATTTTGCAACGTATTTTTAAAAAATTATACACGCGAATAATACCAATATTCTAAACTTTATTTTATAGCATTCATATGAAATGTTTACTAGCAGCATCATATTCATATTACGAGACTTGGGTGTCCATTTTTAATTTTCAGACAGATAGGTAAAAATATGGTTTTGTCTCTAGATCGATTATTTTAGTCGAGTTTATATCAGTCAACATGTGTATTATGCATCTAATCATCTGAATATATAATGATGAAGATTCTCTTTATTGGTGCAGCATATATAATATTTATACACGCTAATAATATCAATATTCTAGGCTTTTATTTTATAGCATCATATGAAATGTTTGCTAGTAACAAGTAATATGGATATGAAAATTGTCTGAAAACTATCTATATTTTCCGAAATTTTCAAAATTATCCGAGAGATCTCGGTACTAAATTTTCTATCCCTTTTATTTATTGGGAAACATTTCGAAAAATATTTTAATTCTCCAAATACATTTCCGATAAGCGAAATGAACACCTTGTAAAAAGATTCTCTCTATCTGTGCAACATTATTTTAAAATTTTAAAAATCATCTGAATACATATAATAAAGAAGATTCTCTTTATTTGTGCTAACATTTTTTTAAATATTACACACGCGAATAATACCATTCGACCTTTCAAAATGTATTTAATTTTTTGCATACATCATAAAATATCACATGTATATGCGATCAATATATAAAGCTTCTCAAAACTGTAATAGCCACAAGAAAAGAGAAAACCGCCATTTCTGCTTCTTACTTCAATCTTCGAGGATAAAAAAGTTTCTTCCTCTTCTTCTTTCCATTCTTCACGCCTCACCACTTAACCTTTCTTCGATTCAATCCCGAAATCGATTTTCCGATAAAAAACTTAATCGGAAAACCACCTCCGGTTTTATTGATTTCTGGTTTTCCGGCGATGGCTAACGACGGTAATAACAATAAGGAGCCGTTACTCCAATTCATTAACCCTAAATTGAAAAAACCACCACCGCTTCTATGTCCCTTACCGGAAGACGGAGAAATCGCGATTCCGATACCGATGACACCATCGGAAATCAAAGACCGTTTAATCTTCGGTCCTTCACCACGAGATTCATCTCAATTTCTCGATTCATTAACTTCTCCGTCATCTTCCACCACCGCAACAACCGCGAATCCCTTCTCCGATTCTTCCTCAACCCTAGATTCAGAATCAGAGCCATGGCACGGCCACGCACTTCACAGATCCAAAACCGCACCAGCGATGGCAGTAATCAACGATTTTCAACACCCAATTCGTTCATCAAAAGACACAGAACAATCATCACGATCTGTAGTAAGACAAGCTTTCCTTCTTCTCATCGTATATCTCTCCTTAGGTGTATTAATCTATTGGCTGAATCGTGATCACTACGTAGTGAATCAAACTCATCCCGTTATCGATGGATTATACTTTTGTATCGTTACTATGTGTACAATCGGTTATGGTGACATCACTCCAAACAGTGTCGTCACTAAACTCTTCTCCATCATGTTCGTACTCGTTGGATTTGGTTTCATCGATATTTTACTTAGTGGAATGGTTTCTTACGTTCTTGATCTTCAAGAAAACTACATGTTGGATTCAGCTAAACGAAGAGACGAAGTGACTGATAGAGCTGCAGCGAAATCGTATATAATTGATGTTAAGAAAGGAAGAATGAGGATTAGGTTGAAAGTTGGATTAGCATTAGGTGTTGTGGTTCTATGTATTGGTGTTGGTGTTGGGATTATGCATTTCATTGAAGAAATTGGATGGTTAGATTCATTTTATCTATCGGTTATGTCTGTTACTACTGTTGGTTATGGTGATCGAGCGTTTAAGACTTTGCCTGGTAGACTTTTCGCTGCGATTTGGTTGCTTGTGTCTACTTTAGCTGTGGCTCGAGCTTTTTTGTATTTGGCTGAAGCAAGAGTTGATAAGAGGAATAGAGAACGTGCTAAGAAAGTTCTTTGTGAAACTATGTCTGTCTCTCAGTTCTTCGCTGCGGATATCGATAACAATGGCTGCGTCAGGTAAATCTTGAATCCTTTGACACACTCATTTTTGAGTCTTGAAACCGAAATTGACTTAGAAAAGCTCTGTTTTTTTGACATTTGGTTCTCCATTTTTGTTTGATGTTACTGATTTTTCGAATCGATTCGATTATTAGATTCTTGTAACTGTTAGATTCTCGAGTCGAAGAAACCTCCATCGTGTTTCCTTAGTTTATGTGTCGTCAAAAAGCTCTGTTTTTGACATTAGTAAGCTCTGTTTTTGACATTAGTCCCTCCATTAATGTGTTTTTGGAAACATTCGATTATTTGATTCTTGAAACTATTAGATTCCAGAGTTTGTGTGTGTTTTTGGGAATCAAAGGAACCTGGATTGTGTTTCTTGAGCTTATGCATCTTCAAAAAGGTTCTGTTTTTGACATTAGTCCCTAAATTATCTGCTAGGTGTTAATGATCTTATAAAGCAAGAACATTTCATAATCATTTGATTATAAGATTCTTGAAACTGTTAGGTTCTTGAGTTTACACATGTTATCTGGAACCGAAAGAATCTGTTATGTGAAATCGGCGTAAACATGTTATGATCTTAGTTGAAGATATATTTTTGGTTTTTGGTGTTTTTTGCAGTAAAGCAGAGTATGTGATTTACAAGTTGAAAGAAATGGAGAAGATAACCGATAAGGACATAACACCGATCTCGAAACAGTTTGATAAGCTCGATCGATGCAGCAATGGAAAGATTACTCTTTTAGATCTTGTGGATAGTAGTAGTAGTAGTAGCAGTGGCCATTAATATACCTCTGCAACTTTTTTTGTTTTTGTTTTTAGCTTAGTTTTTTTTTTTTTTATAGTGGTTGTAAAATTACAACCTTTGATCAATGATGATAATGATAAATGATGATGATGAAATCTGCGTACTTAAACCGGATTTGGACCGATCTTCCGTGACTCAATTCACAAAACCATGATAATGGAGGGATTTTGGGTTTCGTCTTATTAAACCAAAGACTCTTTGTGAACAAAGTATTTCCAATAACATAAAACAGAAGGGTCTTCATGATCAAATGGGTTTAGGCAATCTAAAGCCCATTAGTGCCTAGTAGTAGGCGTGGTATTCGGTTTTGTTAGTCGGTTGTTTGGTTTATTCGGTTCTAAATACGTTTGGATGGGTAAGGGCCTGATCGAACATTTGGTCAGTAATAAAAAATCTTGAAGTTCTAATGAGTTTTTCTTTTTCAACAATTATAAAAGAGTTCTAGTGTTAGATTATTAGCAAGTAAGTACACTTGTCACTCGCATAATAGCAAAAAAAAAATTGTTTTAAATTATACATTTTCTGTTGAAGTTTGGGTATAAATTAAAAACATCCTTGCAATTTCCAAAGTTAAAAGAAAACATATATTTTAAATTTTTTGGTTTTAAGATCATATTTTGAAATATTCAATTTAGACTAGAATTAAATAAAACTTAATCGGTTAGTTTGATTCTTCAACTAAATTATTAAACTAATTGGATTTTGAAAAATAACCAAATTACACCAAATTGACCAAATAGTTGGTTTGATTCGGTTAAAATGTTTCGCTCTATTAAGGCGAAATCCGAATCTGAACATAAGTCTGTCTGATTAAGTGATTAAGCATGTATATTTCATGTCTTGCATAATTTATTAAATTAAGACTCACACCCATTTATTACTAAGAATTACCGTCTCTTTATATTCAATACGATGAGAAGGAATTTTGATAACCCGTTTTAATCTAATTAGAATCATATACGTCTGTGATGGATAAAAGTCGTAAAAGTCTGATCGAATATTTGGTCTATTGTTTTAAGGAAAAAGTCCTAAATTTCTAATGAGTTTTTCTTGTTCAACAATTATAGAAGAGTTCTATTGTTAGATTATTAGCAAGTTAGTAGAATTATAACTTGTATAATAACCAAAATGTGATTAGCGATGTAGAGATTAAAAATACAAACAAAATGTATTTCTTATTCTTGATAGTTCTATTCAAAATATGGTTTATTAGTACAAAATTTAAATATTTCAGTTCTAACAACTCCTATTCATAAAGGAGAGGCTTGTGTGAAAGAACAGAAAATACAAGAGATTCCTTTTTATTCATATATATTTATATACTTTTAAGTTATTAACATAACAATAACAATATTGTCACACACCTAACAAAAAACCTGCCCCAACTATTCTTTTTAAAAGTTATAAAGTCAACAATTTCATTCTCTTTTCTTTTTAAGTTTTACTTTTACTAATATTTAAAATAATACAAATAATTGTGTTTACTAGAAAAAGGTATTTTTATAATATCTTTATAAGTTAGGCACATATCCCCAAAATAGGTCAGACATTTCAACTGCAGACAGATACAGTTATATGTATCTGTGTGTATATGCATATATAGCTGATGTTTGTTTTTTTCTCTCTCTTTTTTGACATCATTTTTTTATTTTCATATGATCATATCAATAACATATACAGAGCCACGGTCTAACTATAGTAATTAGGAAACCAATAAAAATAATTCACATGAACTGTGTAATTAAGAACTTTATTAAATGTGGGCCTATATATATTCAAATGAAGCTTTTATGGATATGACAACGCAAACGATTAGGCACTAATTACGGCGTTCACTTTTGTGCCTAAATTAAACTATAAATTATGTATTTATAAATTATCTACTCAGTATACATTTATGTGGATTGGTACGAGAAGCAATTACTAGTTTACCACTACCATTATATGTTATACGAGATTAATATATTAGCTATGCAATCCGATAATAGTTGCATTTTTTTCCAAATTAAAGAATTAATAGGATTTGATTTGTTGGTCAAATAATGCCTTTTTGGTTCATCAGAATTATTCGATCCTTTTAATATCGACAAAAGATTACTTGATTGGTATTGTTTTTCTTTCTCGATAACGATTTTCATTATATACTTCATTGACCAAAACGTGTTAGAATAATGGTTTACTTTTCTTCATTAATAAAAATCATCATACACCTTAAGCACACTCCTTCGATTCATTTTCCTTTCATACTTGACTATATGTATTTAATCTCGGCCCATTTTTTTTGAACGGCAAAACGATCTATTTCAATAAGAAGTAACTGTTACATGTAGAGAAAAATAAGAGCAGATTTAGTTAAAACATCAACCATTACATTTTCTTTCAAGAATGTAGGATAATCAAATTTTAGAGAAGCTTTCAGAAGTATTTAAGATATCCCAAATGATTCCGTAAATTTCATTAAATTATTCTATGAAATTGAAAGCGTTGGTAAGGGTGGATGAATATGGTTCCATCCTCATGAGCAAGAAGCCGACAATTTTTACAAACTCAATAGCATCTGATATTGCTAAAGCCTATGCTATTAATAGAAAGCGAAAAAAAATTTCTCAGTTGAAGATCTTTAATGAAAAACGATGTTTTGATTGTCACGTATGATATATCTCAACTAATCTACGACATTTTAATTGTTATATCGAGATGATAAAAAATACTTTATAATTGTGAATATATAATTTTACTATATTCTATGTACGATGTTTATCAGTTTTATATTTATTAAAAAATAATTATATACTATGATGGTGTTAAAAATATAACTAAAATTTTATTAATTCATAAAATCTGATTTTTTGCTTTCTATGATTACTAGAGTATAAGCTTTATCAAATTTAAACATATTCAGTGATTTGACTCTTTAAAGCAAAAATATCAGTCGAATATTTACTATTCTACTATTCAACAGTAAATCTAAACATAACGTTTTCTACTGGCTGAAATATTCATAAATGGATGATTTTTTTGTCTTGACATATTTTTATTGGTTCTTATTTTTTAAGACTCTTGGAAAAAAGAGTAAATAATTTACTTTGACCATTACTAAAGTTGATGTGTGTCCCCTTCTCATTTGTCATGTCGGTTAAGCATTACATGTCTCCTTTTCTTCCTCAAATGCTTCTATCAATTTCCACAAATTAATGAAAACGATTTCTTAAACAAGATTTATTTTAAAGAAAAAAATTCTAGCATCAGATTCATAACAACTTCCCCACAATCATCGCAAATGAAAATTGTACGGTTATATGAAAAAGAAAAAGAAATTCTGATTGTATATTAAAGCGTTATCTAACAAGCATTTGCATAATTAAATAATATAGGTTTGAATAATTTAAATAATGTAGGTTTGACCGTCTTTTACATATTTTATAGTTATCAATCAAACGTTCCTTTACTTGCCTTCAGAAAATTCTAATGTGAAACGAAATTATTGTAGCGTAATGGTGACCTCATTTACGCGTCAGCTTCATAATGATCCACGCAACGTAACTACGTAATACAAAGCCATTAAAAAATCAATTTGAATTTTGATGAGTGATTTAGGTGAATATACATATAGAGATTTAAAATGAATATAATAGTAACGAGATAATTTGAAATTAGGAGAACGAGAAAACACTATTGACATAAGGATATTTGACAATTAAATCCTTGTTCTAAAGATTTTATGAAGATCAAGAGATCTTATTATAGTAGTGAGTTACATGTTTTTGCATTGTATCAAGAGATCTTATTATAGTGGTGAGGTACATGTTTTTACAATGTGCTAAAATTTACTATGTCATATATAAATGTATAAATTTACATCTAACTTTATATTTTATACAGACTATTTACATCATAGAGACTATATTTGTATTGTGTGCATGGTATTTGTTAAACTTGTTTCGTTGTGTCAAGTCGATGAGAAGAAAGAAGGCGTCAATCGATCTAAAAATTTGATGATGCAGTTGATAATTTGGTTTAGTCTAGATGTTATAGATTGTACGGCCTGCTAGGCCAGAAGGAAGAATCTCTTACATAGTCTTTAGGGCCAGTTAGGATTAACAGGGAGTTCATGGTGAATGACCAGCTTGGAAAAGACAAAAGATGATATGGTCGCGTGTCGGCATAAGGGGTCTGACTGAAACCCCTATAATCTGGAATCAATAGGAAGGACATGAAAAAGGTATAGTTGCGTTTATCCTGAGCTGAGTGACAAAGAAGGCATACGGGGTCTAGTTGAACCCTAATGACCATCAACGTTTTATATTTCTTTTATCTGATTTTTTCACTTTTCTTTGTATAGGTTCATCAATTTTTCACGTTTTCACTCAATACAATACAAATAAATCATTAATCAAAGGATTTATGACAAAAATTAAAGTTTTAAGTGCTTTTTCTCGTCGATTTTTTCACCAATTAAGGAAAATTCGTCGCATTCACCGAGAATAATTTTTAAAACACTGGGAAGAATACTGAAGGTTAACAATGTATGTTTCCTTAAATCTGGGAACATTAGCGAGATTTCCTATATTTTCAAATGTAGTGCTTTTAGCTCGATGCATTTCAATGGTTGCAAGTAGTGAAGTGTAATTCATTACTTGTACAAAAGTTGGAGATGTTGGCTTCACAAAAGGAACATTTGGCATCAAGGACTTGAATGCCTAAAAAATTAGTAGTATAAGCTCTTGCTCACTTAAGCTGAACATGTACTTATTTCAAGCTCTAGTTCGTGACAAGTAAGCTGAGTTCCATCTCACATTTTATAATTCAAGCCAAATTTTCTAACGAGTCTAACACAACTTTATCAACCTCAAGATCATAATAAAGCACATAAAAATATATGCCATGCTTTAGCTCGATATATGTAAGCAAAACCTTTTTTGAATTCTATGCATGAGCTATAACTTAATACCCTTTCTAGGCATCCATTGAGTCAGTTTCACAATGCCAAAAACAAACGTCAATTCGTCAAGAATAACTGAATCTGAACAATGTAGATGCTAGAATTCCACAATCAAAGATTTGTATATGATTTGATGGTTTATAGATCAAATATCTTTGGTAGCAAATGACTGAGTTCTATACAAGATTTAATTCGAATGATGAAGAATACTACCAGCTGGAGAGCTCTTTTGAGTATGCATACTTTAGAATATATATCACAAATGATCTAAGGTTTATTACGTGTGAGCTCTCGGATTACAAGAATAAAAGTATTATTTTAATTCAAAGGCAAATATGAGAATAAAGCAAGAGTTAAATATATTATCTAGTGTGGGTGTGTGAAATGAAAATAATTTTTCAATTAAAGACTAATGTTTTGCATTTCATGAGACTCAAACCGTGTTCTCTCGGATTATAAAGGGGAATGTTAGCACTGAGCAATGACTTGTTTCTCCTTAGCTAGTTTCATTTTTCTTTAAGGAACTTTTTCCTCGTTAGCTTGTCTCATTCTCCTTTAGTAACTTAATCGTGTATTTACTCCATATTAACGCCATCATATTCGCATCTAATACTTTGATCCAATCATTACAAATTTATATTGACCGGCCGTTACTTGTACTTGACTTCAGAATTTGGTGGTCATGACTTTTTTAAAAAATCCTTAAGTTTGGAGTGCTTTATTGAGTTCAAAATATTATCAATAGTCTGGTCGATTTCGATGATCTTTGTACATTCGTCTAGTCTAACCAGTCTCTATTGACCCATTTTTTTCCTTATAACAAGACCAGAATTTTAGTATATAAAAAAAAAAATTATACTGCTTAAATTAATTATGAAATCCTTCCTTAGATTTAAAGTGGTTCCATGATATCTATTTTCTAAAAAAATATTCAGAGAACTAAAACTAAGTTGTTTTCTAAAATAATTATTCAAAGAACTGAAACTAATTGTTGATGTTAGATCTCACGCATGAGTACGACCCATACTCACAATCTGATTAACCTCAATATAATCCATATGCTTAGCTTGAGAATGGTCAATGATTAATGGTCAAACAATCAAGTCTTTAACACCAATGGTCATGAGATGACTATAAATTGAAGAGGGAGGTAATAGTGAAAAGGATCTTTTTTTTTCTTCTTAGAAGAATCCTCTCTGAAAAATCTTAGCTCATCTTTGTTAATTTTGGTATCTCCCATCCATACTAGAATAGTAAAATTCATGTTTTAAAGAAAACTTAACCCCCTCTAGAGTACTTTTATTCATTATGATTCTGAAACCTAAATCTTCCATTCCCATAAACATTTACGCAAACCATATTATTGTGCGGTTTTATATAAATGTCTAACTTATCAAACACATGTTATTATATTTTAATAAATTATAATCTTTAACGTTTACATAGTTTTTTTAATTAAAAAATGTATGCCATATTAGAGTCATTATGTTTTACCTAACTTTATATTTTATACCCAACAATCGTACGAAGGAAGAATAACAATATATCAAATGATTTATATATTTTACCCAAATGTAGGGTCTATATTATTGCCTCTTGACTGCGAATTTAATAAAATTCACAGATGAATAATAATTAAGGTTCGAGAAGCAGTGAGTGAAGAGGCGAAGAGGAAGAGAGGACAGTCTAGCACGTGCCCAGTCATGTGTCGGCGACGGTCAAATGCCGGTGCCAGTATTTCCACGTGTCAGCCTAATACTTCCAAATTATAATTTTTATTTTTGTATTTTCTAAAGAAATCTTTTTGTTCGTTTGAATCTTTGACTGCCTCTTCTTTCGTTTATCACACAAAGCGACCGGTGACTGGCTGTTTCCGGTTTCCGGTAAGCCCATAGTCTTCGCTGACTGAAGACTCCTTCAATTACGTCTCCTTACTCCACGCGCTTGTGGTCGCAGCGCGTGTTTTAAGTCCTTTCACTGTTCCACGTGTAGGGATGAAAAAGAAAAGAAGGTGTGAAACTTTTCATTTGTTACTTTTTAGCCCCATAAAAAAGGTAGCACACCAAAAGAACCCGAAATTTAAGCATGTTTTATCAAATGTGACAAAAAAATAAAAGTTAAGTTCAACTAATACGTATTATCATAAAAGGACTTGCAATTAGATCAATTTTTTCACATTAATAAAATATTGATACTTAACCATTATGCGTTACAAAAATTTAGAAGCTAAGTTATGTTTCCTCATTAGAAGCCACATTTAGAGCTCTTTTTTTGTCAACTTAGCTTTATATAAAGTTCTTATTTCCAAAAAAGTCATTCAAAAGGCACAAAATGATATCACTAAATACATTTTTTTTTTTGAATATATCCGAAAATTTAAAGAAAACCTATTTTTTAATAACCCATATATATATATATATATATAAAGTATAAACTACAATAACTTGTTTGTCTTTTACATTGTTTCCTTATTTAGTTATTTATTTGGTCAAAATTAATTTAAAACAATATAAATGCACATTTTTATATCAAAAGGCACCCAAAAAAGAAATACAATTTGACATTGAAAAAAGTTCAAAACATATTAAAATAATTATGGATTCACACACGTACAATTGAAATTTATCCCATTATAGCTTTAAATTTATTAACTATCTTCCAAATCAATTATCCCAAAGCATATTATTCTTCACTCTCTTTTTCTCTTTCTTCCTTTTTTTTTGTGAGTTTCAAAATGCATAAATACGAGACGAAGACTCAATTAAAGTCCAAACACCAATCTAGACCCCATAGGAAAAACACCTAATCCCCAAACCTAAAAAACCTTTGTTTCTTCTCTCTTCTTTTTCACTCTTTTTCTTTTTGTTTCTTATCTTCATTGTTCTTAATAATGTCTAATGAAACCAAAGATCTCTATAACTATCAATACCCTTCATCATTTTCTTTATACGAAATGATGAATCTTCCTACTAATAATGGAATCATCTCATCACACAATGGTTTTGATCCATCTTCTTACTCTTTCACCGATTGTCTTCAAAGTTCTCCGGGACAATATGAATCTTTACTTCAAAAGACTTTTGGGGTTTCTCCTTCTTCTTCGGAAGTTTTCAACTCTTCGATCGATCACGAATCGAACCGCGATGCCACTAATGATGTTCTTGGTGGGGGAAGAAGCATTGAGAATGCAACTAGGGTTTCTGGTTCTTCTTCCTCTAGTGAGGCTGATCATCCCGGTGAAGATTCCGGTAAGAGCCGGAGGAAACGAGAGTTAGTTAGAGATGGAGGTGAAGAAGATCAAAGTTCCAAAAAAGTGTAAGTCATAAATAATACGGATTATCAAGAATATTCATTTTTATGTCTTGGAGATTAGTATGAGTTTTTGCTAAGAATATTCCGAGTATATATACAGAAAAAGGAATATAAAATGACTTCTTTGTTTAGGGATATGATCTAGTATGTGTGTTGATGTTGCAATGTAATGATTTTCAGAGGGAAAACGAAAAAGAAAGAAGAAAAGAAGCAAAGAGAGCCACGAGTCTCGTTTATGACTAAAAGTGAAGTTGATCATCTTGAAGATGGTTATAGATGGAGAAAATACGGCCAAAAAGCCGTCAAAAATAGTCCTTATCCAAGGTAATTATATAAACCTTTTATGCATTTCTTTTTTATTACCAAGAGTTTCGAGCTTAAGATCTATATAATCTCTTTGGAACGGATGTTATGTGCATTTAAGTTTATAATATTTGTAGTGAAAACTTGTGTTAGAAATTGTGAAACATAATAGTGTAACTAATAATCGCAATTATAACTAGGAGATTCTGAATCGGAATCTAGACGATATAACATTTTAACTAATAATTACAAATGCAAATGATAATAGGAGTTATTATAGATGCACTACACAAAGGTGCAACGTAAAGAAACGAGTAGAAAGATCGTTCCAAGATCCAACGGTTGTGATTACAACTTACGAAGGTCAACACAACCATCCTATTCCGACTAATCTCCGAGGCAGTTCCGCAGCCGCCGCTATGTTCTCCGGCGATTTCATGACTCCGAGAAACTTTGCACATGATATGTTTCGGAACTCAGCTTACACTAATGCTGCTGCGGGTCCAGCGATTATGGATCAGGGATATGGTCATCTAAGTGATCATTACGGTAGTGTGAATGTAAACCCTAATTCTCATGATCAAGAGTATCATCATGGTGGTGAATATGAGCTCTTGAAGGAGATGTTTCCTTCAATTTTCTTCAAGCAAGAGCCTTGATTGATCAAAGTTATAACTATACACCCATATATGCTACTCATATATAATATATATATATATATATAGACATAAAACCTTCCATTATTATGTAACTTAAGATCTATTTTGTCTCTCTTATTTGCAAGTACATATTGTTTTTTCATAGGAGAGAATGAGATAGAAATTGGGGCTTGGATTAGATTTGATGATGTTTAATATGTTTAACATTATATTATCTTTGTCTTTGATTTTTGTAAAATTATATTTCCTTTTTGGGAAGTTTTATTACATTATGTTATTATGTTCTTGCAATGTGTACTATCATATGTAGAAACGAAAAAGACATGAACTCTATAGCTAAGATAAACCTCCCAAATATTGATAGATATATTCCTTCTAGGAAAGTTAAATTTTAAAATTAACTAGATGACATGAGATAAGAAATTAAAATCGATTTTTTTCTGTAATATAATTTTAAATTGTGGAGAAAGAATATCTATGTGTGTGAACAAGTGAAGAAAAAACAAAACAAGAGTTGAGTTCTTGCTTGTGTCCTAAGAGATATGGACCCCCTAGACGATCAAAACAAAGAGAGAGAGAGAGATATGGACCCCCTCACAAAAAAAAAGATTTGACTGCTTCTATCTTATCCTCCATGTGGACCAATAATATTACCTCCTATACGATTAAAATTGAACGCAATATTTAAATTCCATGAACGAGTAAAGAAAAAAAAAGAATCAATATGATAAGTCCTCTTTAATAATTTATCGAATCTCATAATATGAAGAATGAATGAAGGGAAAGGGGAAGAAGAATCTTAGAGAAAGACATCTCTAACTTGTAAATATGTTTGTAGAAGTGAATAAGGTCATGAAAATAGCGAAAATAGCGAAAGTATGTTTTAGAAACGTAAAACCTTAACAAAATTAATGAGTACTCTGATTTTTAATAAATAAGAAAATCACGTTTTATAAATGTGTAAATATGGTATAATATTATACATTATAATATTAGAATTTTACTTTGAAAATGATTTTGTATTAATAAGAATATATAGTAGAAATCTTAATATCTATTTTAGTTGATGCAAAAAGCTTCCAAAACGACATTTCAATTGAAATGAAAAGAGTATTAACTTTAACTAACATCGAACTCAAATTAATTAATAAAAACATAGTGAAAATTAACTAAGTAACTCAAATTTCTACTGCTTTTTTCATCCAATAATTGCATATTCCTACTGAAATAGTTATGGAAATAGCATAGTGAATTGTCGAAACCAAAAAAGGAGATTCTACGATGCTCAGAGAATTAGTGGATTCAATATAAAATGAATATTATGAAGAAAATCTGCAAAAAATATAATATGGATAAATTATTTGGGAGCGCATTTATGTCATATACCAAAGTCACTGAATTTAGCTGAATGCATGAATATAAATTATTTCTATGATTCAGGAGAGCATCATAGAACATGTGGATTCTGAATTTTCTAACATGCGCTACGATGTAACTTCGTTTTTCTATTTGAAAATTTAATTCGAATTTTCGAAACTCAACTGATATGTCCAATCTCTAACTGTTCATGTTGATCAATTATCATTACCCAATTTGTATAAAATAACTTCATATACAGTGGCATTTTTGGAAGACGTTTCCAAAAGAGTCAAGTCTCTCGATATATACTTTGCTTTGTTAAAATTAAACTAAAATTTTCTTCCCACTGATTATTAGAGGTGTTCAAATCAACCCACATTCCCGTTTAATTTTAATTCAGTTTTGGTTTATAAAAAATAGTTACCATATCTACTCCACTTTGGTTCTATCTAGAAAATACTGGTTTTCAATTTTAAATTTCAATTTAAAACCAAATATAGTTATATACGGCGATTTGATTTCAGATATTTATGGTTTTTTGAAATGTAACAAAATTCGTTTAATTTTTATTTTTAAAAAACAAACTACGTGATAAATTATTTTAACAATTCTATATATATATTCTATAATGCCCTTGTAAAAATCATTCATAACACATCATAATAACAAAATCATAAATTATCATTTCGTTGGTGTTATGCTGATCGAAAAACATGTATCTTTTAGTTATTATGAATTGAGTTAAAACTTGTTCTTCAAAAGCAATAAAAATAAAATCACGTTTGACATAATTTGTTTTTTTGTTAAACGGATATAACGTTTGACATAATTTTTCCAAGGGTACGAAGTATGTTTACAAAATCTTTTAAGATCAAACGTAAACAAACATAATACAATATAACTTCAACCAATTTTGTAAATGTTTTAAACGAGAATTGAATGATTTGGCCTCATAAAAATAATAATATATATATATAGACGGTATCATGTCCAATCATATATCGAATCAAATGGAAAATCAATTTGACACATATCTACATTAGATGAAACATTTTATTTTTGTATTTTTAAATTATATTTGAATTTGTTGATACAAACAAATCTCATGAAAATGATGTATTTTTCTCTTTTTTATTTGGCGGTCGTTATCAAATTTACCTAACAAAAACAAAAAGAAGCCAGAATGTTAGAAAGAGAAACAAAGCCATAAAAGATCTTCCGAAAGAATCAAGTAATTGCCAAACCCCCTAGTCCCTAGACAACTATAATGATATGAAAGGCATATTACAAATACACATATAAATAGAAAAGATACACGTCTAGAAAGTTCGTTTTCTAAAAAATGATAACGAAATCTATTTTTTTATATATATCTAAAAACAGTTTATGCTTTTAGGTCCATAACTATTTTTTTTTTGTTAAAGGGCATTCAAAACAGTAATCTTGTCTCTATAAGTATTCATTTCGTATTAATCAATCCAATCCGAATTATTCATTTCGCATTAATCAATCCAGTCCGAACTGAACCAAAACAGCTAATCCGAAATCCAAAACATATCTTAGTTATCAAAAATATAAATCAAATCATATCTTAATATGTTATAAATGGAATCACTTCAAATACTGAAACCAAATGGAACCAGAAAGTAAAAAAACGATTTAAACTGCAACTTTTTGGAAAATTAAAGATCTACTTCACTAAAATATGAATCAAAACTGAAATAAAATCCAAACCAAACTAGCCATGAAATTGAAATTGCTCATCTATTATGGAAATATTATCTATATTAATTTTCAAAATTATATTTCCAAAATATTTTCTTCTTATATATTACCATTTACTTGAGTTTCTTTGTTAGTATTAGTAAAAAACTCTTGAGTGGCTTTCGTAGGATTTGGGCAAGCACTCACCGTTACCAAATGGACAATTGGATCGAGAGACGACTAATATTTCAGGTCCGTGGAGTTTAGTACAATTCATGTATACGATGTATTCGCATTTACATATGTGATACCCTTTTGTTATGTCTATAAAACGAATGAAGAGTGATCCAACTCAAAGTCGAGGATTAAAAAAAGTCATGGACCAGTCTCTAACACAAGTTGGGTGGTGGATTTTCTATTATGATTTATGCTTCGAAAAATAAAATAAAATGTCTGTACTACACAATGATATTATTATTTACATCTTAGCGTTTTAGCATTCGGGTTCACAAGTCAACCTTTGAACATGTTCACTTAAATAGATGATAAAATCTTTTTTTTTGGTCTTTTTTATAAAGGATTCAATTTAATTAGAAATCATATATTAAAATAAACGCTATCATCACTAAATCCAAAAGTATAAAAGCAAAGTAAATAGGAGGGGGAAGATCTATATATATATGAAACTTGTGATCTATTAATAGAGTTGCAATGGGAAGGCACTTCACAAAACAAACAGCAACACAGAAAGAGAAAGCGTTTATTCTCTCTACTCTTTAGTTTGTAATCCTAAGAACATGACAATGCTCAAGAACAAACACATAACCTTCTCATTGATGTTGATGTGTCTCATTGTGGTATCTCCAATGGTTAAGGCTCAGCTTGGTAGTCTTCTTGGCGCTCCCAATGTCATCAATATCCAAGGGCTTGTCCTGTGCGCTAGTGGCACCATCTCTGGCAATAATGCACCTTCCATCCCTCCTTTCCCTAGTAAGTTTTCATTCTTCTACACATTTCTCTTTTGATCAATCATGAAAAAACCGGCCCAACAAATTTTGGATCGATTCTCCAAACCAAGCCGGTTCTGTTGTAAACTGTGTAATAGTTACACACACAAACGGTTTTTATGTTATATTTGTTATTTGTTTATAAGTTTTCTTTTTTGTCAACTATAATAAATTTTGTGTTAAACCACATATTATACCATAAGCTAAATCAACTGATATTACAGAAAATCTAGGTATATAGCATGTTAATAAAATATATATTTGACTATATACGTAGAATAGTAACTAAGGATAAATACGAATTCATATTTATGTAAATGATTTTTTTTTCTTTTGATAAGTATGTAATAAACGTAAATGAAATATTCACAAAGTATAATGGTGCAAACAAACAGATGCGACCGTTCAGCTCCAGTGCGGAAGGCAAATTCTTTCAAGTACGACTACGAACGCTGTCGGAGTATTCTCGATTTCTACAACCACACTTCCGGTCAATCTTTCCACACTCCTCTCCCCCAACTGTAAGGTCGTCGTCACGACCCCTCTCTCTACCTGCAACGTCAGCCTCCCTGCCGGTAGCTTCACGTTACCGTTATCTATCGTCGGAATCACCGTCTCCCACGGCTGCATCATCGCCAACCTCTTCGCTTCCATCTTTCGACAATAAATGATTCCAAGCCATGTTTGTGCTTGAATAAGGTCTAAATAAAGTTTCTTTGCAATCTTCAAAATATAATGCACAATGCATACTTTAGTGAAATGTAACAAACAATTTCCTTTTTTGTTTACATGATAATCATGTTGAAAACTAAATTGACTTTGGATCAATTTTAATTATTGAACTAAAGATCTAATTATCACTTCTTAGGCTAAAAACAAACGAAAACAAAATTATCTCTATAACGGACAAATTAAAAAACGATAGAAAAAAATTATCTCAATCAATTTTGTGTGTGTGTGTCACAAGTTAAAATAGACATTTTACTATGCAGTGAACGTAAGTAACAAAATCGATTGAAAACTTTGGAAGAGTGTTTTTAACAAAAAAAAAAAAAAAAACTTTGGAAGAGTGTTATTTAGGGCAATTATCTCTAAAATCATTTTTTTTCTTTTGATAAGTATGTAATAAATGTAAATGAAATTGCCAAGAACTTAGTGATTGTGTTATCTCTAAAATGGAAAATGTGTTGAAACTATAGTATTTTAAGTATCTTTTTGTATATGAAATTTAGATTTCTATCCTCTAGTTATAGAGTTTATATCTTTTTCGCTTCTATACATATGATAGTATACATTACAAGAACATGATGTAATAAAACTTCTAAAAAAAAGGAAATATAATTTTACAAAAAGAACAAAGACAAGGATAATATAATGTTTAACATATCAAACATCATCAAATCTAATCCAAGCCCCATTTTCTATCTCATTCTCCCATGAAAAACAATCAACTGTACATGCAAATAAGAGAGACAAAATATATCTTAATCTACATAAAAATTATTGTATTTATACACCCTAAAGCCGAAAATTAGGATCAAGACTTGGGATGACTCTTCAGAACATCATTATGAAAAATGTGTCTAATCCAATCATTATTGATCAGTCTTGCTGCCTTTTCTCTTTGACACTCAATTCTCTTAGCTAGTATTATTCTTTGGGTCAATATCGATTTATATAATAACTAATACTAATCAGTCTTTGTAAATACCTAGATTCTGCAATAAATTTAGGACATAAATTCAAGAAAACCAAAGTAGATAGAACCTTTACCTCTCTAGTTTCTCAAGATTAAACGGTGACTAACGAAGATATAACATTATTTTCGGGTCAAATAACGATTTTTTATTAACCAACACTAATTTAAACTCACTCTCAAGTTTCACAAAACCGAAAGACTTGTAAAAGCTCATAAGAGTTTTGTCTTAACCATTATTGGATTCATTTTTGACTAAGAAAACTACTTTGCTTTAGTATGCTTCTTCAGTTTTCTTGTAAACGCAAACTCTCCAAATTTATGACCAACTTTCCCTTCAGTGATCTTACAACGAACATGGTTTTTGCCATTGTAGATTCTCACGGACGAATCAACATACCCTTGATGAATCGTAGATTTTCTTGACCATACTTTCCTGTTCAACGCTGCGTTTTAATTCTTCATCAAGAATGCATCAACGAAATGGATCTTTCCATATCGATCGGCTCTTGTTCCCTTTCTTTTCATCATCCAAAAGACAAACTTGACCAGACTTTCGCATAAAACCATTTTTAGATGTTCTAGTAAAAAGATCAATCAAAAGCAGTTTCAAGAAACCTCTAATCAACAACAATTGGAGAAGGCAACTAAAGTAAACCGTTCTTGCTTCCTAATCAGCCACACAGTTGAGAAGAACTAGTTTCATGAAATGACAGTAACAGAAAGTGATTTCTAAGAGAGATCAGTGACATTAACATTGACAGAAGAAGAATCATACAATACTACAATCTCCGAATCATATTCGATTTGTTTCATCGAGGAAGTCAAAGATGTTTTGGGCTTTAATGGGTCGTGAAATGTCCGTATTAAAGTTTATTGATTCATATATGGTTTTATTATTAACCGAATAACTAAATAAAAATGATTGTGTTCTTGATTAGTAAATTAATGATTAGTTATATAGATAATATATTTAAAAAAGTAAGACACTTAACAAACAAAGTCAAAAGTAAAATGTAATGATACTATTATTAATTTTGTGAAAAAAACATAGCTATAATATAAATTAGCCTTAAAATTAAACTATTCCACACAATATTTTTCATAAAGAGATACAATCCACACAAAAATGTTATATTTTGGACGGTTTAACTAGGGCTCGGCATAATACCCGAACTGAATACTCGAACCTGGACCCGAAAAAAAATACCCGAACCGTCATAAGCATTTTATCCTATTGGGTATAAAAATATATTACCCGTGGGTATCGGCTAATACCCGGATCCGACCCGATACCCGAACGGGTACCCATATGAAATACACTAAGTCACTTAGAGGGATTGTCTTTGTCCTTCAACAAAATTAGATTTGCCGTTTGCGCATTTAGTTTCGTCCGCCGTTGTATTATGTGCCTCTCCTTTTACTTGTTTAAGTTTAAAGTTTGCTTGGAGGATATTTGCAAAATTGAAGTTTATTAGAATTCTTGGTTTATTTTCGGGTTTTTTCGGGTATTACAGGTACAAATAACCGAAAATATATGGACCTGAACTGAACCCGAAAATAACGGTTACAAAAAATTTAGAACCGAACCGAGCCGGAACCGACAAGAACCGAACCGAATCCGGACCGAAATTCTATAGGTTCCTATATGGGTACAAAAACTTTCTACCCGAATAGACCCGGACCCGAAAGGAACCGAACCGAACCCGAACCGAATAACCGAATGCCCAGCCCTAGTTTTAACAACCATAATGTTTCAATTCGATTCGTTTATGAGAGTGTGTGAATTTACTAATTTAGCGAGCTGAGTTTAACTTATTGATTATTTCTGTTTCTAAGAATCTTTAATCGTCTTAAAAAAAAGCAAAGTAGATAAAAAGCTTTAATTGTGAGTTTTTGACTCATTTTCCTAGTCGTATAAACTCTTAAAAAAAAGAAAATAAAAGATTTTGATTTTTGAAGATCCAATTCGTATATATCTTACACTTAAAAATAATAAGAGGTACGTAATCGTAAGGTATTAAGAGATACAATTGATTTCAGCAGCAAATTGGAGATTACGCTTTGTGATTAAACCCAAATGGCCAACACTAAAGAGAGATCCACCAACATTAAACCCTAGCGAAAATCCTAATTGAACCAAACCGTAATAGATAAATTATTTCGGAGATAAACTGTATTTAGGATTTAGATTTGTTTGGTTCGATTCAGTTAGATGATCTAACATGATAATGTTAAATTAGAGATCGAAGTTAAATTTTTCTTTTTTTCAAAAAAGTTGTTTAATGTTACTTGTGGGGAGGCTAGGTAATCCTCGATGCCAAAAATTAAATTGAGTTAATGTAAGGTAGTCTTATTCAGGTTAATTAAGTTTAATTTTTTTTTTTGTGTTATGTAAAGTATCCTCGAATAAAATTTATTAAAAAGAATTGATGCAATTTCTCAAATTGGAGTGAACTTATGATGCACTACTGTATTTGTTTAACAATGTATTAGCATTAGGACATCCCAAAACAAATATAAAAGATTTTTAGGTTGAAATAGTGATTTTATAGTAAGACAGTTCAAAAAAATGATTGATCATCGTATAATTAGTGGAATTATTGACGAAATTCAAATGCATCCCTCAATAAAATATGCTGTAAATCTATGTGGGGTGAAAATGAAGATATATCTTTAGAGTATAGTGAAATCTTACACGAGATGAAACTAGAACATACATTCTAAACAAAATGTTAAAAGTTTTCTGTTGGTAATCGATTTAGATTTTAATTGAGTTTTTAAAATATTTTTCAATTTATTTTGGGTGTTATTTGAAATTAAAACATATTTTAAACTAAATTTTAAGTGTACATTTTGCCTTTAGATATTATAATAAACCTCTATAAATTAATACTAAATTGATTAATACATCTATAAACTAATACATTTTTAGGTTCCAAATTAGTTTTTGAACCAATTAATATATCGATAAATTAATAACTTTATAAATTAATAAAATATTTTTAAAATAGTGTAATCCCAACATTATTAATTTATAGAGATTTTACTGTATTTTATTAATTTCAGACTACAAGAAATTTTGTTTGGTTATTTTTGGTTTATTTCGGTTACCCGAATTGATACCAAATACCAAATGAACAAATGAGATCCAAGAAATCTTATCACACTAATCCACTTAATGAGAGCTTTTTCACTCTTGCACAATCACAAGGTAAAAGATCGACGACCATATGATTCCAAACACCTATATATAACCAAAAAGATGAAACAAGCACTATATAAAATCGAGAAACCGTAACTAAGAATCAAATACAAAAACATGCTCTGAGAATTTTTTATACCTTGAATAAGAAAGCAATCCCACAAAGAGGAATACATGTCCCAGGACCATTGCAAATAATCTGAATTACGATCACTGTGTATTAGCTAAATGACTTTGAAGCTCTTTAGGAAGAGTTTTACCACATTGGTACATAACAACAAACAATAAACCATTAGAACGATTGCCAAACTAAGTACGAATGAACCAATGCTGAATTTCAAGATCAGTAAAAGCATCAATGGTGCATATATATAGTTTTCTGGAACATTTATGATTCATATATAGATCTTTATATAGTGTTCTCGAAATTTTTGGATTCATATATGGTTTTATTGCTTAACGTTGTTTGTGGGGCGAAATTTAGCCAATCAAAATCTAAAACCGAAATAGATCTATAGTTATAACTTATAAGAAAATAGATCTGATCTATAATGTATGGTTGGATTTCAGAGATAAACTGTATTGATATATATATATATATATATATATATATATAGTATATATTCATAGCAACGAAAGAAGAGTATTACGAAAAACACGTAAACTCGATCATGCATATAAATCTAGAGTGTTTCCAATACAGCTTACATCAAGCACCCGACATAGTGAGCCCGATGATACTTGTTTTGAAGTTGTGGCCATTGAACAAAGAATTGATCAGCCATTCTTAACTTGTAAAGTAACAATACACTTAATGAGAGCTTTTTCACTATCGCTACACTCTGTACGTAAAAAATCGATGAAACAAGCACTATATAAATTTGAGAAACCTAATATTACAAAACTCAGTCCCAATCTCAATACAGACTTTCTTGTCTCGACTCTGTTTCAGTCTCTTGTGTCTTGATATTTGGCTTCAGAATCCAACTTGGTTTTTCTTACGTTGTGTTGGTTAATATAGTATTAATTAAAACCGAAGCTGAATTTCCACAACAGCGATGAACTCACCGGCGACGGGGAATCACGGCGACGACGAAGTCGAAAGTGATTAGAGATTATTTTCCTTGGTTACCGCGTATCCTCTATTCACCACCGTTCGATTTGGATATTGCTTAGATTACACGTGGCGTAATCACGTGACTATTATCTTGTGGTGTAATTCTTTTCCTTTTTTTGTTTTCTATAAAGATATGAGAAATTGTGAAAAAGACCTTCAGACTTTAGATGTTTGTAAATATTCCTCAAAATGTTTTAATTTGTTCTCAATATACAAATCGATGAAAATTAACTCAATAATTGGCATTAGTGTAATGACATTTTTGCATTTTGATAGGTGAAAGGTAAATCCACAAACAATAAAATCTAAGGTTTGTTTTGCTATTTTCTTAAATGTTGATTTATCTAGAGAGTCAAATGTTGATTTTAGTTTGAAAGTAGATCCAAATACTACATTTTGATTTTTTCACAGCTTAGAGTTTTGGTGAGAATGTGAATTTGGATGTGATTGTTCTTGATTTGGACACATTTTTTTGGGAATGGTGAATTTAAAAAAGATTATCGAGAAAGTGATTATCAACTACATAATACGAAGAGCTCTACACGATACCAATGGTCAGAGGAAGATCTGTCTAACTACACGTGAGCTTCACGTGGTTCATACAAAGATTCTTTATCTTGTCACACACATGTTCCTCATTTTGCTAAGCATAATGTTTTACTTGTTCATACATGTTTTTCTTAAGTTGTTTGTGATTTTCCCCAACATTTAAATATTTTTTGGAGGGAACCTTTTTCCATCTAGTAGCTTCTTTTAGCTTTTCAATACTTAAATGGCTAAAATGCCAAATTTGCATTACCAGAATATGAAGCAGAGTACGTATCATCATCAAACATGAGATGATATTGATATTATAAAGGTTAATTGAACTGTATATTCCTGATGACGGTTTGGAGATCATGACAGCTTATGTATGGGCAACCAATTTCTCAATTAAGAACTCATTATTAAAGCGTCAGCGTTCATCATGAGGTGGATGATAAATTTAGTTACATAAAATCATCAGCTACCGAGTTTAATTAAACTATCAAAAAAACATCTAAAAGAGTGATCAAATTTCTTCTATTGCTTCGCCTGAGGGATCAAATTTCATACATTATTGTTAGGATTTTCGTTTACCACAAACATCCTTTTGATTTTGCCTGAACAACATGATAATTAAAAGTTTGATGATATTTTTTCTATAACTTGTAATTGAAAAATTCTTGTTTACCTAGTATTCTTTTGGTATATATTGTTTTTGTTAAAACCTTCAGTATTTTCTTTAAAGCAGTTTTCAGCCTAATTTATTGGTCTATACTAAATTTAGGAGTTGAACCAAACTAATCTAAAATTGAAAATAGATCTCTATATATATGGTTGGACTTTATCTGGAAATTTTAAGATTCATATATGGCTCTTGATATAGTATTCTAGAAATTTTCGGATTCATATATGGTTTTATTGTTTAACATTATTTATAAGGAGGCTTGGTTATCCTCAATTTCAAAAATTAAACTGAGTTAGTATAAGACAGTTTTGTTAGAATTAATTAAGTTTAGGTTTTTTATTTGTTATGTAGTCCTAGAATAAAATTGATTAAAAAGCATAAATGCAATTTCTCAAATTAGATTGAACTTAAGATGCACCGCTGATTTTTTTTCTTAACAAGTTTTGAAATCTATCAAACTGGATCTTGAAAATGTTATCAAGTAATTAAATCACCATTGACTTCATAATCCAAGTTTTCCACAAATTTCTTAGGCTTATCTGCTTCTTCACCATTGTCGATCACAGAAAAGGAAAGAAATTGAATCCTCTGTAGACTATGTTTGTTAACAACTTGAGAAACATATGTTTTTCTCGTGGGTTTTGACAAAACTTGAAAGCTAATGGTATAATTGACACAATATTAACAAATTTGATTTATCAAAAAAGAAAAAGATATAAATTTGATGGAAGAAAAACATAATTGATTATATTTCTTTACTTTTCTATGAATTATTATATTTTTTTTATCGCTTTGTCGGAAGATCAATTTTCATACATGATTGTTAGGATTTTCATTTACCATGAATCCTTTTGATGTTCCCAAAGCGACATAATTAAAAGTATTGGTTATTTTTTTTCTTCTACACGTTATAATTTAAAAATTCTTGTTTTCCAACTATTCTTTTGATTTAATATTTTTGTTTAAATCTCAAATCTTTTATTTATAAGTAAATAAGATATAAGTGATTGAATTAAAGCATAGTAGAAAAGAACACACAAACTTACAAGCCATAAGAACTGTAAGTACAACATCAGACTGCTCGACCATCCCCCAAATCTCATCTCCATTGTGTATTTCAACACTGCGCACTCCAAATCACCTTATTCTCATATCAGTCTCACAAAACCACAATCTTTCCATGATCTGCCTATTTAATACTAGTCTTTTTAAAAATCTTAGGCATTTCTTCGAACCTTGCAAAATTTTCCACAATTTTGCATTAATGTCATACCCTTTCAATTTTTTTACGTTTGTGTAAAAGTAAAAAGAAAAAAAAGATAAAGGGCAAGGAGTAGAGATCATAGGGGTAATACATTGTTAACGAATTGTAAAAAAAATGTATTTTTATAAAAGATATTTTCTTACAATTTATGTTTTTTTTTGCCAAAACTTTTTATAAACTCTTTCAAAATTGCCGTTTTCAATCGAGCAAGATGGATAATTTTTGTTACCTCAAGTGTACATCTTATAATTACATCTTATAATTACGAGAGATAAATTCTCTGTTGGTCCTCTCAGATTCGCTGGTCCGTTAAGGTAATTCTAAACTCTTTCTATCTCTTTGAATCTATCTTTGTTGTGTGTTTGGTTTGATGGTTCCTTGCTATACACGTAAACTGAAAATAGGGTCATCTTATGGCGTCAACTCATCTATCAAAGGTATAGATCAAGAAGTGGTTGGATTGAGTTTCGATGGATCAATTCAACAATGCATCAGCTACTAGAAATGTCAGAGTAGAGAACAAACAACATTGTATACAACAAGTAGAATGGATTCTAGCTTCTAGAAGACAATGCTAGAAGACAATGAAAATCACCATGCAGGATTGTCCGGCCAACGTCAGCTTCTTGTATGATAGCCCCAAGATCTTTGGTGTGGGAATGTACAATTGAAACAATAGCATCAGCCTTGAGCAATAGAAGCGAAGTATAATCTGGTCACAAAGTATAAAAGTAGTGACAGCTTGTAACCTCAAAGACTTTCCATAGACAATCATACTCTTTCTTTCTCAATATTTGAATCTTTTCGAGAAACTGATTATCCCAAGCTTGAAGTTTCAGAATCTTCATGTTTTTTTTTTAGAATCTCTGGAGTTGCTTTCATTCTATCATCTTTAGCATTCATGATAACTGATTGATACTTTCTTTGAATTGTTGTCAAAAAATAGTTACAAGCCATCACCATGAACGTTGTGACCAACGCAGCTAATTAATGCCATAAAAGACTTGCTCTGTCTCAGCCTTTGAAACAGAGAAAACAAGGCAAACCAAAGTCTCATTGAGCTCTGTAGCTGATCTCGTCTGAAACCACCGGAGAATTGCGTCGTGGCGGGACATTCCATCGGAGATTGTATCACCTCCATTGTCTGCCCTAATTTTCTCATCTCTGCATAGCTTCTTGTTTTTCCTTCAAAAATCAGAGTCTTCAATCTCATTTCCATGATAACTCTGATAGCCACCATCGTTCTTGATCAGTTTCACCAATCTTGGATCGCAAGTCGCACATGTTTCTGTTCCGATCTAGGTCAAAACGCTATTTCAAATAGCCAATTGATAAACCTCGCCACCGCCACTCCTTCAAACGTAATTTTAGATCGTGATTACTATTTCAAATTGCTTTCACTCATTTTGGACCCAAAAAATCTCCATTTTTAGAAGACATACAGGGTTATATATATATATATAATATCACATTTAAATTTAACTTGGCATGTTTTATGTTTATTACTTGAGATATCGTGGGGGTAACTAGTAAATGTCTCTCATTAATGGGGTTTAGGTGGTAGTAACTCAATATTAACCTCTTTTTTACCATTTTCAAATGCAATATGTGATATTTTCAAGCACCCAAGAAATGATATAAAAATTATTTCATATTTCTATTAACAAGAAGAGATTAAAAAAGAATTTGTTTGAGCTTAGATCCGGGTCTCTCATTAATGGGGTTTAGGTGGTGTAGCTCAATAGTTTCTTTCAATTTTGCCCTTTTTTTTTTAACGAATCTAAAATTTTGTTTTGCGGTTGATTTTTTGTATAATATATACAATCCGTATCTCCATTCTTAAATGTTATAATAATTCAATTAAGTTAAAATTTTTTAGAAAAAAACATATTCTTCGACCCATGTATGGAGATTTGGATTGAAGCAAAATCATAAATTATTCTCATGGTTTCCTTTGCTTTATTGTAAAAAGCTGTTTTCTTTATCTTTTGATTAAGCAAACAATAACATTGCAGTAGGTTGTAAAACAGGTTTTTATTTATTTAATTTTATATAATTTATCAAAAAAATAAAAAAAAACATATTCTTTTTGTGGCTTTTGAAAATTGAAGTCATAAGAAATTATGAAAAACATATATTTTCAATCATTCAGTCTGTAGAAAAATAACTCGGTGTGTTTTAGTAACTAGTCAAGTACTATTTTTTAAAATGTAAGTTATTATTATTTTTTTGTTAAAAATTGTAAGTTATTATTAGGACCTATAATTTTAAAAAGTCATAATGATCATTAACATGTCCGGAGAACAATAGTCATCAATATGAATAGGACAACTAACAACACAATATATTTTAGAATAAAATGTTAAATTAAGTAGTGATCTTGCTTAATTTTTAGATGTAGTTTTGTCCTTGACATTTTCCTTTAAAGATAAAATAAATTCATAGTTGCAGACTCCAACTTGCAGTCAAACAATCAAGAAGTGGTCCTATATTTCTCATTCAAGGTAGAAATACAGCAAGAAAAGTTGAATGGAAGCCTCATATATCAATCTTTCTCCGTTGGAATTAGCTAAGATTCAAGGTAGTTTTTATCTGACCCTTTTCCTGATTTTTGAGAGCAAACGCCTAAAGGCCCAACTTAAAAATCTCCTTAGCTACCATTTCGTTTGAACTCTGAAATCAGTGAAAATATGAGATGGAGAAAAAAATGTTATAAGATCAAGTATGGGTCCCAAAACCAGGTTGTTGGGTCTAAGAGAATATTATTACGTCATATTACAATGAATAGAAATGAAAATTAGACTAATTATATTTCCAATTTAATAGAGTGAATTTGGTAAATGGTAAGCAATGATATATATATTTATTTAATGGAAATGCTTTATCAATTTAAATTATTCTTTAGAAGAGTTATTAGAAAGCTTGGACATATATTATATACATACCAAAAATAAGAATTATAGATACAACTTCTTTTGCTAGGCTATTCACACACATATTTGTTTCTCTAGTTTAGGATCGGAATTTTATTTTACTAAACATGTGTAACACATGAACTTTTAAAATATTCATTTAGTATTTCTTTTGATAAGAAAATACCATTATTTGATGTGCTATATAACTATTTTGGGGATAATAGATCATATATATGTTGGTCCTCTAGAAATATAAATTCATTCGATAAATTAAATGTTTATATCTAGAAAAATAATATGCTAAAAAAGAAGAAATTATATAAGTAAGTCAAATAAAAATTATATTCTTTAAATTATATTCTAGTCAATGTCTCTAATTAATGGGGTTTAGGTGGTGTAGCTTAATATAGTAACTTCTTTTTTTGCCCTTTCTATTAATATGAAGAGATCAAGAAGAATTTCGCTAGCTTGAGCATTGATTGGGTCTCTCATTAATGGGGTTTAGGTGGTATAGCTCAATAGAAACCACCAAGTGCACAATTTTCAAGCAAGTAATCAATATATAGTTAGCTGGTAATCATATTTTGCTTGTATTGGGTACGTAATACATTAAAAAAGAGGTTGGGTAATTATTAATTAATTATATGAGGCAATGTTCATCTGTCCGTAGCAAAATCGTAATTTGCCACTCTCCCCTATAAATTATAGAGCAAAGATTTCCCGTTGTCAATATAGCTTAAACACATAAACCAAGAAAGAAAAATAAAAAGTGATGATGAGCACGATAAACTTTTTCGTTATTGCTTTCCTCGTCCTTGTTATGGTCCAATCATCTCCTCCATCAGGTATAGAAATCCTTGTATCAAACTTATATCGACGTACTAGTATAGAAATCCATGTAGTAGTAGTATATCGACGTACGTACTGACACATCAACAATTACTAATTATATTATTTTGCTTGTAGTGCAAGCAATCATTCGAGTCCCTCTGAAAACTCACCGTTCCTTAATCAAGGAGAATGGAATAGGTTTGACGAACTTCGATGACTCGATCTATTACGGCGAGGTGAAAATCGGTACCCCGCCCCAGAAATTCAAAGTTGTCTTTCATACGGGGAGCTCGGATCTGCGGGTGCCGTCGGAAAAGTGGCCGGAAGGTGGTGGGTACAAACACAAGAAATACAACTCAAAGTCTTCAAGCACGTACAAAGCAGATGGTAAGTTATCGTCTATGATGATTGTTTGTGTTTTAAGTAATTTGCTAAACAAACATATATTTATTATAAAAATAACTCCTAATTGGCTAATAATCTTATTCTCAATTTTAACAGGATCTGTGGTAGGGTTTAGGTATGGGACAGGAGCCATTAAAGGATTCCTAAGCGTTGACACGGTAGAGCTTGGTGGTATAAGCATCACTAGTCAGTATTTCATCGAGGCTACTGACGATACTGACGCGAAACACTCCCTTACAGAATATCCGTTTGACGGAATTTTGGGTTTGGGTAGCCCACAAAATACCGAAAAAAACACTCGTCCCGTTTGGTACTCGATGATGGAACAACATAAGATTCAAAAAAAGATGTTCTCCTTTTGGCTTAAACCTCTCTCAAAATCCGGACGGCAAGGTGAAGATGGTGGCGAGATTGTGTTTGGAGGAATGGCACCGGAGCATTTCACCGGGCAGCATACCTTTGTCACCGTGAAAGGGCTGCACAATTCCTTCAAAATGTACATCGACATTTTGGGTCGAGAGGAATGTGAAGTGTCAGTTGATTCAGGGGCGTCCCACATTACGGGTCCTAAGGTAACAACAGTGTAAACAATAAATAAAAAGATATAGATTGATCCCCTTCTTAACTTTTTTTTTTTTTTTTTTTGCTTAAATTCTTAACGTTCTTTTTGTCACTGTAATATTTAGACACAGATAGAAAAAATCATCAGGAAAATAAACGCTGCAAAAGATTGCAGTAACTACGAGAGGCTGCCTAACGTGACCTTCACCATTGCTGGGAAACCTTTCCCTCTCACACCAGCCGATGTAAGCCACTTTTCTGTTCTTTTTTTATTTATTTACTTTTAATAATAACCGTGTCTTCTCTGTTTTTTAGTATATAGAGATTGAGATCACAAAAAACAATAAACGTGAGTGCACAATCAAGTTTGATGCATACGAACGCAAACTCTGGTAAGTGTTTTCAGTTTTAGTTTTGAAGAAAAAAATGATTATACACAAATGTTTTGACTGTTTATATGTTTTGATTTCAGGATTTTAGGAACACCCTTTATGCGCGCTTACCATACTGTTTTCGACTACGAGAGTTTACTGGTGGTCAAGGTTGGATTCGCCAAGTCCAAAAAGTTAGTCTAAGATGGTTTGTTTATTGTGTAATAAGAAAAGAAGACCGTTTATTATTTTCGTGTAATAAGAAAAATAAATTTAAATCATTGAAATTATCGTTAAGTACAATCTCACTGCCCACATAATCTTGAGTATTAAAAGTAAATTATTCTCTAGTTTCACAAAATAATATGGAATATTCCATCTTTACATTGTGGTTGTTTATACAATCAAATTTTTGTATGTTGTGAACAAAAAAAGAAATAAAATATAAGACGTATGACGATCATCAGTTTTAAAAAGCAAGAGCAATAAAGTTACCAAATCGCCGGCGCCGATCGCGGCTCCGGCCACCTTACCTTGACGATGGGGAAGAGTAAACGGACTCCTCCAAAGCGCTTTCCTCCCCCTGTGAAGACCGTCGCCAAACCTGACCCTAAAGTTACCATATCGAAACGCAGATCCGCCGAGCGCCGCCGTCGAGGTGAGCTCTCCAAAATCTGATCCGCACACCTGAGGTTGATTCGCCAAATGCTTCTTCGCCGCATTATCTAGACCAAGGATGTTAGAAAACATGTTTACAATTTATTAGAAATAATCTTCTTTGTACGTATCGGCCAGTTTAACATGCAAGGAACCGAGCATTAATTACGTTCGAGAATCATCCGGGATGCATGAGGCTGACGCAATAAGATTCTGAGCATTTTGTACAAGACATTTTTTGATAGCATGTTTTTTTATATTAATGTATTATGTCGTTTTTATATATAGTCAAAATGTTTCCAATGGTCATTTTAGCGAGTGCATAAGATTCTAGATGGGCGAACTTGGCAATAGAAAAATAAAATAAAATATAGAAAGCAGTAATCTTGAAACCCCCAAACATATAATGTTGCAAGTCTTTAATTAATACGGACAATATAGATATTAAAAGCAAACGCCTAGGAAAAAACAAACAAAATATATCATTGGCGTTTGAAGCTTGGTAAGAACCAACGAGAATTAGAGAATGGAATGGAGGAAGAGACAAATTGCGGTGGTTGTTCAACACTCTTTGTGTCGAGACTCACCATGACCTTTACCATTGAAATAGATCGAATTACTCTTGATTCCTTCCAGGTTTTTTGCAAGTACTGTAATACCCAAATCCAAAAGAATTGTCTCATCTTCCAAAGAAACAATTTCTCGCCACTTTTTCTCCATGGACAAATCCATCTCATAGATTTCAAACTCCCATATTTTGCTTCGTGCCGGACGTGTGCTCTTGACAATTAAGATATCTCCACATATAGTGACTACCAAATTAATCTTATGGTGACACACATTGTCTACCCATGGGATTCCATGAAATATTATTAAAAGGCCAATTACACGACGAGGTGGTCTTTCTATGCATCCACTTACATTAACTTTGAAAACTAACACTGGAATATCACCACAAAAATCGAAAATCTTGAGGTCGTTATAGCTGAGACTATAAAGCTTGTGATCCTTGTACACCATATTTAAACACCCTTCGATACTCGATAATTCAGGTATTATTCTCCACAAGTCATCTCCTTTCTTGAAAGAAACCGCGTTTTCTCCACCATCCTCCACTCTTATAATAACTAGGCGATCTTTGGTTATCTCGTCCATCCAAAACACTAGATATTTGAATATCCACTCTGATTTCAAAGTCGCTAGTGTGATTCTCTCTCTGGTTAAAACATCCAAAATATAGAGACTATACATATTGTATTCCTTGTATTCCATCAAAAGCCAGCTTCTATAGGTCGCCACACAAAAACTCTCCGCAAAGTCGTTACCGAGATCTTGAGTTTTGTAGAGCTTTTCTTTTTCTTCAGGATTTAGCAAGAGACAATAATTTTCTTCCCGTGGGAAGAGAATCAGCCATGGAATCTGATTGTTCGGCTCAGATTGTCTTGAATCAGATTCCCAAGATGAACAAACAGACTTAGCACGTTGGAAATCGACAAAACCTAGGCGCTCGAAAACCAACCTCATGAGATCTGATGGAATCTGGGACCAACAATGGAGATTTCTTCCTGGACTTGATCGAGTGACTGAGCTAGGAGAGACGACACCACATTTCGGAGGATCATGTTCCGGTTCCGAGGCCATCTGACGGAATCTTAACGACGAAGCCTTCGAGCTTTTCCGTTTACTAGGAGAAAGTTTATAAACAAAAATTTTTTCTACTTACTAGAGAGAGAGGTAGGAAAAGAATGTATGTATGTATACTGATAAAGTTGTTGATAAAGAGAACTTTTATACCGAATTAGAGACGTAAGAGATCTCATCTATTTAAATAAAATGGCTATTAAATCACAACCCAAAAGAGGACGAGTATCTTACGATAATCAATTCTTTAACTAATATAAAGAATTAAATCTATATTTTATTACTATAAAAAGAAATGCAATGAACATAACCAAACCTATAAAGTATGTAATCTTAATGGTGAAAATATGGCTAGTATTTTTTGACATCATACATAAAATAAATTATAATTATATACATTTTAGATATTATATTTAATAATTTTCTATATTTATATAAAAAAATACATGTCCATAAAAGAGATGTATATTGTAAATTTATTATCCCGAAAAAATGCCACATGTATTTAAAAGTTGGATTTTTTAGATTTTTTCTATTTTTTAATTTAAACTTATCAAAATTTACTTTTAACTTAAGGTAATAAAAATATATATACATATAAATATAAATATATATAGAATTAAATCTATATTATATTACTATAAAAAGAAATACAATGAACATAACCAAACCTATAAAGTTGTACTTAATCATAAGGATGAATATATGACCAGTGTTTTTTGACATACATAAATTAATTATTTTTTATATATACATTACAGATATCATATTTAATAATTTTTGAATATTTATAATAATAAAAAGACATGTCCATAAAAAAGATGTATATTGTGAATTTATCATTCCGAAAAAATTGCCACATGTATTTAGAAATTTGGATTTATTTAGATTTTTTCCGTTTTTTAATTTAAATCTACCAAAATATACTTATGACTTAAGATAATAAAAACATATATACATATACATATAAACATTTATATTATATTATTAAATCCTAAATATAGTTTAAGAAAAAAAATCAAAACCAAATTTTATATATGGACCCAATCTATCCTAAATTGATCTAATACAAACTAAATGTTAAAGTTTTTAGTTTTCAATTCAAAACCAATTGATCATAATAATGGATTGGCCATGTTCCTTTATATATTAGTTAGTTTCATTTCCAATTAAACCTTAGCGAATTCATCCTCCTTCTATATTAATTTTTTCTTTTCTTTTTAAATGTATATAAATAATAAATATCATTTCTCAAAATTCAGTCGTTTACCCTTTAAAACATCAAAATCAATCAAATTCGTGTGTTAATGGTTGACTAACTCTGTTCAAGTTTATCTTAAAGGATTGATTGAAGCTGTAATTGAAAATTATGTAGGTTTGTATATACATCATTTTTCTAATGTCTCCCAACCATATATATAATATGTAATGTGTGAAAATATTCCACATCGAAAACTGGGAAAGGACTAGACTAATATATAAAAGATTTGGGCCAATCCACTTACTGCCAATTGGTTTTGAGTTGGAAACCCATAAAACTAAACATGGTATCAGAGTCCGAACACATGCTACCCAATCCGAACCAAAATCGGTCCGGCCCGAATTGATCCGGCCGATTTAACTCGAAATTAAATCCTATGATGAGATATTGTCAAGATTAATGGCTAGATGGACCATTATCTCGAGGGGACGTGTGAGAATATCCCACATCGGAAATTGGGAAGGGACTAGAGACTTGTGCCAATCCACTTACTGCCAATTGATTTTGAAATTGGTTTTGAATTAGAAGTCTATGAAATTTAACACTTTTAGACTATAGATTCATCATTTTTTAATCCCGAGAATCATCAGCTTAATCCAAATTGAGATTTTGTTTTGTTTTGAAGGCCTTTGTAGCAGCAAGGGACACGGCATGTAAATCATCTTCAAGGTCTGTACATCTTATAATCCCAAGAGGTGAATTCTATATTGGTCCACTCAAATTCTCTGGTCCTTACACTAACGTATCCAATCTCACTATCCAAGTTAAGGTAAAAATATTTTAACACGATCTCTCTTTGTTGTGTGCATGTATGTGTTTGGTTTAATGGTTGCTTGCTGTTTACGTAAATTGAAAAAGGGTCATATTAGGGCATCAACTGATCTATCAAAGTATAGATCAGGTGGTGGTTGGATTGAGTTTCAATGGATTAACGGTTTAACTCTAACCGGAGGTGGAACATTCGACGGTCAAGGCGCTTTAGCTTGGCCGTTTAATAACTGCACTGCCGATTCTAATTGCAAACTCCTCCCAACAGTGAGAGAACTCAAATTTGATTATAAAGTTGTCTCCTTTTTTTAAAGGAAATAATTTATTTTTTGTTTTGATTTTTACAGAGTTTAAAGTTTGTGGGGATGAATAAAACAGTTATAAGAAGGATTAGATCAATGAACAGCAAGTTTTTTCATATAGCGTTAGTTGAGTGTAGAGACTTCAAAGGGTACACGACTTAATATCACTGCTCCTTTTGATAGTCCTAACACTGATGGTATCCATATCGAACGTAGCTCGAATGTTTACTTTTCGCATTCGCATATCGCGACTGGAGATGATTGTGTATCTATAGGACAAGGAAATTCTCAGGTTACAATAACAAGTATCAAATGTGGACCAGGACATGGGATTAGGTGAAATTGTTAACAAAATTTCCATTTTTTATGTGACCGGATTTATTAAACGGTTTGTTTATTTTCTTGTGGTTTATAGTGTTGGGAGTTAATTAGGGAAATATCCAAATGAGAAAGATGTGAAGGGACTTGTGGTGAAGGATTGTAAGATGAGCGGTACGGCGAATGGGATAAGGATCAAGACTTGGGCTGATTCTCCCGGTTTAAGTGCAGCTACAAACATGACACTCAAATCTCTTAGCTACTTCTTTAGTTTCTCATAATTAAACGGTGATTAACCACGTGTTAGTATTGTCTTATATTCGGTTAAGAGCATCGTATTGATTCATTTTTGTTTTGTTTGTTAGGTACATCAAAGGTGAAATTGAGTGAGATATACTTCAAGAACATAAGAGGAACATCATCATCGAGAGTCGCGGTGCAGCTGCATTGTAGCAGAGGAATGCCATGCAAGAAAGTGTACCTGGAGAATGTTCATCTTGATCTTTCTTCTTCTTTACTAGCGACGGAAGAGAAGAGAGGAGAAACAGAGACGATGAAGCTGTCTCTTCTTCTTGTAGAAACGTTAGAGCTAATTACATTGGCATTCAAATCCCACCTCCATGTCACTAATTAATCATCATCATCTTTATCATTTTCAATGCATCATCTTGAACTTTCTCTTGTAATTAACTTATGCATGTGTTTTGTTTTTGAGACACGATTTCTTCATATGGTAAAGTTTGAGACTTTTATCTGTAAACAATTTGATATCTTAAAGAAATATTTTGGATATCAAAAGATATATGATTAAGAAAAATTTGATAGTTTAAAGATTTTTTTTTTTTTTTTTTTGGTCACGATAGTTTAAAGATTTAATGCGGAAATAATCCTAGAGAAAAGAAAATACCGAATTAACTATTTTATAAAACTCAATAATATATATGTGTGTTTCAAATAAACCATGATTAATTCAGTAACGTTTAACCATAAAAAGCTGCTGAAATTTCGAACTATCAGTTTCATCACACACAAACTTAAATGATAAAAAAACCATAGATAACTTTCTCTATCTCCTTAAAATGGGAAAATTCATAAGAACAACCTCATCTCCACCACTATGTGTTCGATCAAAGCTCCTTTGTTTCTCACTTGTCTACTTATTCACTATACTCTTTCTATTCATTTACATCTCTCTCTCTAGAAACCAATGTGTTTTTCAATATTCACGTTTGATCCGATTCAAACAAAACTTTTCTCTTATCCTTCTTCTTATGGTGAACACAAATACTCTCTTCCCACTCATCGATCTTCTTGTTCTTCCCCTATTTTTTTCTCAGGTAAATTGACAACTTCTTCCTAATTTTTTATTTTAAATGAATGAATAATCTGGTATTTAATCTTTACCTTAATCAGATTATTGGACAGCTTTGAAGGAGATACAAAGTATTTGCAGTAATTCATCGTCATTGGAGAATTTGAGATACATTAATGGAAAAAGTGAAACTTTTGGTGAAAATTTCAGTATTCAGCAACCCGTGTCCAAGTGCCTGGCTTGTGGCAGATAATTTTTTTGGAACCCGGCAAGCAGGTCCTCGCAGGCCGCCATCCAACATATATATATCCAAACCCGCCCCGCTTAATCTTACAGGTTTGCGGGTCGATTCATGGGTTACTCGACCAAATCTCAAAAACAAATATAAAAATATAGCTAGCACTGTTTAACGTATCCTTAATTATGAAACATAGAAGACTATTATGTTTAATCATTTCCATCATGTATTATAAGTTTGTAATTCATATATTCTTGAAGAAATCAAGAGACGAAAGAAGAAAATCCAAAAAAGGGTCTATAAAATTATCTATAGTCTTAGAGATGAACATAAATCAAGATTTTATCTTCTGTCAAGGAAAGCAAAGGAAAATCAAGGTGAGTAGCTAAAAGTGAGACTGTAGATCTTGAGGCAGATCGTGAGATGAACGATGACAAATGCCGAGGCGGTAGCTGAGTCAGACGAGTAGCAACATGCGAGATAAAGTAAGATTTTCGGATAAGGAAAGACTCTATGCGCATGGATATATCTTAGAAGATTATGGGAAGAAGACGTGGAGATCTTGGCGGTTCCGGAGAACAAGAAAAAATATTAGTCTTTGGAAATCTTTCGAAAATGAAATCTATTAGATATGGTTACATACCAATCTTTGATAGCTACTTTAATAGATTACGTGGAGTAGAGAATAACCAATATAGCCATCTATCTATGTAACCAATCACATAATTAGACTTTGAAGACGAAGATTCCAGCTTATGTTGAACAACAAGAACCGTATAAGAGATTGCCAGGAGAACAAGTGAACTGAGTATAAAAGGTGTGAACTCTCTGAACTTAGAAAGTACAGAAAGTCGAGACAAGAACTCCAAAAGAGTTAAAAGACTATGTCCAGCAAGAAGCAAGACAAATCAAGTATACACTAAAGATTGTGTCAAGAAGGAAGAAGTAGTTTTCTTGTTAGGTTTTAGTATTCCAGGCTTTATGTATATAATAATGAGAAAGTTTTAAAGAAATTCAATAAATTTAACAAAGGTCTCCACATATATGCATTCAGATGCACTCTTGTTAGATGGGTCATGTCAAGAGTGCATCTAATTAATTTTTCTGTAACAATCTTGTTATATGCAATTTTTTCATGATCCATCTCCCCCCAACTATTTCGCTTTCAATCCTTAAACTAACCAATATTCTCGTCTCCACATTTGATTCCACCGGCGTGGAAAACTCGTCTCTGCAAAATCCAATTTTCGATTCAGCAAATGTTGGTCAAAGGTCGACATGAGTCATCGACTCCATTTATCCCATCTCTTGGGGCATGGGCTAAGCGGATGAACATTATTCCAGAGTTAAAGGACCCGATTCCTCACAATCCTCCAGCAAATTCTCTGAGATCAAAGGGCAATGCCAATCTAGCTTCTGACATTCTTCCACCCGAAGTAAAAGAAGATGGTCAATTGCGGTTTCCTTGGGCAGCAAAAGATGGACCCGAAAAACCACAATCTTTACCGCACTACTACTCCTACTTATTTAGAGGATGGCACTCCCATGGTTGAGATCCCAAATCATGTTTTGAGGTAGGGACTTGCAAACCAAAGAGAATATGTTATTGGACAGTTCTACCGTTACAAAACACCATCAGAAGGTCTCGTTTCTATGCTATGGCTAACCAGATATGGGGTAAAAAATGTAAGATTTTTTCCCATAAGCTTGGAGAATCTTCTCTCCTGTTTCATATCACTGATGAGTCTACTAGAGCTTGAGTTTGAGAGAGAAGAGTATGGCATATTGATGATTGCATTATGTTTGTTGGCCCGTTGACTCCTGCTCCACTGACACCTCTATATCTAGCCTCCACATTCGTCCGAACTTTATCCTGTTTAATGATTCATAGAAAACAATTTCCAATGGTATTTAATATAGTAGAAAACTCAGAAATATATGGATTTCGGACTAAATTGCCCTTCTTTGTTTGTACGTACACATATTTCAAATTCCTACATTATATAACTCTATTATTTTGGATAAAAGGTTTAATAACTCTTATTTAGAGAGCCCAATTCCTAATTTATCATATATGATGTACATATAATCTTATCTTAGAATAAGGTTTTAAGGTTTCGACATGTGTCGTCACCATAGTTTTTTAGAGATTTAGAATTACCAAAATGCCATTAATGAATTGTTACCTATATTACATAATTATCCTTGATCAAATTAAAACCCTACATAAAAGCTTCCAAATTAAAACCTAAATAGTGGAAACGGTGGAGAAGGTTTAGTTTTAGGTTTTTTTGGCTGTTGAGGCAGTGTTAAATACGGCGGAGAAGGTAATGCTATGGTTTTGGTTAATGACTAAGAAGAAGAATAAAATCGATGTTGAGGTAGTGGTGGATATAGAGGATAAGGTTTGAGTTGTAGGGTTACTTTTTTGAGTGTTACACGTTTTGGTTCTCTTTTAGTGTCCTGTCTTTCGAGGTTGAAGAAGAAGGAAGTTGAGATGATGGTGGATACGGAAGAGAAGGTTTTAGTTTTAGGGTTTTCATTTGGGATGTTGAGGCGGTGGTTGATACGGCAGAGAAGGTAGTGTTACAATAAGTGGTTGAAGAAGAAGAAGATTGATGTTGCGGTGGTGGTGAATATTGAGGATATAGTTTTAGTTTTATGGTTATGTTTTTGGGATTTTAAGGTGGTGGTCGATACGGAGGAAAAATTAGTGTCATGATTTTGGTTGAAGAAGAATAATTAACGGAAAGATTGGGTTCATAGATTCGGTAGTTTCATAGACATTTTCTTTTCGTGCAATATTCATTCATGCGCAATGGAGTTGTTTGTTGAACGTTTTAGAAGAAGAAGTAGATGGTGGTGGTGATGCTTAATGTAGAAGAAGTATAAGAGGGTTACATGAAGAAGAATTGGGGTTACGTTTTGATTTTTGTATTTTCTGATCACGTTTTAGTTTTTTTTTTTTTTTTTTTTTTAAGATTTGTTTTCTCTTTTGTCTAACAAGATCAGCAAAGTGGTTGAGAAAGTTCACTCTTTTAAAATCGGTGAAACTCTTTGGTTTACTTAACTCATAACTGCATATGATACTTATATCTTGCCAGTTTTCACCACTGTGACTTTCTTTATTATGGTTGAGGTACAGAGCTTTGCCTTTTAGTTCAACTTATTCAATATATAAGATTTTTCAGGTAGCTGAATTTCAAATCGAGAGTTCAATTAATGGATTTCTAAGATTTATTTACGTTAGCAAAAGTCTATGTGCTTATTTTTGTTCGTGTAATCCAATATGCAGGAAGACCTTGAAGGGAATCCAGTAACTGAAACAATGAAGAAATTCTCAAGAGACATTGCTTTAGATATTCATGTTTTGTTTGGCATATAAATTATCACTATTTCTTTGTAGGTAAAAAAAGTACAAAAAGATTACGTTTTGCTTATTACAAACAAATGGTTCTTTGGTTTTTCTTGCAGGCATTATTCTGTTATTGGCTTACTTCGAACATCTCTACTCTTGTGTATGGATTAGGTAAATCTGACTCCTAAACTTTGCTTGCTCTTCGAAATATTCAAAACAGTTTCTCAATTCTTTATCATTACATTGCAAGTCTTAGTCAAGCATAGACTTATTTTCATGGAAAATGTGTGATTCATAAAGATTCAGAATTCCAAAATACGAAATGCTCAAGTTCCTACATCTAGAGTAACTAAATAGATACATGGAGCTTTGCAAGAAGTCTATGAACCTAATATTAAGGCATTACCCTTTAATTCTGGAGCTGAAATATGGAAGTGGATCAACATAAAGGGACTGATATTACTTTTTGGTTTTTTGGTTTTAGATCCATGATGGTGGCTTGGCACACGATGATTTAATAGTTAAAGTCTCCACAACGAATGAATCCGTCCTCGGGTAGTAAAAGATTCAAATTCTTAAGATGACGACCCATCTAAAGTGATTTAATTTGTCATTATGTTGTATAAGTGGGATGTTATGGAGAACGAGCTAAATCCTTTCGTCTCGAAGTCATGGAGAAGTAAGTTATTTTGCGTGAGAAATTTCTGTTTAAGAATGATGAAAAATAATGATGGATGAACAAACCAAAGCTATAACAATTCATTATAAGGGTTCCTCATTTGGCTAATCAGCTGTCAGCTCTTCTAATTGATTTAATCAAAAGAATTTATGTAGACCAATACATCTTCTTAAGAAAATTATGGGATTGTGAATATTCGTCGTACATATAACTTCTTCCAATGTACGAGTATGTGTCATATTTTTGGAAATTTTCATGTTATATTCCATTTATTAATTTCAAATTTTTGAATGATTTATCGTTTTATTTTATAATTTTTAATTTAATTACAATTTTCTTAAAATTTGAATGTGCCCGCCAAAGAGTGCGAATACCTAAATTGTTATATTGAGTTGTGTTATGTGTATATGAATTGATAGATTCGTTATTACTCTTGTGATGCATATGTGATTGGTCGGGTTCGTTAGATGAGTGGGGTAATAAGACTGATCCTGTTGAGTGGGAAGAGATTCAATTATATCTTTAGGGTACACGATATCTATAAACTTTTATTTTATTTTATTTTCCATGATTTTAACTTATTATGACTGTTAATGCAGTTAGTGTCGTTTGTGTTGCCGATTGTTAGGAGATAATGTTGATGATTTTGTTAGTCAGTTAAACATTTATGATGATATTATGGTTGTTTGTATCATGAGTTTCACAACCTAACCAATTAAAATGTTACTTTTTAAGATATATGAGTTAGAGCTTTTTATTAGTCTTGGTTTTGATTTTTATGCGTTAAGACCGTATTCAACTACTCTCAGGTGTTGTTGAATCATGGAGTCATGAAATTGAAGAGATGATTGCAACACTTAAAATTTCAGTTGAGCCATAGATAGAGTTGGATGGTTTTGTGGTCACCGGCTTGTAGTTTTGGCTTTAGATTTTGTTTCTATTTGTTGGTTTTTCCGTTTTATTGATTTGTCGTTTTTACTCTCAAATTTTCTGTAACCGCGCAATTGCGCGGGTAAATCCTAGTATTAAATTAAAGAATTAAATAATGATCGACATTACTTTTAGTTTTAATTTTTAAATCACTATTGCCTAGCTCATGGGCTTGGGTCCTTCTAGTTCACACCCTTAGTAATGAGGGTCCATGGACCACAAGGAAAGATAAGTTTCTATTTTCCAAGATTCTATACTTGGCAGGCAAGGGTAATTTTAGTTATTACCAATTCCTCAGTGAGGGTTTTGCACCATCTCTCTTCATTGGGAACCCTGTGAACAAATAAATATTCATAATTCACACTCTTCCTCGTTGGTCAACTCGTTTTCTTTTTTCTTAAAATCACTGTCCAATAACTATATGAAACCTAAGAAACGAGAAGCACAAGAAAATGAGTAAATGAAAGACACGTTTCCAGGACCTAGACTTGGTGGGTAAGGCGATTCATCTATATTAATAATAGAGGCATTATTGCCGAAAAAAAAATTCGATTAGGGTTTATCTTTTTTCATTTTATTATCCGTATTCTTCACGATGTCTCCGTTTATGAGCCGGCTCTCGAGGCTTTGTCTGAGGAAACCAGCTGCGATCGTAAGCTATACTTATCTCTTCTCACACTAATTGTTACGTACGTAATAGTAATCTGATGTTTGATACTCTCCGCAGAGAAACCTCGGTGGCGTTAGGTTCCTAAACCTGACGAAAGGGATAGGGATATAGGTCGCGTCCTGGTTCGCATGATTGATGCCTCCTCTCCTTCTTGTTATTTTTTGGAAAGGAAAGTGCCGATGGATTTGATGAAAGAGAATGGAACGATAGGAGGGTCTCATGGCTGGGTAGCTACTTTGAAAGACCGCGTAATATGTCTCCACGATAACCTAAACCCTAGTGCTTCGGATTCAGATCCCCCAAAGCGAATCTCACTACCTCCACTCGTAACTCTTCCTCATTGCCAAACTCAGTTGGTAACCAGTGTGGCCATGTCCTCTTCTTCTCCCGATGACGACGAAGAATGCATGGTGGCCGTCAAGTTCGTGGGACCTCAACTCAGCTTATGTAGGCCTGCTCAAAAGAACCCCGAGTGGGTCAACATTAGAATCGAAGATCCAGGCTTCTACTCCTCCTCCCAAGTCATGTATTCAAAGAGAGATGAGATGTTCTCGATAGCGGCTTCTGGAGGCACCCACAGAGGATCTTGGGATCTTGGAAAACACATGCACAAACCCAAGATTCAAAAATGGCGGTTTCAAGACATTCCCGAGTACGAGCTGTCGGACTGGGCTCGATTAGATACGTGTTGCACAAGCGAACACTTGGTGGAGTCACGACACACGGGAGAAGTTTTTCTGGTTAGGTGGTTCAAACAGAGAAACAACGATGAGGGAGGGAGAATGGAAGGACGACATATAATGGTATTCAAGCTAAGCCAAGAGAGTGAAACTGCTTGGTTCACCACTGACATGGGAGATCTCTCCATTTTCCTCTCCAAGTCTGAACCTTTCTGTCTCAAGGCTAGCTCGTTTGACCTATTTGAAAACTGCGTCTATTTCGTAGACAACAACGAATGGGGAATAATCAATCTCTTTGGTAATGATGGGACTACTGGTTTTCACCATTTCCCGGCTCCCTACTACATTCCAACTCAATCCTATTAGTAATAAATGGATTTTATTTATCTTTAGTGATACATATTCTCCTTGTTCTAAGGCTTTGGAATGGATTCTTTCTTCCTTTCTCTTTTTGTTTGAGAAAGTAACCATGCATGCATTTATTAATTAATAGTGATTGAATAAGGGTTTCACAGATTGGACAAAATTCCGAGATTGTTGAAGCAATCTCCATTTCTTAGTTTATCCAAGTGTGGGCAAGTCTTTAGTTCATTTAGATGATCTCTTTTGTTTGAATTAGGCTCGATTCACGTTCTTAACATGTGAGAGTGTGAGTGAGCTCAAAAACGACACTTGAGAGTGCGTTGTACGTATTTTATTTGGGGTTGTTAGGAGGGATTAGCTGAAGAGTCCAGTTGTTGTATCGAGTAAGAGAGAGAGTTTTTTGAACCCAATGTGAGAGGGAGAAATCAGATCGGAGAGGTTGTTGTAACTTGTAACTCTGGCGAGGAGAATCTTAGCTACTAGATTCTTTTAGCTCGTCTATGGAGAGACATAGGTGTCAATTACCGTCCTTAAAACCTTGTCTCATTTTAATATTTTCTTCTTACTCAAATTTGCAATGTGTTATCATCGATCAAGTTGGATTTAGTTTCAAATCCTTACAAGAAACATAATTATTTCGAGAATTCAATGACATCTTTAGAATTTTATAGTTGTTTTGTTTAATTTACTTCTCAATTAATAAAGATGCCTAACCATTGTTAAAATAACATTTTTATTTTTCATAAATAAACATTTTCTTAATATTGAATACTCAACTCTAGATGAATTATAGTTTATTTCCTTGATTTCATTAATTAAAGAATAAAATAATTTAAACAGAAAACTTAATAATTAATACTAAATATTTAAATTCGTATTTTAAAATTAATTTAAATAAAAATTATATTTATATGATTTCCCGAAAATACTGATTTTTACTTATTTAGTTAATCAATATATGAAATATGTTAGAAAATATTTTGATGAGAATATATATCTTCTCCAGATTTATCCTTTCCCATATCAATTCCTTTTTAATGGCAGTTTACATATTAACTTACCAAAACTAAATTCCTTTTTCTTTTCTTTTTTTTCTCAAATATACCTCAATTGATATAGTAGGAAAGTGTCTTATTTTACTTGGTGAGCAAGGCAATTATAGGAAAGACATTTACTTTACTTGCCCGCACATTTTCTTTTTCAATCAGTTTTTTTTTTCTTTAATCATCTGTCTTCTCCAAGAACACTATGATGTCTCCGTTTATGAGCCGGCTCTCGAGGCATTGTCTGAGGAAACCACCTGTGCTCGTAAGCTACTCTTCTCTTCTCTCACTATTTGTTACGTACGTAATAGATATCTGATGTTTGATTACTCGGCAGAGACACGTTGGTGGCGGCGCTCGGTTCTTGTCGAAAACGCCTCTCTGTCACATTGTCGGTACTGAACATTGTGGATCTACTTCAAAGGATGGGGATATCGGTAAACTCGTGATTTGCAATTTCAGTGATACTCCTTGTGGGAATCTGTTTTACAAAAAAGGGAGAGGTCCTGAGACTGTGTTCTTTCGATTTGATCGGCACCAAGATATTGCTCCTGGCTGTGGGCATGAGCTTTTGGAAAAGACAGTGCCTATGGATTTGGTGAAAGAGAATGGAACGATAGGAGGGTCTCATGGCTGGGTAGCTACTTTGAAAGACGGCGTAATACGTCTCCAAGACGACCTAAACCCTAGTGCTTCGGATTCAGACCTGTAGGTGACCCGAAGCGAATCTCACTACCGCCACTCGTAACTCTGCCTCATTGCCAAACTCAATTAGTAACCAACGTGGCCATGTCTTCTTCTTTTCCCGAGGACGACGAAGACTGCATTGTGGCCGTCAAGTTCGTAGGACCTCAACTTAGCTTATGTAGACGAGCTTCGAAAAACCCCGAGTGGGTCAACATCAAAATAGAAGACCCCGGCTTCTTCTACTCCCGAGTCATGTATTCAAAGAAAGATAACATGTTCTCCATGCTGTTTCTGGAGGGCTCCACATGGGATCTTGGAAAAAAACACGTATCACACAACTTGCGGTTTTTATCCGATCTCAAGTTAGAACCGAAAGATTGGGAGTTCTTGACTCCGTGTCGCAGGCACGAATACTTGGTGGAGTCACCTACAGGTCAAACGTTTATGGTTAAGATGTACACAGACTGCTACGGGATTTCCGACGAAGCGTGTCCAGTGCGTTTCTTGGTGTTCAAGATAATCGAGAATGAATTCGTTGTATGCACTAAAGACATTGGAGATCTCTCTATTTTTCTATCCTCCAAAGGTGAACCTTTTTGTCTCCAGGCTAGCTTGTATGGCCTCTCCCCAAACTCCATATATCACTGTGGCAATGGTTTCTTCGGAAAAGTCAATCTCCACAATGATGTAAAAGAGTATTCCGGAGGAAGTGGCAGGTACCCAGCCCCTTACTTCATTCCACCTCAATCCTAATTTCCACTTTTTTGTATTCTTAATGTTTTTGTTCTATATAATATAAGAGATTTTTTTTTTTTTTTTTTTTGATAAACATAATATAAGAGATTTTGTTACTAATTAATGACGAATATAAAGAGACGACAAGTGTGGAATGAAGCTATATTACTTAAAAGGTCGCAAACTTGCCACGTAACTCTTAGATTGTCGACATAAAATGAACGAATTCACGTGGACACTCTTAACCAATCTATCTCTTTAAATCTTTCTTTGTTATGTGCTTTGTTAATATTTACTTGCTATACACGTAAACTGAAAACAAAGTCATCTTAAGGCATCAACTGATCTATCAAAGTATAGATCATGTGGTGGGGTTGGATTGAGTTTTGATGGATCAACGGTTTAACTTTAACCGGAGATGGTACAATTCGACGGTCAAGGCTCCTTAGCTTGGCCGTTTATACATTATAATTAAATGATTTTTACCCATTCTACTAGCTTCCACTATTGTTACTCTACCTGAAACTGCACTTTTCCAGAAAACGAATCACTGCTCCTTTGATAGCCACCATTCTGGCACCAAATCAAATAACTCAGATTTTTCCCTCATCCACTGCCACACTCACACATTTAATTCACAGGTTCATATTTTTGTTTATTTTTCAAATTCCTGATATTTAACTACATATATAATTGTTGTCAAACTAATATTCATGTTTTCTAACACTGAAGATCGATCATATTATCTTGGTGTAATTAAGATATACTGGATTTGAAAGCGTGAAAGGAGGTTAAAGTATAAGCTATGGATAGAAATTTGAAAACATCCACAACCGCAATCTTCTTCGTGGTCTTTCATTTGAAACATATCGGATGCTGACTCGTCATATGAAACCAGTTGAGAACCAGTGAGCAAGCAGGGGAATAATCTTACATCATGGTATAATAGTATGTTGATCAGTTTTAGCAGATTAGTTTGCGCGAAATACAATAATAGTTAGGTTATTAAGATTTTCTGGTTTGTAAAGGTTTAGACATATAAGCAATGTTTATCAAGGAGTTTGAATGGTGTGCAGTTTTTTAACGTTTTCACGTTTTGGAAACTGTAATTCCGTCGAATAATAAAAATTAACAAGTGTTTTTCTAATCCATCCCGCACATTTTAAATTTATAACTAATTTACAATTCATCTACTTTAGACTAGCTTAAGTAGTTTTTTTTGGCGTTTCAAAGAAGACTAAAACGCTTTTAATCATTTTTTTTTAGTTTGATGTGTATATTTTGTTGCCTCCATCGTTTTCTGCAAGGTTATTATCAAATTCTTTGATCTTTACCTACTTTATTCTTCACTAATGCATGTTTCGATCATATTTGGTTTTTCCTTCTTTTTTTTGAAAATTTTGATGAGCTTTTGGTAAAAAGAAAAAAGAAAAAACGAGTACTGATAATTGATTTGTTGAGTTTTTATAGTCAATTCACTTGTTCTCTTAACCATTTTTTTACTCTTCTTTTTATTCAACATGAGCCTGAATCTTAAACTAAAGCCGCATCTAATTTTTGTTGTTGATCTAGATAGCTCATAAAGATTCTATTGTTTCCAAGATTTATAAACTTAGATTCATTCAGATACTATCAGCCAAATACAGAATTTTGAAAGATAAGTTTACTGAATTTAATGATTAAAACTTATGTTTTTATTACATTAATAAACGATCTTTCTTCACATAAGATCTATTGTTGATTATAGAAACTAATGATTAGATTTCGCAAATCCGACATTCACAGCAGTTAGGCTTTGGTAGTCGAAGATCGTGTGATATGCACGCATAAACGGCTGGCCTAATGTCCTACAATCAAATAAAAAATAGTCAAAACAATTTTTTTTTTTAAAACCGAAACAATCGTGTTAAGATATTAAAAAGTACAAAATTTACCACAGTTGAATCTTTTCTTCTCCCGCCCGAAATTTGGTTGTGCAGTAATAGTTATTATTATCCATCATCTCAATATGTATATACTAAAAAAAGAAAAAAAAAGAAAAGAAGATATTATTATTGAATACAAATTAGAAAAAGAAAGTGGTTAAATGGAAGAAAGAAATGTGTACGGCCAATTTACATCAGGTGGTGTAATGGGAAAACGCTTGCCGGCAATAGTGAATGTGATCTGAGGCAGCGTTTTATAATTGCTGCAGTCTGTTGCTGCTTTAATTTGCTGGTTGATTTGTTTGATGAATATCTAAACATTACAGAAACAAAAAAGAAAGTCAAGAAATGAATAGTTTCTTTTGTTCAAGTCTAAAATCTTTATAACTATAAGATTTGTTACCTCTGGACCAAAAATGGCGCTCGCCCCCGAGTCAACAAAAACTTCGCAGCCGTTAGAACAAGTGTTGATGTCTCTGTTACCGACCAAAATGTTGTACATTTTGAACGAGTTGTAAATCCCTCCAACAGTAACAAAAGTATGGTTCCCGGTAAAGTGTTCTGGTACGGTTCCTCCAAAAACTATCTCACCACCTTCGTGACCTCCAGGTCCAGATTTTAAGCGTCGTCGAAGCCAGATTGAGAAAATTCTCTTTCTAATCTTACCTTGCTTTAGCATGGAGAACCAAACAGGTAGAGTATTCTTCTCAGCAATTAATGGGCTTCCCAACCCCCAAAATACCGTCAAAAGGTACTTTTAAAAAAACTTTGTTGCCTAAAGGTTTAACAGCCTCTATGAAGTATTGATTTGTGATGCGAATTCCACCAACTTCAACTGTGTCTATGCTTAGAAAACCTCTAAAGGAGCCTGTACCATATTCGATCTTTACTGGTCTTCCTGTTGTATACATATATAATTGAGATTACAACTATTTTTCATTCATAAATTGCAATTGAAATTCGAAAAATTAACAGATTAATTTCGAAATAACTCCAAGTTATATATATATATATATAATATATACTTGTTTACCAAATTAATTTTAAAATACAAACAATCATAGTTATGTTGATAAATTAAACTAAATAGCATTGATAACTTACCATCGCGTTGGTACGTAGTGGAAGACCTGGAGTTGTACTTTGGGTGTGTGTATAAAGCTGGTGGCCACTCTACTGCTGGTACCCATAGATCTGAACTTCCAGTGTCATACACTACTCTAAAACTTTGGGGTGGGGTTCCAATTTTGACCTCTCCGTAGTACATTATGTCATGAAAGTTCTCTAAACGTACACCGTTTTTCTGGATTGAGGAATTATGAACTTTAAGGAGGACTCTTATGATTGCTTGAGCTAAAACAAAATTAATAAAATAACAAAACTAAGAACTGCTAATATGTTAGCATATGGATAAAATTTAAATGTAACTATTTTTATACCTGGTGGAAGAGATTGGACGATAAACAAGACATAAAAGGCGACAAAGGAAAAATTAATCATACCCATCACTTTTTTTCTTTCAGTTTCTCTGTTTGAACTATATTGCTTCATAAGGACAACTTTTGTTGTATTTATAAGAGAAATTTTGGAAAGACTACAACTTTGCTATCATAGCTGATGAAAATTTATAAGCTGATATATATAATTACCCAACCTCAATGCATTAATGTATTACCCAATAAAAGCAAAAAATATTAACAGCTTGTATTGATTAGGTGCTTGAAAAAAATGAAATATAGCACTTGGCAAAAAAGAGGTTTATATTGAGCTACAATAAACCCTATTAATTAATCAGATCTCAAGATTGTTATTAGTTTTAATAAGCAATTAACACCCCCAAATATCAAGTGTAATCTTATCTCATGTGCAACTTTTAAAAAATACAACGTAAAATTTTAAGTTTAGTCAAATTATATACATATTTACACGATTATTGCTGTTATATATGCTATATAATATGTACCAAATGAGTGTCATGATTTTTCGTTTTATATACTATGTGTAAAACGTAATTTCGTTTTTGTTTTATGACATGATGGATAATGTATATATGTTTCTTTTATAAATATTTTTATATGTTAATGTGAAAAAATATGATTTTTTTCTTACATGCTTATTGATAACCTTCTTCTTATCTCTTTAGTGTCGCCCAAAAGATCATTCAAAAGAACGAGGCCTATATGTAGACAAAAAAGAATAGACAAGCCAATTTGTTTGTCTTGTTGACCACAAACTTTTAGCCACGTCATCAGAGATGACTTCCAAGAGCAAAAAAGAATCGAATCAGCCTCTCCCTCTTCTCTCCCAGACACAACAATTTTTCCTTTGACTCTGGAACTCAGTAACCGTCGTGTCTTTACTTTTCTTGCTCTACAAATAAGGTTTTGAATGGTAATAAAGGTTGGATTAGTCCGCAAACGGTCAAAACCGCTTTTATTTACCATTCACAATATTTGATCCGCACTTTACATTATTTGGACCGCATTAGTTAAAAAAAATCTGCTGCGGAGTAGTTTAGTTTTGTGAGGAAATAAAAGTGATCCGTAGCGGTCTTTTCTCCGCAGACGGTTTAGTCCGCCCCAGCCTCTGTCACCATTCAAAACCTAAACAAACACAAGAAAGCTTAGACCTTTCATTGAGAGTTCATCAGCTAGATAACGATCTTGTTTAAAGTGGTAACTTTAAAGACACAGATATATGCGTAAATACTTAGACGAAAAAAATTAGAAAGCAGAGACAAAAAAATTATAGTCCTTCTCCATCTACCTTTTCTTCGCTGGCTTCTAGAAAGTACACATTTTTTGGTCCACATTTGAAAAATTCAACAAGATTATTGACATTTTCACTTATCGTTTTCTTGACCGCCACTATTGAAAAATTCAAGATTAGAAACTCTGGAAAGAATCATTGATTTTTCTGTTTAAAATGGTAAGAAACGGACAGATAAGTAAATACTATAAAGAAACAATGAAGGAGAAAACTTTGTTTTCAATCCTATGTTTTGTCCTCATTATTTCAATTTCAGCACAAACATGTATAAACAACGGGAAGTATTTCGAACCAAACAGTACTTACGACGGAAATCTCCGACTAATACTCAGTTCTCTTCCTTACAAAGTCACGGAGGCACAAGACGGCTTCTTCTACAACGGTTCGATCGGTCAAGAACCGAACCGTGTCTACGCAATAGGGATGTGCGTACCAGAATCAACTTCAGATGACTGTTCTGATTGTTTAAGACCGCGTCTGATTGTTTGTTAATGAGTTGTACTAACCAAACAGACGCGTTTACATGGCGAGGTGATCCCACGCTTTGCCACGTGCGTTACTCCAACACTTCTTTCTCAAGAACTTTAAATCTTGACCGCGTGTACTTCTCACCAAAACTAGAGATTTAAACTTAAATCTAACTGATTTCAAGACAATATGGAAAAGATTAATGGTTCGTATGATTTCTACAACTTCCATAGCAAAAAGCAAGCCATTGTCTAATAATAACCATTACACAGCTGATGTTGTTTGACATCTTTCAAAGATATATACGCATTGATGCAATGCACGCCGGAGATTTCTTCTCGTGATTGTGAGATTTGTTTGCGAAGAAACGTAGCTGATTATCAGTCATGTTCGGAGAGCCGTAGGTAACTATTGTCCCGAACTCCTTAAGTATTGGGTATAAAAGCGTGTTTGAGAAGAAAAATAAAGTGCATTATTTCTCTTACTTGTGATGCACGTAGTATCTACATATACGTAGCTATCTAAGTTGAGTAATATCGTCATCCTCATGGTCTCTTTTCTATCTTTTCTTCTTACTCAAATTCGCAAAGTACTGTACACTTGATACAAAAAAAAAGAAAAAAAAAAAGAAAAACATCGCAAAGTATTATGATCGATCAAGTAGGATCTAAGTTCAAATCCTTACAACAAACATAATTATTTTCATAATTTCGATGACACTTTTAAAATTTCAGGGTCATTTTGTTTATTTTACTTCTCAACTAATACTAATAATAAGATGCCTAATTTATTGTGTTTTTCATAATAAAGATTTTTTTAATATTGAATACTTAACTTAAGATGAATTATATAGATTATTTCTTTTGATTTCATTAATTAAAGAATACAAAATTTTGAACAGAAATTTAATACTAAATATCCAATTTCGTATATTATTTTTAATTTTCAATAGGAATTTTGATATATGATTTGATATTTAAATAAAAACAAATTTCAAATAATATATAATAGATTTTGCCGAAAATACTGATTTTCTTTATTATTTAAGGAAATGAATATTTTTATCTGTAACAATGAAATATATCGAAAACATTTTTGATAAGAATATTTTCTCCAAATTTTCCCTTTCCTATTTCAATTCCTTTTTTCAATGGCATTTAATATATTAACTTAATTACCAACAATAAATTCATTTTTTTTCAAATATACCTCGATATAATATAGAGGAAAAGTGTGTCATTTGACTCATTGTGCACCACATTGCCCTTAATTCGTTATATGTACGTTCACATATATCAAGTACCACATCTTTATAACTCTAAATTATAGAGTCCAATTCCTAAAATACGTACTTATGACATATGATGTGCAATATATTAAATTAAATAATGATCGACATTTAGTTAGTGATAAATCACTATATATTGCCTAATTCACGGGCTTCGGTCTCCTAATTTAGTCATGGACAACAAGAAGACAAGTTTCCATATTCCAAGATTCTATACTTGGCCGACAATTATAACTGAGGCATTATTACCAATTCCTCAATCAGAGTCAATAACACCTCTCTATCACATTTTTGGTGCTGATCTACTTTAAGGGATGGAGATATCGGTAAACTCGGTAAGTCTTACCCAAAAGGGGCCCTGGGACATGGCTCTCGGCATGAATTTTTCATATTACACGTTTTTCCTTTCTTTTTTTTTGAAAATTTTGATGGGCTTTTGGTAAAAAAAAACGATTATTGATAAGTGATTTAATATACTTTTATATTTATTAATCATCTTGACAATTTACTAGTATTCATTTTATGATTCAGTTATTCAATTAAAAAAAAAAGTAACATTCGTGTAATTTCTTTTATACCTTTTTATATTCAATTCACTTGTTCTATTCATCATCTTTTCTACACTTCTTTTTATTCAACATGAGCCTGAATCTTAAACTAAAGCCGCATGTAATTTTTTTTTTGATCTAGATGGCTGATAGAGATTTTATTGTTTCCAAGATTCATAAACTTATATTCATTCAGATACTATCAGCCAAATATAGGTATTCGAAAGATAAACTTACTGAATTTGATGATAAAAAAGTTATGTTTCTATTACATTAATAAATGATATTTCTTCACATAGGATCTATTGTTGATGACAAAAACTAATGATTGAATTTCGCGAATCCGACCTGCACAGCAGTTAGGCTTTGATAGTGGAAGACCGTGTGATACGCACGCATAAATGGCTGGCCTAATGTCCTACAAAAATAATCAAAATAAAGTATTGTTCTTTCTTAATACCAAAACAATCATGTTAAGATAATAAAAAGTAAAAAACTTACCAGAGTTGATTCTTTTCGTCTCCTGGCTGGAATTTGCTTATGCAATGACGGTTATTATTTTGCATCATCTCAATATGTATATACTTCAAAAATGAAAAACATTTATTATTGAGAGAAAAAACAAGAAAAAGAAAGTGGTTAAATGGAAGAAAGAAAAGTTTCAGGCCAACTTACATCAGGTGCTGTAACGGGAAAACGCTTTCCGGCGATCGTGAAGTTGACATCAGGCAGTGTATTATAATTGCTGCAGTTTGTGGCTACTTTGATTTCCTGGTTGATTTGCTTGATCAATTTCTAAACATTACAGAAACAGAAATAAAGTTAAGAAAGGATTATTTTTTATTCAAATCTAAAATCGTTATAACAATAAAACTTGTTACCTCTGGACCCAAAATGGCGGTCGCCCCCGAGTCAACAAAAACATTGCAGCCGTTAGAACAAGTGTTGATGTCTTTATTACCGACCAAAATGTTGTGCATTTTGAACAAGTTGTGAATCCTTTCAACGGTAACAAAAGTATGATTCCCGGTGAAGTGCTCCGGAACGGTTCCTCCAAAAACTATCTCACCACCCTCGAGACCTCCATGTCCAGAGTTCGAATGCCGTCGAAGCCAAATTGAGAAAATTCTCTTTCTAATTTTACCTTGCTTTATCATAGAGAACCAAACAGGAAGACTATTCTTTTGAGTAATTAATGGGCGTCCCAGCCCCAAAATACCGTCAAAAGGTGCTTTTAAAAAAACTTTGTCGCCCAGAGGCTCAACAGCCTCTATGAAGTATTGATCTGTGATGGGAATTCCACCAACCTCAATGATGTCTATGCTTAGGAAACCTCTGAGGGAACCTGTACCATATCCGATATTTACTAGTTTTCCTGTTGTATACATATATAATTGAGGTTAGAACTATCTCTCATTCATAAATTGCAATTTAAATTCGAAAAATTATAAACAGAAAAATTTCAAAATAACAGCAAGTTCATAGCAATATATATATAATACTTGTTTACAAATTAATTTTAAAATACAAACAATCATAGTTATGTCAATAAATAAAACTAAATAGCATAATTTCGATAACTTACCATTGCGTTTGTACGTAGTGGAAGACCTTGAGTTGTATTTTGGGTGTGTGAATAGAGCTGGCGGCCAATTTACTGATGGTACCCAAAGATTTGAACTTCCGGTATCAAACACAACTTTAAAACTTTGAGATGGGGTTCCTATTTTGACCTCCCCATAATAAATTACGTCATGGAAGTTTTCTAAACGTACACCATTTTTTAGGATCGAGGAATTATGAGTTTTAAGGAAGACTCTGACGATCCCTTGAGCTAAAAGAAAAATTAATAACATAATAAAATTAATAATTGTTAATATATTAGCATATAAATAAAATTTAAATGTAACTATTTTTATACCTCGTGTAAGAGCTTGGGCAATAAACAGGACAAGGAAGGTGACAATGGAAATATTAATCATACTCATCATTTTTTTTTTTCTTTTTTGTTTCTCTGTTTAAACTATATTGCTTCCTAAGGATAATCTTTGTTGTATTTATAGGAGACAGTGGGAAGACGACAATTTTGCTAAGGATCTATCATAGGATATGAAAATTTATTAGCTCATATAGTTACCCAAGCTCTATGTATTAATGTATTACTCAGTAGAAGCAAAATAAGATTAGCATCTTATATTGATTAGGTGCTTAAAAGAATGAAATATCGTACTTGGCAAAAAAAGAATTATATTGAGCTACAATAAACCCCATTAATAAAAGACACTGACTAGTGACCAAATCAGATCTCTAATGATCAAATCGGATCTCAAGGTTGTTTTCTTTAATATAGTAAAAGAAAAACATTATTATTAATTAACTTTTATTTTGTAATGTATTTACATGTATTATCATTATAAACAAGTGTAATAAAAATTTAACAAGGGATTAGTGTAATTAACATATATAATATGCCTACTTTTTAAAAAGACTACATATTATCTATCTTAATTATTAAAATATAGTAAAAAAAAAGCATTTTTATTAATTAACCTTTATTTTGTAATGTATTTACATGTATTACCATTATAAATAAGTGTAATAAAAATTTAACAAAAAAAGATTAGAGTGTAATTAACATATATAGTATGCCTATTTTTAAAGAAAACTATATATTCTTTATCTTAATTATTGTTAAAGATTTTTTTTTTATAAAGATATTTACAAAGATTGTCCTTATTTAATTCATTAATTGTTTAGTTATGTTTATATAGTAACCTCTTTTAATTTTTGTCATTCCAAGTGCAATATTTTCAAGCACGAAAAAATAACTCATAATTTGTATATATTTTACTTATTTTTCATAGTTTTTAATTTTTTAATATTAAATATTTTGAAACTTCCTATACACAGACAAAATCTCACACCATTTATACTCAATTCACTTGTTCCCTTAACCATTTTTTCTGCACTTAATCATACTCATCACTTTTTTTTTTCTTTTTTGGTTTCTTTGTTTAAACTATATTGCTTCCTAAAGAAAATCTTGCAGGTGTATTGAACTTGGTATTTAAAGTGATTTGAGTTTTAATAAGATTTTATATGATTTTTGATGGTTTTTGGTGATTTTAAAGGAGTTGTTATGATTTTGAATTAAAATCCCCTACACTACTACATAAAACCATGATATTTGGATCTTTGTATTTTTAACTAAGAAAATTTCATAAAATCATCTGGAGTCATTAAAATCTCAAATACTTAAAACATTTTCAATAACAATGGATTTGATATGATTTTAACAAATTGTTGTTTAAATAACAGAAAATTTTAAATGATTTTCAGTGATTTTAAATAAATCATATGTTCAATAACACTAGATTTGAAAACATATTTTAAAATTTGAATAACAATAGATTTTAAAAAAATCTTCAAATCTCTTAAAATTCATAGTTGAATATACCCAACCTCTTTGTATTAATGTATTACTCAATACTCTCTTCTCTTACAAAGTCACGGAGGCTCAAGACGGCTTCTTCTACAACGGTTCAATCGGTCAAGAACCAAACCGTGTCTACGCAATAGGGATGTGTTCAAGACCCGCTTGTACTTCTCACCAACACTAGAGATCTAAACTCAAATCTGACTAAGTTCAAGACAATATGGAAAGGATTGATGCTTGGTATGATTCCTACAACTTCCACGGAAAAAATCAAGCCATCGTCTAGTAATAACCATTACACAGCTGATGTTGTAGCTTTGACAAATTTCCAAGATATATACGCATTGATGCAATGCACGCCGGATATTTCTTCTCAGGATTGTGAGAATTGTTTGCGAAGAAATTATCAGTCATGTTGTGGTGGGAAGCAAGGAGGTGTTGTTGTGCGGCCAAGCTGCTTTCTTGATCGTTGGGATTTGTATACATTTTCTAATGCTTTTGATATATAATTTTACGGTGGCTTCTCCTCCCCAAGCATGAAACGCCCAAACGCACAAAGAAGGTCAAATGAAGAATATCTATAGACTATATTAATGACTAAGTTTGCATCACGTCTCCATTTTATTTGCTATGTTTCCACTTCTTGAATGATTAATACGAGTTATAAAAAACTCCTTACTTGTTATTGCTTCCACTGATGTTGTTGTCACGATTTTTTTATCCAAATCCCATCCGATACTAAAAACTGATGAATGATTCCTTAGCTCGCAAGAAATCTCGTAGAGAACAAAGACCAGGAGACAAAAAAATCTCCATTTCTGAATCGTCTCCTCGATCTCTATAGCTTCTTTTCTAATCGAAATACATAGCCGTTCATGACTGCTTCGCAGATAGATATCTCATAATCACCGCCTAATTTCTCATTATCGTCGCATGCAAAGCTCTGAAAATGGCCGAGCGATTCAAACAATTTTAATTTTAAGAGAGAAATTGATATGGATATTGAAATCGAAAGAAACGAAACCTTTTGGATCTGCTCGGGAGTGATATTACAAAACGGAATCAAAGAAAACACTAATGATACTTATGGTTGCATGACTTCCAATTCAAAATCAATTGATCATAATAATAGATTGACCCATGTCCCTTAAGATATTAGTTAGGATCACTTCCAACTTTTTGGATATATTCTCTAATACTAAATCTCTTTATATCCTACTGAAAGATATTTTTGTTTTTTAAACCTAAGCATCATCTTTATGTTTTCTCACATTTGCTTTCATATCTTGATCCAAATATGACATAGATAGACAAAGGTTTAGCTGATTATTTGGTTATTTCCGTTAAAATATCCATTATCTTGGGACTTTTCAATTCGCCAACTTATCCATCAGAGTTATCTGGCGATCGACCCGGCACAACTTTAAGGTATTGAGGCCTTATCCAACCTTTCTACAAGGTATACCTTCAAAAACCTAGATTTGAGATGATGTCATCTTGAGATTCAGTTTGCTTGTAATTTGAAATGGCTTAGAAGAAACAGAACAACAAATATCAAAGGAAACACAACAAAGTAAAGATCACGAAAAGAAAACAAAACACTAAGAGATTTTACGAGTTCAGTGAGTCAGTATGACTTCACCTAGGCCATGCTGAAACAGAGCACCAGAATCCACTATAACAAAAAGGTGATTGCAGAGAGAATCAAAACCCAAAACCCCTAAAAAAGTTTTTTATTGTTTGTCTCTCCAAACCCTCTTTTCTCGGATATTCTTGTAATCTCTTGGGTTTCTCTCTAAGGTGGTGAGACGAGTGTTTGGGTAAGATTTTCTGTAACGAAACTCGCTAAGGATCTTCATGTGGGATGGTCAAATCTCACCGGGATGTACATAAGTTGATTTCACCTGGAAACTGGTAAACAATCGTGTCTTTACTTTTCTTGCTCTACAAACATACAAACACAAGAAAGCTCAAACCTTTAAACTTAAAATCTTTTTGAAACTGGTAAGACACAGATACATGCGTACATAATTAAACAAAAACTTTGTTAAGGAACAATGAAGCAGAGACAAAAAAAAAATTATATTTCTTCTGCATCTACTTTTTCTTCGTTTGCTTCTAGAAAGTACACATTTTTTGGTCCAACATTTGAAAAAATCAACATTATTTTTGACTTTTTGACATATCGTTTTCTTGACCGCATTTTTAGGTTTGAGGGTCGCCATTCTTGACGATTCAAGATTAGAAACTTTGGAGACAATCTTCGATTTTGCTGTTTAAAATGGTAAGAAACGAACAGATAAGTAAATACTAAACAGACGAAAAGAGTTTTGCTTTTTGTTATAATCTTAAAAGAAACAATGAAGAAGGAGAAAACTTTTTTTTCAACCCTATGTTTTTTCCTCATAACTTCAATTTCAGCACAAATATGTATAAACAACGGGAAGTATTTCGAACCAAACAGTACTTACCACGAAAATCTCCGACTAATACTCCCTTCTCTTCCTTACAAAGTCACGGAGGCTCAAGACGGCTTCTTCTACAACGGTTCGATCGGTCAAGAACCGAACCGTGTCTACGCAATAGGGATGTGCATACCAGGATCAACTTCAGATGACTGTTCTGATTGTATCAAAACTGCGTCTGATGGTTTGTTAAAGAGTTGTACAAACCAAACAGACGGGTTTACATGGCGAGGTGATCCCACGCTTTGCCTTGTGCGTTACTCCAACGCTTCCTTCTCAAGAACCGTAAATCTTGACCCGCGTGTACTTCTCACCAACACTGGAGATTTAAACTCAAATCTAACTGAGTTCAAGACCATATGGGAAGAGTTAATGTTTCGTATGATTGCTACAACCTCCAAAGCAAAAAAGCAAACCATCGTCTAGTAATAACCATTACACAGCTGATGTTGTAGCTTTGACAACTTTCCAAGATATATATGCATTGATGCAATGCATGCCGGATATTTCGTCACGTGACTGTGAGAATTGTTTGCAAAGAAGCGTCGCTGATTATCAGTCATGTTGTGGTGGAAAGCAAGGGGGTATTGTTATGCGGCCAAGTTGCTTTCTTCGTTGGGATTTGTATAAATTCTCGAAGGCTTTTGATAATCTTACGGTGGCTTCTACTCCCCAAGCATGAAACACGCCCAGACGCATCAAGAAGCTCAAATGAAGAATATCTATAGACTATATTAGTGACTAAGTTTGCATCACGTCTCCATTTTATTTGCTATGTTTCCACTTCTTGCATGAATAATACGAGTTAGAAACAACTTCTTACTTGTTATTGCTTCCTTTGATGTTGTTGCCACGATTTTCTATCCAAATCCCATCCGATACAAAAAATGGATGAATGATTCCTTAGCTCGCAAGAAATCTCGTAGAGAACAAAGACCAGGACACACAAAAAATTTGCTCCATTTCTGAATCGTCTCCTCGATCTCTATAGCTTCTTTTCTAATCGAAACCCATAGTTAATCCAACTTTCTTTTAAGGAGATTACAATGTTAGCTTTAATGAGAAATTAAAATCTCTAAACGCAACATTGTATGTAAATTTTGACAAAACAAATTAGGTTTATTAAGATAGTAGAAAGAAGAAAGATGAACCAAGTGAACGAAAAAACTGGAGATGAAAATTTTATTTTAAATAGATTCTCAATTACAAGTTGTTATAACATAAACAGGCTCCATTTTTTTCATCAAAATATCTTTGACTCTTTTAGATATTCCCCGGACCTCCATAATATATTGTATGTCTCATGAACTGATATTGTGTATATATTTCATCTCTTACTTTATAACGGTGAGTGTCGTCTGAGAATCTCTCTGTATTTTTTATCCGATTATCAATTTTAAAATTCTCGTCAACTATAGTTATATTAGAAATAATGGAATCATAAGCAAGATGCCGAACTGGAAAATAACCATTCCCCATTTGTGGACCAGACATTAATGCACTATACACTTCTCCTCCCCATTCAATTTTACTGGCAGAACTCTTTTGAAATCTAGTTGCCGGCCAAAACCCTACTTCCTCTCCATGCGCTTGTAAGACCCAATTACCATTTGCTTTGTCCTTTGAAAAATAGTTTCATCAAAACAAACAAAAACGTTGAGTTTCTTTGTTTAACATTTGCGCTATTTATTGAATACATTATTTTTATTATCTTTAGGAAACATAGAAAATAAATATATAATTTAGAAAAAACTATTCAAATTATCCTAAATTATATCATTTATTATTACATTACAAAACCTTAATTCTTTTTTTGTTAGAATATCATAATTTTTTTGTCAAAAATCTTTAAAACCTGAACTTACATCATTAACTAAAAGAAATATGATTAAGTTACTAACTAATCTTATTTTTTCTTTAAAACTAAAATTTAGAAAATTATTAATTAAAATAAATAAAAATAAAAACTAAAAATAATAAGAAAATCTAAAATCTAAAATTTAAAATCAAAAAAAAAATCAGAATGAAAAAGTTAAAAATATATTCGAAAAATGAAAAACTAAAAATTGAAAAACTTAATACTACAAACTAATTTTTTTTTTAATCGAAAATTAAAAATTAAAAATTAAAAAACTAAAACTAAACTTTTTTTAAAGAAAGAAACTAAAAATAAGATTAAAAATAAAAATTTAAATCAAATTGATTTTTTATAACTTTAATGTGGGATTTTTTCAATTAAATTAATTAAATATTTTAGTTTCATTTATCAATATTTTTAAATATTTTATTTACTTAATTAAAAACAAATCTTATTTTGTTGACAATTTCTTAAATCAAATATATCACACAAAAATAATAAGTTAGCCACTACATTTGTTAAGTTGGCCACCACTTATGTGGTAATACAATAATTATTTATTGGCCGACTTATAAAAACACGTTCAGACTCAGTTACTAACTAATATGCAGGAAATAAAAATCAGCCACAAAATTGTATAAACTCGGCGGAAAAAATTTAAATCAGCCAAATAAGTCGGCTGAACATTACATAAATCAGCCGAGTTTTATAAATCAGATGTCAATAACTCAAAACTCAGCTAAAAATATTATAACTCGGCCAAAAAAAATTAAACTCAACTTGAGAATTATAACTCTGTCGTGAAACAAAATTGAAAAACTCGGCCATAAACATACTAATTTGGCCCTTTTTTTAACTCAGCATACCAACATATATATCAGCCGTAACTAATTAGGCTGAGTTATATCGGCCGACTTTCATAAACCAGTGACATTTTCCATAATTTTTGAAAAATTTTGCTGATGTGAAAATGACATTTTTGTAATAAGGTTTTTTCTAACAAAGATTTTTAAAAATATTCTAATAATTATAAAAATTTTCATTACATTCTACATTATACATTAGAAAATTTGAAGAAAGTAATATTTAGCATACCTTGTATAAACTCCACACAGCACACCGAATATTTGGAGAATCACGAACTGTAGGAGGTTCTACAACCATACCAAAAGAATAATCTGATCGGACAGATATTACCCTAGTTGGGCACAAGGTGTTATAACATTGATTTTCACGTGCCTGTAACATTGTTTTCCAGCGCATCAATATTTTTATAAAATTGTGATAGGATTATTAATAGGGATATAGCCAAAATCATATATTGGATAAAACTAAATCTTTCACCATATATTCTATATAGTCATGAAATGCTATATATTATTATTGTGTGGGCTGAAAATAGATTCTCGATTTTCCGTCTTCTTCTTTATTCTTTTTGTATTTCCAAAAATGAATTCTCTATCAAGTATTTTAGTTTTGATATTTTTAACGGAAAAAAAAATAATTAGTTTCAATATTTTAATGTGATTTGATTCAGTTTGGCAATCTTACTTGTTTACAATTTTAAAACAAACAAATTTATTCTGAAGCTAGATTTGTGATTTTGAATTTGAGTTTAAATTTGTTTGTTAGAGCTTAATTTTAGAATGTTGGTAATGTTTAGGGTTTATAATTTGAAATATAAATGTATTGGACATTATATTCCTCAAAAAATTGTATATGTGCCATTTTTATTTTGTATGCTAATTATGGTACTAATTCACCTAGGTATATATATACACTCAAGACAAAAGTTTGCATATATTATGAATATCTGCCTAAACCCTAAACATTATACATTAATTATATATATATATATATATATATATATATATTAATTAGACATAAACTACTTACTTTCGTATACACGAAGGCTCTAGTTCCATTGTCTGAATATAACTTTGGATTTCGTATACACGAAGGCTCTAGTTCTATTGTCTGAATATAACTTTGGATTTACCTGCAATGTAATTGTATTGATATGGTAATAATACACAAGATAACTAATACAAACTTGTAAGCAATTATAAAATTATGAAACTTTTATTCTTATAATATTATTTATGACATACCTAAAATAAAAAATAAGATATTATAATAAACTTACAGTCCAACCAATTTGAATAAAATCATCTCCAAATTTGAACGTGCATACGAGAAGAACTGATTTGTGAAATATAAACATTAGATTTATTTATAGAAATTGTCATACTTGCTCCGTTGTAGCTTTTTTCTTGTCCTCCCTAGTACGGGACATTGCAAACTAGTCATTATCATTGCAAACTAGTCATTATCATCGTGTTTTATATTCAAAATGTGTTTTTGATTTGATAGAATAATATACTATATGATTTAAACTTACTTTGAAATCCAAATAACAAAGAAAATACTACTTACATGACTATCCCCATTGTTTTTATTTTTATAAGTTACATTCCAAGAACCACTGGGTTTATATGTTTCGGAGAACGAATTCAATCTCACGAGTTCTTCTTTGGTGATTTTCTTTATGGGCACGATACCAATAGGAGATCCTTTACCATTTTTCCACAAGAAACCAAATTTCCTATTATTTTTTCTTGTATTTTTGAGGAAGGATGTCCAATACGTCTATATATCACAAAAGTTTTTTCTTGCATCAGTCAATAGAATTTTGATCAAATTCTAATAGATTTAATAATATATATATATATATATATATATACTTTGTAATGGAATAAATGTTTTTTCATCCATAGGTCGATTACTGGTTGTTTATAAAAGTCCACACATCTATATGTATCACCATATGTAGACTATCATCTAAAAATAAGAGAAATGATTAGAAAGTACTATATACACTTTATTCATATTGACGTACAAATCAAAGTAAATAGATATGCTCAAACAGAAAATGTTCAAGATAAAATTAAACAGACTTTGATAATTTTAGAAGCAGGTTTGTTGATGATTTCAATCTGCTCTTCAATTTCAAAATCCCTAAAACTTTTCAATGTTTCTACATCCAAAAATTGGTTATTTACATTCGCCATCGCGTTGAAACACAAGATAAAACCTAGTAAAAATAACAACATTCTTAGACAATTTAGTGCCATATTTTTGAACAAAGAGGGTTAGATTGACATTTTCAGAGAAATGATATATTTGTATAGGAGTAGTTAATATTTAGATATAATAATATCAAAATAAATGAGACATAAAAAAGAAAAAGCAAATTAATGTTTAGCAGATACACACAACTTCTTTTTCATCAAACTTTAAATATATAATCAATTCAATAGATTTTCTTTTATTTATTATGTTACACGGTACATTACCATCATTATGGTGTGTATTAAATAGGTGTAAATTTGGGTAACTAGCTCATAAACATAACCCACTTGGCGCTTTAGGGGTTAAATTTTTTATTTTAATGTCATTCTTTTAGAGAGATAGGTTAGCTATTCAATCCACCAAAAATCATGTAATCCCATGAGATTCTTAATATACCTCGCAGATTAATAAAGAAAGTTATAGCAACTTCAAATTTAATTGATTAACATTGTGATAGGCTTGTCAAGTTATCTAACAGTAAACAAAAGGAGGAAAACAGAATTATTAATTTTTTTATTTACAAAGCAAAATCATGGCACACTTGTTGTTGTAGTTGAAAAATCTTATGCTTGGAGCTATCTGTTTTTCTCATGGTCGTGTGATGAAACTTGCTTCATACGCTACACGAATCCATTCCCAAAACATACATGCCTTTACTCTGTTTTCTTCTTTATTTGTTTTGTTTTGAATACAATTTTACATTCATTAAAGAGAAGAATTTTGCAGGACCTTTGGTTTATGGTTCCTTAGCTGCGTCGTCTATGAATCCCATAGTTTGGCTGAGTCAAAGACCGAGTCCATAATATGTATGGGAGTGGGATGAGACTGTAATTTCCTTAACGTTTGTGTTGGTATTGATGCTTGTTGGTTCTTGGATTAACTTAAGTGTTGTCTTGTTTCTGAGAACTCGACATGCCTATGAACGTTTTGAACAAGATTGGATAACTTCAAGCGTGTTCTATTCCTATAAATTTTACTGCAATCGCATTATATTGAGGGGAAAAATTTGAATTGACGAGTGAAAGTTGTGGACAGGCGTGTTAGTTTCACAAAAAAGTTATGACTTTTTAAGTTTTGTCCCTTTATTACCACTAAAGAATATCATATACATAAATTAGTAGTGCAATGAAAAGACTATTGAGAATGAACGTGATTGCGACACGTTAACATACTTGTTGAAAGTAATTTTGCAAATAATATCATATCTAATAAACCAAATAAAGGTTTGATCCCAAAAAGAAAAACCAAATGAAGGAAAAACAAAGATCAACAAATTATTTTACATTCACGATTATACGTTGTTTTAACAAAATTTGACTCCAGTTTTTACTTAAAATTATCTTCACTCTTTTAGATATTACTAGGAACTCCAAAGTATACGGTATGTCTTACTACCTTGGAATCGAATTGAAGCAAGAAAACAATTGAATCTTCATTACTCAAGAAGGCTATGCAAAAGAGGTGCTCAAGAAGTTCAAGATGGATGCATGGTTAAAATCTCATGACCACGCCAATGAAATGTGGAGTTATCAATGCACGAGGAAGGAGATAGTGTAAACTAACCACTCTTTATGATCTTGGTTTGAGGTATCCGTTACTTAACATGCACAAGACCTGATATCTTGTATGCTCTTAGAGTTGTTAGTCGTTACATGGAGCATCCAAAAAAGCTCATTTGAAGGCAGCAAAGAAGTTTCTTCGACATATCAAAGGAACTTTGGCTTGTACTACTCTATCTCTCACTACTATATACAAGCTTGTTGGATATAGTGATAACGACTAGGGTAGAGACTTAAGTAATAAAAAAAAAAACAAAAGTGGTTTTATATACTACATCGGAAATATGATGTTCACATGGATATCAACGAAGCTACTTCATGTGTTTGTTATGCTATTTGACTAAAGGAGTTGAGCTTGCCACAAGGGAAGCCAACAAAAATTTTCATGAATATCAAGTTAGCAATAGCGTAAGAAAAGTACATAAAAGTGTGTACCACTCTTTATCACTACATTAGAGAGTGTATTACAAAGAATGATGTGCAGCTGGTGTACGTGAAGACAAAACGATCAAACCGATATCTTCACCAAACCTCTTAAGCACATACACTTTACCAAGATGAGAAGTTTGCTCTTAAAGTAAGTAGGAAAATAAAATTTAAGAGAGGTTGTTGAAAATTATACTTGGTTTAGGATTAAGTATAGTTATGGACCATTGATCCAACTATCATTTGAGTCAAAATCCAAAAGTACTTGGTCTAAATTCTAGAAGTTCTCTAGAAAATATCCTAACATCTCTACCTCCATATAATAATTTAGACATTAGGGTAGAATCCTCTAAATTTTGAGGCTATAATTACCTCCTTTCCCCTTTTGTAATTTAGTTGTTCCAAGATGAATTCAAGTTATAAAAAAGCTTTCTAAAACTTCCTCTTCTTTCACTTCTTAAAATTTTCTCTTCTCTCCCAATGTTATTAAACACTTTTATTTATCACCTCCAAATATTTGTTTCCGACATTAAATAATTAATAATTTCGTTCAAAGGTAGAATATAAATTTCTGAAATAAGGACAAAGAGATAGAGATTTCTAAACGAGGGAAATATGAATAGTTGAGGGGAAGCGATAAGTCTTTCAAATGAAACCAAAAGACCAGCTTTTTATGGATTTAACTCGGACATAATCATTAGATTCCATAACTACCTAGTTAAGGAATTGGGCAGAGGAATGGTTAACTGTTGGTGTCCCAGCCCATAAAGGCATAAGGAAAGTAGGTTAAACTGACACGAGAAGCTCAATAAGGACCGAAAACGTGAGAATTCAAGTTAAAAACAAAAAGACAACTCATAACGGTAGTCAACAAGGGATCAAAATGGTTAATAATTAGATTTAATGAAGAATCAATCAATTTCAAGATAAGATTAAATACGGTACGGATACATGCTATAAAGACAATAGGAGACAAGAGAAGGGAATCTATAATCTTTTGCAGTCACACACATAAACTAATATCTTTCATTCTTTATTGTCGCTGGACTCAAAAATTGATTGTATTCTGGTCACATCCAACACATGAACTCAATAAACTCTCGATTCATCATACATTCTCGTTCGAGCTTTATTCGTATCTTGTATATCACTTGGCTCTTTAATATCCAAAGATAACCCGATCTCAAATCCATAAATCAACAAAAAATCTTTAACTATGGATTTCTAGCAACCACAACACATTTTAATCTTTTGCCTAAATTTTAACGAGGATGTATACTCGTGATCGATGCATCATCGATAGAACAAGAAAAAGACATGCTAGTAGATTGACGAGGCAGCAATCTCTCGGTCAATGGGTTTTGCTCGGATCTGTCCCTAAAGAAAAATCCAGGTGGTTGAGGCACAGGTAGAGTTATTGAAGTATTCATGAGCATTTGAAATATTGTGGACATGCTTGGACGATCAGCGGGATTTTCTTGAACACATAATAACCCAATGTGAATGCATCTCATTACTTCATCTTTATCATAATTCTCGCCGATGGTTGGATCAAGGAGTTCCAGCAATGATTCATTTTTCCAAAGCCTCCAAACCTATTTATTCATTTTCCAACAAAACTAATGGTTAGAGCCATAATCACGAGTAAGAAAATTTAAAGATTGCTTTGGCAATTTAAGACGTACATATGTGACCAAGTTGCTTACTGAACCATCTATCCGATGGAAGCTACTATTCTTCCTCCCACCAACAATCTCGAGAATCAATACTCCAAAACTATACACATCAGTTTTCGTCGAGAACTGTCCATTTGCTACATACTCAGGCGGCATGTAGCCGCTGCAAATACACCGTATATCAATTTCAGCTTTATCATCAACAATAAAGCCCCATCAAGTTTCAGATTATATATTAAAATGTCAATTACGTACAATGTCCCAACTATTCTTCCTTATTGGCTTCATTTTGATTTACTCTGACATTTCTAGCCATACCAAAATCCGCAATTTTAGGGTTCATATCAACATCTAAGAGAATGTTACTCGCTTTGAGGTCACGGTGTATGATTGTGAGTCGTGAATCTTGATGAAGATATAAAAATCCTCGGGTGATTCCCTCGATAATATTGAGTCGTCTTGTCCAATCCAATTGATCCCTCTTCAAGTTGTCTGCACATCACATATAGAGCCAATATAGACAATGAGATACATATTTTTTATAGAAAATTTTATATATATATATATAAGTCTAAGGTCAGTCATTTGTTTCTTACCGAAAAGGAAGTAATCAAGACTTTTGTTAGGCACATACTCGTAGACAAGTATTTTTTCATCTCCTTTGACAGAAAACCCAAGAAGTCTAACAAGATTTTTGTGTTGAAGTTTTGCTACAAGACGCACCTCGTTCTTGAACTCTTGTTCACCTTGATCTGAAGTTCTAGACAGTCTCTTGGCCGCAAATACTGTCCCATTCGGGAACATACCCTGCTAAATGATCTTTACTATGAGAATTAGCACAGAGGGTTTATAACGCAAATTAAAAGGTAGTTTGAGAAAGTTGAAGAACATATATGCCTTGTAAACAGAACCAAATCCACCATGACCAAGCTTGTTACTCGTCTGAAAGTTATTTGTTGCAGCTTTAATTGCTCTAAACTCGAATTGAGTTGTAATATCATCCTCAACTGCACAACAAAAGCGTACATATTAATATTGTTGTGCCTGAGAGTTGCCTAGAGGCATTCTTAATTACATCTCAAATCCCCTTAGTCCATCTCAAAGCCTTTAGTCCTTTTACCATCATCTGGTGGTGCGCTACTAGATGTCCTCCTTCGTCTCTTTGCAACAGATAAGCATCCATCTGAGAAGAAACATAGGAAGCAACAATTGATCAAATATTAAAGTCAATATGTTTTTTTTTTAATAACTTTTAAGTGTTTTCACCCTGGATAGAATGTATCCTTGAAGCAAGCCATAAAAAACTTACATTCAGCTACAAATGCTTGACACGCTTTTCTTCTCCTTGGAACAAAAAATCCGAGAGCAAGCAGTAGAGTGATCACAACGATAGGAACAACGACAATTGCCACAATTCCTCCTGTTGGAAATTCTTTTGCCACCTGCGGAAAAAAAGCTGATCGCTCGGATTGAACTCAAATTCTGCCTTTTCATTCACATATGGAGCAAAAAAGATTTCGCAAATTGCAAATTGCAAAAAAATAGAAAGAAGGTTTCTCATACCTTTCTTGGTTGTGTTGACTTGATCGTCAGGTGGAGAAGTTGACGAATTGAAAAGACTCAAGAAGGGATATGATTCAAATCGCATAAAACAGCTAGGCCTTGCAGCAGAGCCTCCTCGACGCTGACGGAAAACCGACCTATAGTCATTGACGTTCTTTCGTAGACATTCGCTGCAGTTCCAATCTGATAGGTCTCCACTACATAGTACGGAACCGTATATGTTGCTGGACGGCGTAAGCTCTTCTGTGTCGGCACCATAATGCGACCTCGCAGAAGCCAAGCGATTCATCAGATCGTACCATTTGTTTTCAAACCCGGTCAAGTTGCCTGTCGTGATATTTCCGGAACTATTAACCATTACCAAATCTTCATCGGTGAATCCGTCAAACGAGCGGTGCGAGTAGCGTACCAGACAAAGTGATCCTCTATGTATATTCCAGTCTGTAGCTTCTTTCTCTTCAGGACAGTCATTTAACAATTTGTTAGATGAGCTGTTGATACAATCAGAACAAGCCTGCGTTTGAGTATTTGGGATACACATACCCATACCATATGCTCTATTCGGATCTTGACCAACCGGAGTTATGTTGAAGCCGTTATTAGCAGCGACACTAGAAGTAAGAGACAAGAGCACGGCTCGTCGGTTTTCGTCATAAGCACCATTACGTTTAAAAGTACCAGATCTCTTACTGCATATTGTTTGCCCAGAGACAGCCCATGAGCCTATGAGCACAAACCAGAAGACAAGTGACAAGGAAACTTTTCTCATCATTGCGATTGTGTTTTGATTGTATGAAAACTACAATCTTGACAGCTTTCTAAAATTTTAACAGAGATTTTTATTTTCAAAACCAATCTTTCTCGTTGTGGAATTCCACGCAAGTTTCACATGTCATTTTCTGAGCGCATATGCGAAAATTCAACATTATTGAATTTGAATGGCAGTGTATGAAGGGTTAAGGACCACTTACCAGTTTGACGAATTCGACGTTAGAAATTTCAGAGAAACTTCGAATCCTGTTGAAACTAATCTTAAAACAAAGACACTGTCAAAATACCCTAATACTATTCTAATCGTAAACCTAAGACACTGCTAAAATATTGACTTTTTGACTTCTCCTATGTTTTTCTTCGAGAAATACTTGTGTCCACCCTGGAGTGTATCTATAGATTCACCTCCCTTTCCATAGCCAATGAAAATGCCATCTAATACTCATAATTAAAATAAAGTTAAATTAATTGAAATAAATTTAGAAGTTAAGGAAATACAGTTTCACGGTTCTGTTTTAACGCCGTTTAATCAAAAAACTTTTTTGTTTTTTTGTCGCCCAGAGCTTCTCTGTTCAGCCAAAGTAATTCTGATGACTGAAGGCCCTACTCACCTCGGACCTGATACCGATGTACCCTCAATGCTGGACTCCCGTAAGAGAACTTTTTCCAGCAAAATAAGATGATGTTAGAGATTTGGTTGATCCGGAGTTCTATTTGATCGGAATCTCAATAGGTTCATAAACCGTTTGGAGTTGCCTTAAACAATTTGTGGTTGTAGAAATGATAGATTGTGGTATATAGCTACCATCGAATTAAGATTGAAGTTGATTTGTGGTTGTAGAATTGACAATCTAGTTTTTGCAGTTATCCCTTTCTTTCTTATTGTAACATTTAAAGGCAATGATCCTCCTATCTATTTTTGCTGAGACAATTGTTCTGAGTTCTGTGTTCCTTTACATACGTTAATTACTTGTTTAGACTTTAATATCTTGGCATGTAGTTTAAACATTCTTAAATCAAGATTAGCTTGTCTTTTGTTTCACGATTTCGTGCAGGAAAGCTTCCATCCGGTGGAGATTGCTGTAATCTCTTTCTCAGTTTGACTTTGTTTTTTTCCAAATTAAATAATTACAGAATTAAAGTTATTGTGTTTTTCTCTTTTTTTAATTTCTTGTAGAACTAATTCTTAGAAGTTCTTTATAAAGAATCGACAAATTTTGTAAAGTAGCTTATTTGATTGATAAAATTTACAGACTTTTGTCTCTTCTGTCTTTGATCTCTGAATTTATCAACGAATCAACGACCTCAAGACGCAAGGTAATCGACATCTTGTTGATTGTTAGTTTTCAAAGCCACAAATCTATTTCAAATATGCTTTTTTTCTCTTCTTTAAACTCTTCTTTCGTGTCTCCCTGTCTCTCTTTTAAATATTTTTTTTTTGCTCTAGAGATTTGTCTCTGATGCAGCATCATTTTCACAATTACTCTTTGGAGCATTGGACTTTGCACATACATTATTCCCCGGAAAAGTATTTATCCAAGTATTGTACCGGTGACTAGATAAAGAATATATATTAGCCAGTTTGTAAATGAAAGAGAAGCCTGAGGCTTATTGATGTCAAACCTGTTGCAGAAAATGAAAATGAAAAAGTGTCAAACGTTAAAAACCAAACCGATACTATAAACAAAAGGACTTGATTTTAAAATAAGTTGCTGAAAAATTTAAACAGATGGTAAGTCCCACACATACCATTTATTCATTGCCATTGTTTCTGTAGTAGTACATGGACCCATGACTGTCAAGGACGAAAAACTTTTTTTTCCAATCACTTCTCAAACTTGACGATCGCTTTAACAGATACCCTTGTTTAATTACCTCCACCGGTATAACAAGGAACATTGTAAGACAAGAAGGAATATATGCCATGACGCGAGTAATAGTTATTGTAATGGCTATCAAGAAATTGACAAAATCTAAACGTATCAACAGATTAACAGTGAGTGGATTAAGAAAATTGTCTTGCAGGTTTCTCGGAAACCTGTTGAATATTAAACTTGATTTTGGGTTAAACTAAATAATTGGGTCAATGATCCAATGATAATTACTAAACCCAACATGGATCCAACTTCTAGAAATTCTCTAGAAAATATCTAATCACTCCACCTCCTTAAAATGTTCTAGAGAGTTTTAGAGGATAAATATCTATGTATTATGTAATATAAAATTCTAGATATTATGATAGAATAATCTAGATTAAAGATTAAAATAATCAAGATATTTTGTACTTTGGAGGTTATAAATACCTCACTCCCCTTCCATTTGTAACTAAGTTGAAATTAAGAAATAAAAAGTATTCTACTAAGTCTTTCTCTTCTCTAAAAGTCCTCCTTTCCCCTTCCTAAAACATTCTCTTCTCTCCCAAGTTTTTCTAAACACTTTCTCCATCACTTTTAAAACAAGTTTCCTTCCAACAAAATCTTCCCACTCCAATCTGAAAATCCCGAAAGAGAAAAAGACATAGAGTTTAAGAGTGCTTCCCGCAAAACAAATTGAACAAGTTTAGAAAGACAATCGATCGATACCTATCCACCGGCTATTTACAATTTTTTCCCGATTCGACTTCGGCGATCAGGTGAGTAGGGCCTTCAGTTTATCCTCCGATCACCAGCGCCGCCGTCATCAGAATTGCTTTGGCTGAACGGAAACGCTCTGGGCGACAAAAAAAAAAAAAAAAAGGTTCTTTGATTGAACGGCGTTAAAACAGAACCGTGAAACTGCATTTCCTTAACTTCTAATTAACTTCTAAATTTATTTCAATTAATTTAACTTTATTTTAATTATGAGCATTAGGTGGCTTTTTCATTGGCTATGAAAAGGAAGGTGAATCTATAGGTACACCCCAGGGGTGGACGCAAGTATTTCTCTTTTTCTTCACTGCGTGGGCCCACGTTTGAAAATTCAACTTTAGAAATGACGAATATTAGATTAGACGTTTCAAATCTTGACTTTTTGACTTATCGTTTTGTGGGACTGCATTTGCAAGTTTTAGGATCACTCTTTATCAGTTTGACGTACAAATTATTCAACATCAGAAATTTCGGAGAAAATCTTCGTTTTGTTTTCTAAACTGATAAGAAACGAACAGATGCCTAAATACTTTTAAAAAATAAGAGTTCGCTTTTCTTGCTTTAATCTTAACTCAACGTTTGTAAATTTGCTTCCATTGTAAAACCGTTTTTTGTTCGAAAAAATTTAAATTCATACAAAAAAAAAAAAATGAAGAAGCAGAGGAGTTTGTTTTCAACTTTCTATTTTGTTGTCCTAATAAGCTTCGGTGTTGCTTCAATATCAGCACAAACGTGTATTTACGGATACTTCAGACCCAACAGTATGTACAACTCAAATCGCCGTCTAATACTCTCTTCTCTTCCTTCCAATGTCACGGCGGATAAGGACGGCAGCTTCTACTACAATGGTTCGATCGGTCAAGAACCGGACCGTGTCTACGCAGTAGGGATGTGTATCCCAGGATCAACTTCAGATGACTGTTATGATTGTATCAAGACCGCTTCTGATGATTTGTTAGAGAGTTGTCCTAACCATATATACGCTTTTACATGGCCAGGTGATCCCACACTTTGCCACGTGCGTTACTCCAACACTTCTTTCTCAAGAACTGCAGATCTTGACCCGCATGTACTTCTCACCAACACTGGAGATTTAAACTCAAATCTAACTGAGTTCACGATAACATGGGAAGGATTAATGAGTCGTATGATAAATGCAACCTCCACAGCAAAAAGCACGCCATCCTCTAGTAATAACCATTACACAGCTGATGTTAAAGCCTTGAGAGATTTCCAGGATATATATACATTGATGCAATGCACGCCGGATCTTTCTACTCGTGATTGTGAGAATTGCCTGCGACAAAGCAAAAGTTACTACCAGTTATATTTTCATGGGAAGCGAGGAGGCGTTGTTATGAGCCCAAGCTGCTTTCTGCGGTGGGATTTGTATCCATTCTCTAAGGCTTTTGATAATATTACGGTGACTTCTCCTCCTCCTCCTCCTCCTCCTCCTTATGAGACTGTGCCAGAACCTGATAAAGGCAACGACAAAGGTTAGTCTTCCAACTGAGAAATATGTGATTGTAAGAAGAATTGGAATATATGACATCATTTTTCTATGTGCTTTAAAAAGATAACAAAGGAATGTCAGCTGGAATTGTCGTGGCGATTACCGTTCCAATTGTTGTTACCGTCTTGATACTGCTTGCTTTAGGATTTGTTCTTTGTCGGAGGAGAAAGTCACTGCAAAAAATGGAATACGAATGTTAGTTTTCTTGTTATTCAAGCTATTTAGTTTTTCCTTTCATTTTACTTGTATATAGCCAAGTGAGGAAACAAGAAGCATAGCTAATATGCACACACTTGATTTACAGCTGATGATGATATTTCAACTACAAATTCGTTGCAATACGAATTTAAGACAATTGAGGCTGCAACTAACAAGTTTTCGGTTAGTAATAAGCTCGGTGAAGGTGGATTTGGCAAAGTTTACAAGGTATATCTAGAACTCTCTGTTTGCTATATGTAATGATGTGTTATGAAGGGAGAATTATTGTTTCATTTAATGCTATGAAGGGCAAATTTCCAAATGGAAATGAAGTCGCTGTGAAGAGGCTCTCGGAAATGTTAGGACAAGACACAAGAAAGTTCGAGGATGAGGTTGTTCATGTATCAAAACTGCAACATAGGAATCTGGTTAGGGTTCTTGGGTTCTGTTTGCATGGGGAGGAAAAGATTTTGATTTATGAGTTTGTCCCAAACAAAAGTCTTAACTATTATCTATTCGGTATAGTTATCTTCAACATTACTTTTTCTTTTATTCAAATGATCCTTATTCTATGTATAGCTTTAAAATAATTTGATTGTGCATGGAAATGTGCAGATCCTGAAAAGAAAGGTCAGCTAGATTGGACTCGGCGATACAAGATCATTGAAGGGATTGCTCAAGGGATTCTGTATCTTCATCATGATTCACATATCACAATCATATACCGTGACTTCAAAGCCAGCAACATACTTTTAGAAGATGATATGAACCCAAAAATTTCAGATTTTGGAATGGCGACAGTTTTTGGAATGGAGGAAACTAGAGGCAACACAAATTGGATAGCTGAAACATTGTAAGTTCTTCTCATAATAACAATAACTGAAGTTTATGTTTCCTACTAACACGTTTTGCAGTGTATACATGTCTCCCGAGTACGCGATTCATGGGAAATTCTCCATGAAATCCGACGTTTATAGCTTTGGAATCTTAGTTCTTGAGATTATAAGTGGCAAGAAGAATAGCGAGATCTACCAGATGGATGGTCACAACTTAGTCACTAATGTAAGCATAATAAAATACTTAAACTCTCTTGCATTGCATTTTTAACTTTAAATATTTGATTTGACCAAGGATCTTGATGGTTCATTGAGCTAGGCTTGGAGGCTTTGGAGAAACAGGTCGGAACTAGAGCTGGTGGATCCGGCCATTCGAGGGAATTACCAGAGTAATGAAGTCACTAGATGCATTCATATCGCACTCTTATGTGTTCAAGAAAATCCAGAAGACCGTCCAACTTTATCAACCATCATCATGATGCTCAACAGTAACACAGTCGCTCTACCAGAGCCTCGCATGCCAGGAATTTTCCCTAGAACCAGGCCGGAACTGGCCCCACTTTCTGAGGATATATGAACGAGCTTAGTAGGTTTCTCCGTACGTAATCTTATGTGGTAAGATTCTGTAGTCAGTTCTGTAAGAATAATTTTGGGTGATAAGCTTTATAAAACCTAATAACTGCAATTTAAGACAATGTTTACAGGTTTCTACTCTCTTCAAGCTGATTAATATTCTATTATCAGCGTCTCTAAATACTTGAGAAAGGGGGAATCGATCAATGGGTGTAAAACCCTAAAGTATACGTCACAGATTCATAAAACTAAGTCTCATGTACTATTGATCCTTATAACATGCGTTCTTACTTACAGAGCAGCATCGCTGCCTAAACCGTAACTATTTTCTTAAAGTTTGTACAAGGCCATGAGATACATACCAAAAAATAACAAACAAGCCTATGAATGTTTTGAACAAAATTGGATAACTTGAAGCATGTTCTGTTCCTAGAAATTTTACTCCAAACGCATTATATTTGGGGGAAATATTTTTGAATTGACCAGTTATAGTTGCGCAGAGATAAGAATAACGAGAGAATCTTAAGACATGAATAGCGTCTCATTCCATTCAACTCCATCCATATTATCTCTCTTCCAACTGCTCTTTGTCTAGCTTCGATCTGATTTTGTCTTCTCCGGTAGCTAGGTTACGAGCGAGAGAGAGAGAAAGGAAGAAGGAAAAAGAGATGTTGAAACACATATATTAGCAGTGCAATGAAAAACTATGGAGAACGAACGTGATGCGACGCGTTAACATACTTGATGAAAGTAATTTTGCAAATAATATCATATCTAACTAATAAACCAAATGAAGGAAAAAACAAAGATCAACAAATTATCTTACATTCACGATTATAAGTTTTTTTTTTTTTTTAACATAATTTGACCTCAGTATTCACATAAAATTATATTCACTCTTTAGATATTACCGGGACCTCCAAAATATACAATATGTCTAAGACGAAATTGTGTATGTATTTCATCTTTTACTTTGTAACCACGATTGTTATTCGAGAATGTCTCTATATCTTTTACTTGATCATCTATTTTAAAATTTTCGTCAACTATAGTTATATTAGCAATAAAAGAATCACAAAGAGGATGTTCCACCGAAAAATAACTATTCCCCATCTCTGGATTTGGCATTGATGTACTATGTACTTTTCCTCCCTACTCGATTTTATTGGCAAAGTTCCGTTGAAATCTATTTGCTGACCAAAATCCTATTTCGACTCCTCCCCTTCATAGGACCCAATTACCATTTGCTTTGTCCTTTAAGCAATATCACGTCAAAACAAAACATATTAAATTTCTTGTCTTACATTTGTGATATCTATTAAATATATTATTTGTATTATCTTTATATACCTTCCATATTTTTAAATTTGTAAACCATAAATTTGTTGAATATGAATATAGAAAATAAGTATAACAATATCATAAATTAGAAACAAAAATTAATAATTAACAAACCTTGTTTAAGCTTCATTTATCATAATAAAAATTTTGAATTCCACGAATAAAAGATTTTCCAAACCAAAAGAATAATCAGAACAGACAGATATGATCTCAGATAGACACCTACCTATATCACTATATATTCGTTATACTTAGTATATAATATTCATATATGAGGGAATAACTTTTAAAATTGTTATAGGATAATTAATATACAGGGTTATAGGCTACTGTATGCTGGATCTATTCTTTAGTTTTAGGAGTATAGTTGGGTTCAAAATTTGAATTCGTTTCCATTTTAAAAGTATATCTTTTTTTTTTTTTTTTTTTAGGTCTGGATCATCTGAAATAAGTTAATTAAATCAAAACGACGAGGACATGAACATTATTGTACTACGCAAAATATACAAAGAGAAGAAGTAGAAGATTTTATAATGTGTAATAGAATGCCATTTTTATTTTGTATGATAAATATAACCATTTCACTATTCACCTAGATATATGTATACACAAGACATAAATATCCATATAATTTAAACATCTGCCTCATATATAATTATACATATGTATAATGTATTCATGTAATATATGTGTATATATGTATGTAATAAGAAATTACTTACTTTAGTGTATACAAAACTTCTAGTTCTGGTGTCCGAATACAAATTTGAATTTACATGAAATGTAGTTATATTAGTTCAATAAAAATTCAAATGATAAGTAATTTATGTCTTTAAGAGATTATTTATCATGAATTTTTATTTCATATTATTTATGATACATTTCAAATTAAATATAAGATATGATAACACACTTACAATCCATCAAACTTGAACAAAATCATCTCCAATCTGGACATGCATACGAGTAGAACTATATTGTTGATATTTAACTCTTGGCTCATTTACCGAAACTATCATGCTTGCTCCGTTGTATATTTTCTCTTTCGTTCCTTAGTACGAAATACTGCAAACTAAATATATCCAACATTTGTTTTATGGTTTTTTTTATTAGAATCATATACTAGTTTGAAAATAACAAAGAACATATTACTTACATGACGTTGATCCTCATTATTGCTATATTGTCTATAAGTGAAATTCCAAGAACCTTGCGGCTTATATTTATCAGAAAACGATTCTAATCTCAAAAATTCATCTTTAGTGACTCTTTTTATGGGTACGGTTCCAATGGAACACCCTTTACCATTTTCCCACAAGAAACCATATTTTCTATTATTTTTCTTTGAGTTCTTAAAAAATAATTTCCAATGCGTCTATATTTCAAAGAAAAATTTGCATTAGTCACTAGAATTTTGATCAAAATCATATACATTAATTATAACATATTTATACTTTGTTATGGTACAAATGATTTTTCAATGAAGAATGGTCAAACGCTGATTGTTTATAAAAATCAACACAACTATATGTATCATCATGTGTAGTCTACAATTGTAAGAAGAAAAAAATGATTAAAAATATTCAATACACTTTCTTCATATGTATACACAATTTCAGGTAATGAGTTAGGCTCAAAGAAAAGAAGTTTAAAATAAAATAAAACTAACTTTGATAATTTTCAAGGCAGGTTGGTTGATGATTTTAAGTTGCTTTTCAATTTTATAATCGCTAAAACGATTTTGTGTTTTTGCATCAATAAAGCGATGATTTACACTTATTATCTTGTTGCAACACAAAATAAAACCTAATTATCCTTAGACAATTTAATTTTATATTTATTAAAAAATTAAGAGGGTTAGAATAACAATCAAAGAGTAAGGAATATTTATATAACAGGGGAACGAACTATATATAGTAGAATATCAAAATAATAGAGACAAAGAGAAATATATATCAAACTAATGTTTACTAGATACACAAGACTTTTTCATCAATCTTTTTAAGTATATAATCAACTCAACATATTTTCTTTTATTTTTTCCATGTATATGGTACATTACTACTGATATTGTCATATTATGCATCATTTAGGTTTGCATTAGAGTAGAATTACATTGCATATTCAGCTAGTTTTGTTACATTTGTCATGGATTTCATTGCATTTATGTTCTAGGTGTTGCATTAGGTCATAGAAGAGTCTTTTAGTGCATTTGGATGTTTATTAGGTGCATTGGAACAAAGAAATGAGGCATGGATGCAAAAGAGAAGATAGAATTCATCCGGAGCCTCTCAAAGTTCCGATCAGACGGAGGGTTTCCATGCCTACTCAGCCTTGGTGTCCTTCATTAGAGTTGTAGCCAGAGGAGTCCTATAACTATAGGAATTGGATTGACATCGATCAAACATGTTGTTCAAGAGATATGACCGATTTGCTGGAGAGCATCTGTCTTGCCGAGAGAAAATGACACCTCCCAAAGACCTGGCAAAACGAAGGCCTTCCAATCAGATTCAACCTTCAAGTTTTTCATAGAAGTTGTAGAGGATGGATTTATCTTTCTGCAGAAGCTGGAATCAGGTCATTTGGACTTATAGTTTTGTAGATATCGTATTTTTACCACAGCGGTCTGACTTAGACCGCTGCATGCCCGCTGCGAACTTCTGAGCAAGATCTTGAACAACATGCAGCGGTCCTGCAGTGGTCAGAAGGTGACCGCTGCGACTCCTGACGGACACAAAAATGCCCAGTCAATACCCGGTTTGTCCCGGGTTGACCCGGTTCAGCCCCCATTTGCTATATATACTTGTAAAACCTATTTTTAACCTAAGTCTTCTTCTTCTAAGAGTTGGGCACGACCCAAACTCTCTCTTTTGAGAGATTTTGATTGTTCTTCATAAAAATACCATTCTAGAGAAGATTTCTTCACTATATCTTTTATTTATGCAATTTCCTTATCTTTATATCTTTTCCTCTTTGTTCTTCATGTTTAGATTAGAGTTCTAGTTGGGTATTTGATTTGGCTTGATTGATGATGATTTGATGGTTAATTAGTGTTGCTCATGTTCTTAATCCTTGTTATCCTATCTTATTTAGGGTTCTTAATGATATATTAGGCTTGAGAAAGTTAATCTAGAGCTAATGGTATTTCATGAACACCAAGTATTTGATGAAATGCCTAGATGAACTAAATATGAGAATTACACACTTAACCCATGAGAATGTTTGTCTAAGTTGTAATTTGGTTATTGGAACTTGTTATTAATGCTTGTTAGTTGCTTAATTGTAAATGGGAGACCAATGATTGGGTGATTAACATGAGATTAGTTGCATGAGAATGAATGACCATTGCTTGAGTGTTCTAGACCTAAGATGAGCATGGATTGTGTGTATTGGTATTACTTGTTGATTGTCTTGATGGTTAGATGATGATGATTAAGATTCGAAATCTTATTTGATCCTTTACTTAGGTTTTGATCTCTAAAGCTTGACTTGACATGATGAACCAAGGTTTAGTGCTACATCTAGAGTAGGTAGCTCTACTTGGCTTGAAAAACCGAGTTAGGCTACACATTAGGATTTTTGGTTCCATCCCATACATTAGGGATGGATGCGAGTAGGCGATGATAGTGCTAGGATTAGGTTCATTCATCCGAGTCTCGATCATAAGCATCTCACGGCCGAGAGGTGTCTAGTGAGATGCTTGAACCAAGCCTTTTGTGAGCTCTCATTCCTAGCCTAAGAGATTAGTTGTCTAGGGTGATTGTGAACTCAATTGGAATTGGAGTAGCATGCTTGTCGTTCATCTAATCACAAACGAGAGTTTGCTCTTGATTCAGATCGATAAAGTGATTAGTTGCGCGGGAGCGAACTAGTCTAGATTGTGAATTCCATGTTTTAGGATGGCGTTTAATACAATCATAATCGTTGTCATTTAGTTGTTAATCACTTCTTGATAGCTAGTTAAATATCCAACATGTCTATCTTTAGTTTTCTTTAATGCTTTTAGCTTCCTTAGTTATAAAACTAAAAACCATTGTTCTAGATTAAGAAGGATCATGCATTCCTAGTGCATTGATCTCACACCTCCCTAGGGTTCGATAACCCTTTGTGTTACAACGTACAAAGGGAATTGATGACCCTAAAAACTCACTCATCAACTACCACTATGGCTTGTATTAAATAGGTGAAAATTTGAGTTATAAATAGAGGTCCACTTGGGTTAAAGGGTTGAAATCTTATTTTAATTTTACTGTTTATGAGAGTTTGGCTACCTAAAAAATCCACAAAAATCAGGTATTTTAATTTTACTGTTTATGTGAGTTAGGCTACCTAAAGCATTTGAGATTCTTATTATAGTCACAACTATTTTTCTATAAAAAACTATTTCTCAAAGTTTTGGACAAGGTCATGCGTAGACTGAATTATTTTCTGCAAATTGCATCCAAGCCCAATACCAAGTCCAGACGCAAGCCCACCGGGAGTTAGAGATGTTGACTCAAAAACAACACTCACAATTTTTTGCTAAAACAGAGGTCTCTTGTGTATTTGCAAGGATCTCAAACGAAAACAATCAACCTCCTTTCTTTCAGATTTTTCCTTTTCAAGTTATCATATTATGAAATCTGAAGAACTCTAAGCACCAAGTACCTTGTAGTGTAGATCTCTTTGGAATAAGTATCTAAAAACATATAATAGATAATCCGTAAAAAACATAGACAGATAGATAGGTTTAAAAGCATTCTTAGGAAACAAAAATAATACCACTTGGAAGCATATAACTTTAAGAATTAGTCATTTTATATTTGTTTGCTAACACATGAATCCACTTCAAAAGATGCTAAACAGAATTAATATATTAAAAAGAAAATCAAGTAGGTACTCTTTAATTATTAAATTAGATGAGAGAACAAAATAAAGCATCTATACATCAGTCTTCACCAAACCAACAATTCAAGAGTTTCAACTTTCAAGAATCACTCCCAAGAAAACTGAAAACTTAACGCCAACGCTAAAACTTAGGTTAAATCTGTAAGGAAGTCTTGTTAGAGCTGCCAATGGAAAGATCTCAAGAACTCTATCTCAATGGTAAGCAAAAAGTATAAGATCATCTAATTCTCTTCAAGAAATATCTTTAACCAATGAGTTTATGTGTAATTTTCAGGTGATCAAAACTTAGAAGAAAACTTAATAGATCAACAGATAACAGAGTCATCATCATCGGTACCTAAATCGAAAAACTCTGAAAAGTGGCTCAAGATCTCCATGTATGTAATCTTTGTCCTTACATGCCAAGCACTTTCCACAATTCTAAGCAGATTGTACTATGAAAATGGCGGAAAGAGCACATGGATGGTTACGGTTGTCTTCCGCATAGGCTTCCCTCTATTGTTCCTAATTCGGTTCTTTTCGAAGATCGAAAAATCAAGAACACATCAAACTTTCAAAGAATCCTCTTGTTTCACAACCCTTGGATTAGCTAACATTTGTATTGGACTGTTTACACCTGCTATCTCTTATCTATGCTCACTCGGTTTACTCTACTTACCGGTCTCTATGTACTCCTTAATCTTAGCTTCACAATTAGCCTTCACTGCTTTCTTCTCATATTTCCTTAACTCTCAAAACTTCACTCCTTTCATCATCAATTCTCTTTTCCTCCTTACCATTTCCTCTGCTCTCCTTGTATTCAACGATGAATCCGAAAACACGAAAAACGTCTCTAGAGCTGAATATTTAACCGGTTTCGTTTGCACCATTAGTGCTTCTGCTGGGTTTGGATTGTTACTATCTTCACTACAACTAATATTCAAGAAAGTTTTGAAGAAGCAAACATTCTTAGCAGTTATAGACATGGTTATATACCAGTCGTTAGTCACGAGCTGTGTGGTTCTCGTAGGACTTTACGTGAGTGGAGAGTGGGAAACTTTGAAAGAAGAGATGCAAAGCTATAGACTTGGGAGAGTTTCATACGTTATAACTTTGGCTTTGATAGCTATTTCTTCGCAAGTATGCACCGTTGGTGCTGTGGGATTGATCTTTGAGTCATCTTCTGTGTTCTCTAATTCGATAACAGCCGTTGGATTACCGATAGTTCCGGTTGTAGCTGTGTTCGTGTTTGGTGATCGAATGGATGCTTCAAAGATCTTTTCCATCGTTTTGGCTATTTGGGGCTTCCTTTCATTTGCTTATCAGCATTACCTCGACGAAAACAAGCTCAAGAAGACAAGCCAAACAAAACCTCTCGAAGAAGCTTGATGAACACGCAACTGGGCTGAAAATGCAAAATGTTAAGGAGAAAAGTGTCGTTGACGCTTGTTGTATCTTTGTTGACTACAATGTTGAAAATCTTTAACAGTGTTGTGTGTAGGAAGTTTGCTTAAAGAGCCGCCATTTCAAAAAGTTTCAAGAATTCAAGTCAATGGTAAACTAAAGCCTACCTTTAATAAAAATATGATTCAGTTAGTCACCAAACTGCATCTATATATAACAGCTTCGTGAGAAAATCATCTTAGAGCCGTCATGGAAAGAACTCAAGAACTCTATGTCAATGGTAAAGCAATAAATCATCTCATAATGTAAATTATCTGATTCTTTTCATGAAACATGATATAACCAACCATACGTGTTGTTTTCTCTTTTTACAGCTCAGGAAGAAATGAATAACACCACCATGGAAATCGAATCAACGTCCATACCTAAACCAAAGAATTACAAGAGATGGTTTCGTATCTCCATTTACGTCTTCTTCGTCCTCGCATGCCAAGCACTTTCCACAGTTCTCGGAAGGTTATACTACGAAAATGGCGGGAAAAGCACATGGATGGGAACACTAGTTCAACTAATTGGCTTTCCGGTTCTGTTTCTCTTCCGCTTCTTTTCCCAAACCAAAACAAAACACACACAGCACTCTTCCTTGGAGTATCTCCATCAAAGGTTTTTAGTGATTTCTTATCACGGAAACCAAAAAAAATTATTAAAATAATCGTAGATCCCACCAAAAACTAAGAACCGAACCACTCTTGCAACAATTTACATTATCACCGGACTCTTAGTATCTGCTAACTCTTACATGTCATCAATCGGTTTACTTTACTTACCGGTTTCTACTTTCTCTTTAATCTTAGCTTCTCAATTAGCCTTCACAGCTTTCTTCTCTTACTTCCGTAACTCACAAAAGTTCACTCCTTTCATCGAAAATTCTTTATTCCTCCTCACAATCTCATCCGCTCTTCTCGTCGTCAACACCGAGTCACAAACCACAACGAAAGGTTCTCACGTAAAATACATAATAGGGATTACATGCACCATCGGTTCTTCCGCTGGAATCGGATTGTTGTTATCTCTTATACAACAAATCTTGAGGAAAGTTTTAAAGAAGCAAACATTCTCAACGGTCATGGACTTAGTCGCGTACCAATCTCTCATCGCGAGTTGTGTTGTACTCATAGGACTATTCGCGAGTGGAGAGTGGAAGACTTTGACGAATGAGATGGAAAGTTATAAACTCGGTAAAGTTTCGTATGTTTTGACTTTGGCTTCTATATCGATTTCTTGGCAAGTTTATACTATTGGTGTTGTGGGATTGATCTTTGAGTCTTCGTCTGTGTTTTCCAGTTTTGGATTACCTATAATTCCAGTTTTGGCCGTGATTGTTTTCGGTGATGAAATGAATTCATCGAAGATCCTCTCCATCATTTTAGCTTTTTAGGGCTTCGTTTCTTTCGTCTATCAACATTACCTCGACGAAATGAAACTCAAGAAGACTAACCACACAAATCCTCATCTACCTCTTGAGGAAGTGTAAATGTAAAAAAAAAGTGTAAATAATGATATTGTCGTCTTGCATGTATCCATGTTGAGTTCTTAGTCAAACGTCAATAGTAAAAAATTTTTAAAAAATCCAAGAAATTCCAAGTCAAATGTAAACGAAAAAAGTCAACGGTCAACAAGAGCATACTAAATTATGTTGCAGTTGTCACTGTCCCTACATGCCCCATCCCTTAAATAAAAGCCTGCCATGTTTGATACTTCAACTTTTCTAGTGTAATTTACATTTTTATATTCAATAAACTATCAATTCGTATATAATGAGAGATCTCTATAGTCTATTCGCAACACATCTGAAACAAGAAAAGAAAAATCAATACAGATAATTTTTTTTTTCTTTGTCATGGAAAGATCTCAAGAACACTATGCCAATGGTAAGCAAGAACACCTTTTAACGTTAGCTTCTCTTTTTTCAAAATTTAATAACCATGAGTGTTGACTTTTTCTCAGGTGACCAGAATTTAGAAGCGAATCTAATAGATCAAGAAGAAATACCTGAAACGAAGAACTATACAAGATGGATTCGTCTCTCCATTTATGTCTTCTTCGTCCTCACTTGTCAACCACTCGCTACGATTCTCGGTAGATTATACTACGAAAACGGAGGAGAAAGCACTTACGTAGTCACACTTCTTCAACTCATTGGCTTCCCTGTTCTAATCCTCTTCCGTTTCTTTTCTCAAATCAAACAACAACAACCAAAATCAACAAACACGTCTCCTTCCTTCACAACTCTCGTATTAGTTTACACGTGTACCGGACTTTTAGTATCCGGTTACGCGTATCTATCATCAATCGGTTTACTTTACTTACCGGTTTCTACTTTCTCCTTAATCTTAGCTTCACAACTAGCTTTCACTTCCTTCTTCTCTTATTTCCTTAACTCACAAAAGTTCACTCCTTTCATTATCAACTCTTTATTTCTCCTTACTATCTCCTCTGCTCTTCTCGTCGTCAACACCGACTCCGAAACCACAAATAACGTCACGAGAATACAATACGTGATCGGATTCATATGTACAATCGGTGCTTCAGCGGGAATTGGATTATTGTTATCTTCAATACAACTTCTCTTCAGAAAAGTTTTCAAGAAGCATACTTCATCAGCAGTTATGGACTTAGCTATATATCAATCTCTCGTTGCGAGTTTCGTAGTTCTCGTTGGACTTTTCGTAAGCGGAGAATGGAAAACTTTACCTAACGAGATGAGAAATTATAAACTCGGTGAAGCTTCCTATGTTCTGACTTTGCTCTTTGCAGCTGTTTCTTGGCAAGTTTACACAGTTGGTCTTGTGGGATTGATATTCGAGTCTTCTTCTGTGTTCTCTAATTCAATAACCGCCGTTGGATTACCGATTGTTCCAGTTGTCGCTGTGTTCGTGTTCGGCGATCGAATGGATTCTTCGAAGATCTTCTCCATCGTTTTAGCTATTTGGGGTTTCCTTTCTTTCGTCTATCAACATTACCTCGACGAAAAGACAACCCACACAAACCCTGTCCAAGAAGATACATAAGACACAAAAAATACATAAAGCAAATATTCAGTTATTTTGTACATAAAGATTTCTACTCAAAAGAGAATATTGCTAATAAAAGCAAACAGAAAAACAATGTCAATGTTTTTGTTGTGATATTTTCATTTTTGTGTAAACGTTACATATAAAGTTTGTTAGTTATCAATTCGTATGGGGTTCATGTTACTTAAAAATGGATATTTCAGCAAAAAAAGTCACATAATCATACAAAAAGCATGTAAGATTTTTTTCTCCTATTGAGTATGAGGTTCATGTTTCACCACACAAACTGTGGAAAAGATTATCTATAAATGGATTTTTTCTCCTTGACTTTAACTTAATTCATCACTAGGTCAACAAAAGTGGCATCTTTGATGAAAGAAAGACACAAAGACATTAAAGTTCAAGACAAGAGTACATATATGGTTGGCATTTAGCTAAATGTGGGGCCAAAAACATTGACGGTGTGATCGGTTCCTAATTCTTCAATATAAAGCTTATCTCACACATACCAAAAGAGAATCCATAAGAAGATACCTAATACTGAGAATCTGTTCAGAATAAGCTCCATGATGAAGGAAGATCAAGAACTACAAGTCATCGGTGAGTACCTACAAGAAAGAACCAATTTATAATTCAAGATACTAATTTCTTGTGTTACCAGTTCAACAGGGAAAAGAACCAAACCGGATTGTTCAGGACGAAGTCAGAATCAGCCAATCAAAATCAAACACGTACAGACGATGGATTCGGGCGATTCTCTATACATTCTTTGTGATTTCAGGACAAGCAGTAGCTACAATTCTTGGAAGATTATACTATGACAATGGAGGAAACAGTAAATGGTTAGCAACAGTGGTTCAACTCGTAGGGTTTCCTGTTCTTCTTCCTTATTACCTTTTATCAATCAAAACACATACAAAAACTGATAAAGATAGCAAAACAGCTTCATTTAGAAACAGAGTATTGGTTTATATAGTTCTTGGACTTCTTATAGGAGCAGATTGTTACCTTTACTCCACAGGTTTGCTTTACTTACCTGTTTCTACCTATTCCTTAATCTGTGCATCACAGTTAGCCTTCAATGCTTTCTTTTCTTATTTCCTAAACTCACAAAAACTCACTCCCATCATTCTCAATTCTCTTTTCCTCTTAACTATTTCCTCCACTCTCCTTGCGTTTAATAACGAGGAATCAGATTCCACGAAAGTAACGAAAGGAGAGTATATCAAAGGTTTTATATTCACTGTCGCTGCATCTGCTGGTTACGGTTTAACCTTGTCCTTACAACAGCTAGCTTTCAAGAAAGTTTTAAAGAAGCAAACGTTCACAGAAGTTATGGATATGATAATCTACGTGAGCTTAGTTGCGAGTAGTGTTAGCATCGTGGGGCTTTTCGCTAGTGGAGAATGGAAACACTTGAGCGATGAAATGGAAAATTATAAACTTGGGAAAGTATCTTACGTTATGAACTTAGTGTGGACAGCTATTACCTGGCAAGTATTCTCTATCGGTGGTACTGGACTCATCTTCGAGATTTCTTCTCTGTTCTCGAATGCGATAAGCGTTTTGGGTCTCCCTGTGGTACCTATCTTGGCTGTTATCATTTTCCATGACAAAATGAATGCGTTAAAGGTGATTTCTATGATCTTAGCTACTTGGGGTTTCGCATCTTATGTCTATCAACATTACCTTGACGACAAAAAGTTGAAGAAAAGTCAACGAATCGAATCACCTGACTCACCAAAAGCAGAAGAAGCAAGAAACTTTGTTGCTTCATTGTAATAGAAATTAGCTTTAATTAATGTAAAAGCTCAGTGGAATCGAATCAACAACTTTGGTATTTAAAACTTGAGTTCATAGCAAGGTAAACTCGAATCATGCATATAAATCTAGAGTGTTTCTAATACAGCTTACATCAAGCAACCGACATAGTGAGCACGAGGATACTTGTTTTGAAGTTGTGGCCATTGAACAAAGAATTGATCAGCCATTCTTAACTTGTAAAGTAAAAATCCACTTAATGAAAGCTTTTTCACTCTTGCTACACTCTCAACGTAAAAGATCGATGACCATCTAATTCCAAACACCTATATAACCAAAAAAGATGGAACAAGTACTTAATGAAGAAACCAAAACTAAGATTCAAATCCAAAACATGCTCTGAGAAGTGTGTATTACCTTGAACAAGAAAGCAATCCCACAAAGAGGAATACATGTCCCAGGACCATTGCAAAGAATCTGAAAAACTTAAACCAGAGTTATTAACAAATGTTCATGTGAAGAAGCACTAACCAATAAAGATAAAGGTCCATACCACTTGTGGTCTGATCCGAATCATTAGCCACAAAGCGTGAAGAATAGCAACAATAGTAGTCCAAATAGAAGTCACATAAGACTGACCAACTTCTCGACTCCGATAAATTTGCATGAACTGCATAGACTCTTCCTTAACCTTATCAGCTAAAGAATCTTCGAAACTACGAGCTTTTTGGAGACTCATGTTATCAGTAGCTGCAGCAATGTAAAACCTCGGTGTGAATCTATCTTTCCGTAGAACAGAGAGGAGACTCAACATCTCAGCCGTGTGTCCTCCTAATGAAAAGCAACATTTTAATCAAACCATGATACACACATAACATGAAACCAATTGAATTAGGATCATAATGTATTACCTGAACCAAGAATAATAAGAGTACTAAATGACTTTGAAGCTCCTTTTGGCAAAGGTTTGCCACATTGGTACATAACATACAGTATGCGAACCATTAGAATGATTGCTAAACTGATTATGAATGAACCGATGCTCAATTTCGAGATCATCTTCGAGTATAAGCAACAATGGTGTTCTTCCATGATTTTGATAACTCTCTTCTCTGCCCAAACTACATTTCAACAAAACATAGCGAATCAATAAAATTTGAGGGAAGACTTATCAAAGCTTCTAAATCAAATCAAGCATTGAAAATAGAAAGAACACGAATCTCTGAATTGAAAATAAATTGGAGAAATCCGAAAAAAAAAAACTCTGATCCAACATAGTGATTGAAAGCTAAAACGAGTCCAGATCTACGAGAAATATCTCAAAATTAAATCACACAAAACGGATCGTCTAAATCGAACTCGGAAATTAGACCACTAGCAAGAAAAATCCGGGACAGCTATGAACTCACCGGCGACGGGGAATCCCGGCGGCGACGACGAAGTCGAAAGTGATTAGAGATTATTTTCCTTGGTTACCGCGTCTCCTATTTTCACCACCGTTCGATTTGGATATTGCTTAGATCACACGTGGTATAAGCACGTGACTTTTATCTTGTGGTGTAATTCTTCCTTTTTTTTTATAAAGATAAAGAAAATGGTGGAAAAGACCTTGAAGCTTTGAATTTTTCTAAATATACCTCCAAGTTTTTTAATTTGTCAACAATATACCCGTTAAGCGTTAACGATGAAGATTAATTTTGAAGATTTTTCATGAGTAAAACTGAAATTTTTACATTTTTTCTCTGAAAGGTAAATGTACAAACAATCAACATTTTAGGGTTTGTTTGCTAATTTCTTAAAGAGATACTAAAAAATTCAGGGTGTTTTGAGCAATTTCCTGAAGAAGATATTACAAACGAGATTTTTGCACAAAAACCTCCATTGAAGCACCCCATTGTTGCTTCTCTCTTCGTTTAGGAATCAAACTCTAATCAATCCCAATGACGACGAAGCTATCAAGCTGTTTCTTAACCCATGGATTAGCAGGAATCTTCTGTGATAGAGAACACGGAACTTCTCGTAGATTTTTCTATCTCCCTTCTCGTCGATTACTTCCTGCTTCTTGTAAAATGCGACAACAACGTGGTTTCGAGTAAGTTTCTCTCTCGATTCTTCAAATTACATACGAATTCGATCAAAACATTGAACCAATTTTCTCAGAATTTCACTAATTTAGCAAATTAGCATTCAATTCAATGATTCTGTTCTTAGATACCTTGCGTGATGTATAGTTCCAGTTTCGAAAATTAGTGATTCCTAATTTTGAAATTTTATGTGAATTTTGCGAATGTATATTGTTAAATTCATCTCAAATTCGATCTTATGATTGAATTCACAGTTCTGGTAAGAGACAAGAAATCAAAAAAGGCTCTTCGGAACCAATCCTACCGATAAACTCAGATCTTAATGATGCGGAATCAGAATCAGAACCAGAAGATAGTGAAACAATGGAAGTGACTCGACCGAAAAGTAAACTTTCAAAGAAGAAAGTAGAGAATGCTAACGCCATTATCGATATTGAGCATGAAGATAAGCAAAACATTAACAATTTAACAGTCCCTGAGGTTGCAAAAGCTTTAGTATGAATGTTATTTTAGTGTTTAACTCTTTGATTCTTATAAATAACATTTGCAATGATTTTTTCAGTCGATTAACAAAAGTGGAGGCGAAGAAGTTTCAGATGGAAAGTTTGGAGAGCTTATGACAATGATAAGAAATGCAGAGAAAAGTAATATTCTTTGTTTATTTCTTATATTGTGAAAAATTGTGTATTGATGAGTTTATTGTGACAGATATTCTTCGGCTAGATGAAGCAAGAGTCACTGCTCTTGATGATCTTAACAAGATTCTAAGTGAAAAAGAAGCTTTACAAGGAGAAATCAATGTGTTGGAAATGAAATTGTGTGAGACTGATGAAAGAATCAAAACAGCAGCGGAAGAGAAAGTACGTGTAGAGATTTTAGAAGAAGAGTTAGAGAAGCTTCGTCATGAAATGATATCTCCTTCAGATAGTGATGGTTATATTTTAGCTCTTAGTAAAGAGCTTGAAACGTTGAAGATTGAGAATCTTTCTTTGAGAAAAGATATAGAAACGCTTAAGAAAGAGCTTCTTGGTGTTAAGGAGACAGATGAACGTGTAGTTGTGTTGGAGAAAGAATGTTCTGGTTTGGAATCTTCGGTTAAAGATTTGGAATCGAAGTTATCGGTTTCTCAAGAAGATGTGTCGAAGCTTTCGAGTCTTAAAACCGAATGTACTGATCTATGGACGAAAGTAGAGTCTCTACAAGTTTTGTTAGATAGATCAACTAAACAAGCGGAGCAAGCGGTTTTAGTGTTGCAACAGAATCAAGATCTGAGAAACAAAGTGGAGAAAATCGAGGAATCGCTTAAAGAAGCAAATGTTTATAAAGAGTCATCAGAGAAAATCCAACAGTACAATGAGTTAATGCAACATAAAGTGAAACTACTCGAGGAACGGTTAGAAAAATCCGACGCAGAGATATTCTCGTATGTTAAGTTATATCAAGAATCGATAAAAGAGTTTCAAGAAACACTCGAAACTTTGAAAGAAGAAAGCATGAAGAAGAAAACTTCAAGAGATGATGATGATGAAGTGGTTGATGATATGCCTTGGGATTATTGGAGTAGGTTATTACTAACCGTCGATGGATGGTTACTCGAAAAGAAAATTGATAACGACGATGCGGATTTGTTAAGAGAAATGATATGGAAGAAAGATCGAAGAATTCATAATACGTATATTGATGTTAAAGATAAGAACGAAAAAGATGCTATCTCTGCGTTTCTCAAACTTGTTTCATCTCCAACAAGGTAACCAATCATTGCCTTTGAAAAACGAAAATATTTATCGAATAAAGTAACTTATCTTTCCTTTATTTTATGTTTTTGATTCTTAGTTCAGGATTGTATGTTGTTCACATTGCAGCTGAAATGGCTCCTGTAGCTAAGGTATGTTCATTTTTTTTTATTTTTTTTTTATTTTTCAACTCTTTATTATCTTGATTCTTGTTAGGTGGGAGGATTAGGAGATGTTGTTGCTGGTCTTGGTAAAGCATTACAAAGACGAGGTCATTTAGTTGAGATTATTCTTCCGAAATACGATTGTATGCAATATGATCGCGTTCGTGACTTACGGGTAATGTTTTGATGAATTGGTAAAGAAAAAATGAAAGTCTTTCGTCGTTTTTGTTAATGGTTTGAACTTATTCACTTACAGGCTTTAGATACTGTTGTGGAATCGTATTTTGACGGGAAGTTATATAAAAACAAGATATGGGTTGGTACTGTTGAAGGTTTGCCTGTACATTTCATTGAGCCACAACATCCGAGTAAGTTCTTTTGGAGAGGACAGTTTTACGGAGAGCAAGATGATTTCAAACGCTTTTCGTATTTTAGCCGCGCTGCGTTAGAGTTACTTCTTCAATCCGGGAAGAAACCGGATATTATACATTGTCATGATTGGCAAACCGCTTTCGTTGTAAGTTTTCAAAACCGCGTTTGCGTTTAGTGATTACATTTTTGAAACCGCTTTCGTTGTAAGTTTTCGAAACCGCGTTTGCGTTTAGTGATTACATTTTTGAAGCTTTTTCCTTTTTTTTTGGTTATAGGCACCACTTTATTGGGATCTTTATGCTCCAAAAGGGTTAGATTCAGCGAGAATATGCTTTACGTGTCATAATTTCGAGTATCAAGGTACTTCGTCTGCGTCAGAACTTGGATCTTGCGGACTCGATGTTCATCAGTTAAACAGACCAGATAGAATGCAAGATCATTCATCAGGAGATCGAGTTAATCCGGTTAAGGTACAAAACCAAAACATAAACCGGAATTGAAATTTCGTTCCATTTTTCATCTCTCTTTTTGGTTCAGGGTGCGATAATATTCTCGAATATCGTAACAACTGTATCGCCTACTTACGCGCAAGAAGTTCGAACACCGGAAGGCGGAAAAGGATTACATTCGACGCTAAATTTCCATTCGAAGAAATTCATTGGTATACTTAACGGTATTGATACAGATTCATGGAATCCAGCGACTGATCCTTTCCTCAAGACACAATTCAATGGTAAAGATCTACAAGGCAAAGAAGAAAACAAAAACGCATTGAGAAAACAACTCGGACTTTCTTCAACCGAGTCAAGACGACCTCTTGTTGGTTGCATAACAAGATTAGTACCACAAAAAGGAGTTCATTTAATCAGACATGCAATATATCGAACGTTAGAGTTAGGTGGACAGTTTGTTCTTCTCGGTTCAAGTCCGGTTCCGCATATTCAGGTAAAAATGGTTTAAGTCCGGTTCGAGATGCTTCGGTTTATTCATGGTTTGATGAGTTTTGTTTTGTAGAGGGAATTTGAAGGTATTGAGCAACAGTTTAAGAGCCATGATCATGTTCGGTTATTACTGAAATATGATGAAGCTTTGTCTCATACGATTTACGCAGCTTCTGATATGTTTATCATTCCTTCGATTTTCGAACCTTGTGGACTTACACAGGTTACAATACAAAAACATCTTCTCTTCTTGAATCAATGTTGACTATATATATTGACTTAATCTCTGTTTTCTTTTTTGGATTCTTTTATCTTGTGTAGATGATTGCTATGAGATACGGATCTATTCCAATCGCGCGAAAAACCGGAGGATTAAACGATAGGTAAAAAGAAAAAAGAAACTTTTGAAACTTTATTGTCAATCTTGAGATTTATGACATTTGGTTTCAAAACATTTCTTTTTTCAGTGTCTTTGACATCGATGATGATACGATACCAACTCAGTTTCAAAACGGGTTTACATTTCAATCCGCAGATGAACAGGTAAATTCGATCTGGAAGTTTGGTTTGGTTTATTTGGTTCTTTCTGGTCGGTTTGAGTTTCAAAATATTTGGTTCTACTTTGGTTGGTTTGGTTTATTCAGCATTAGAGTATGGAGTTACTTACTTTTCTATTTTGCTCTGGTTTAATTTGGTTTGAGTTGATTATCCGGTTTTGAGAATGTCATACCAAATTAAACTAAATCTTTTTCTTGTTCAATTTGTCAAAAAATTTGATTCGGCATCAAAGTTTCGGTTTCACTTTGGTTTTGCTTGGTTTGGTTTGTTTGACACTGAAAATTTGGGTTATTTCCGGTTTGGTTTGAGCTTCAAAACTTTTGGCTTGACTTTGATTTATTCGGCATGAACAGTTGGGTTGTTTCCTGTTTGGTTTAAGTTTCAAAAGTTTTGATTTTACTTTGTTTTGATTTGGCTTTAAAATTGGGTTATTTCTGATTCGGTTCAAGTTTGTGGTTTTCTTTGCATTAGAAAAGGGTATTTCTGGTTCGGTTTGAGCTTCAAACGTTTTGGTATGGTTTAAAAATTTGGGTTATTTCCGGTTTGATTTTGAGTTTTAAAACATTTTGGTTTTAGCTTTGGGTTTGGTTCTCAGTATATATATATATGTCAATCTAAATAAAAATGTGTAAAAACAGGGTTTAAATTACGCATTGGAACGAGCATTTAATCATTACAAGAAAGATGGAGAAAAATGGATCAAACTTATCGAGAAAGTAATGAGTATAGATTTCAGTTGGACTGTATCTGCTAGACAGTACGAAGAGCTCTACACAAGATCAGTGGCTAGAGCAAGAGCTAACCGCACGTGAGTTTCACATGACTCATAATGAGATTCTTTGTTGTAATGTAACACACAATTTTTTATTTAGTTAAATATATATTTTTACTTGTTCATAATAGAAAAATTAAAACATTTGGGACTTGTTTCAATCACTCTCAAAAGAGTTATATATGAGTTTCATCAAGATAACTATAAGAAGATACTACTAATAAGTTGACTTTCTTACACAATATATCTTATTATCGTCTTTGGAGAAGCTTTAGATAGTAGGAGGAGATTTCATGGTCTTTATTAACTTGTTAGGTTTTAAGAAACTAGAAGATTCTTGATCACTATCTTCAATAGTTTTCCAAGCTGTTTCCAATGGTAAACTCATAAGAGGCTTAGGTGGAACCTCTAGAGCGTCTAGACTTCCATTTAACATTTCAACTACTTTTCTTATCGGTGGACGATCAGATGGATTGGTTTGTATACACCACAAGCCAACTATTTTCAGTTTCCTCTCTATCTTCTCTTCTTCGTCTTCTTCGTTTTTGTGTTCTACTATATGATCTCCTACAAGTACTTTGCTTTCTTTTCTTTCAAGATCCTCATAGATATAATCTGGAAAGAAAATTGAAGCTTCAACTCTTTCTTTGTTCTTTTCTCCGATCATCTCAAGCACCACCATTCCAAAACTATACACATCCGACTTATGTGAAACTCCTCCAAAGTTCTTGGAAAACACTTCAGGAGCAATGTACCCTACGGTTCCTCTCATGTCTAACAAGGATATGACACTTTCTTTGTTTTTGCAAAGCTTAGCTAGACCAAAATCCGAAATCTTGGGGCAAAAATCTTCGTCCATGAGTATATTTTGTGGCTTTATATCAAAATGCACGATCTTCGATACACAACTATTGTGCAAGTACTCTAAACCACGAGCAATACCTACCACAATGTTGTATAACATTTTCCAGTCCATCTTCTCTGACATATTCTTGGAAATAAACTTGTCAAGGGATCCATTTGGCATGAACTCATAGATTATAGCTCTTTTGCTCCCTTCGTAGCAAAATCCAAATAGAGAAACGATATTAACATGAGATGCTCTACTCATGCTAGCTAACTCGTTGATGAAGTCTTGTCCATTCCCCTTTGACTCGTCCAAGATCTTTAGTGCAATTTCTCGGCCACTCGCATTGGGTAATCTTCCTTTATAGACTGTTCCAAATCCTCCTTTCCCTAGAACATGAGCAAACGAGTTTGTCATCTTCTCTACTTGTTCATAACTATATCGTCTCAACATTACAGCCGCTTCAATGTTTTCGTCGTTTGAATCATTCTTTCTTCTCACGTTCTTTGTTCTCACTATTACCACAATCGCAACAATAATGATCATCCCTGCTAAACCTGTTAAGCTTCCTGCATGAAAAAAAACAAACAAAAACTTAGGTGTTATACATGAATGAGCAAGAGATTTTTGGTTGCAATGAAGGTGGTACCGAGTATTGATTTTAACGTCCTTAGAGAATTATCTGCAAGTACTGCATCAAACAAAATTATGATTAAGAAAGAAAAAAAACAATGCATACATTTTTGTAGGATGGAGAATACAAAAATCAGCTAACCTCTTGCTCCTGCTTTTGGAGCCATCGAGCTCCTGTTGTCGTTAACACAGTTACACATATTAATTAGTTTATCACATACGTATATTCATTTGTTGTCTTGCGTGTAAAAAACAAAATTTTAAAAAGTTTAAGGTAAAAAATAGTATAAATATTTCAATGTTGAGGACATACATCATTTTTCCCGTTTTGCTTTTAATTATATACTTTTGGACAACATGATGCAAATATCTAGTTTAATTATTAAATCCAATTACTTGTAGGTCAACTAAAATATACAAAGTAATAATCCCAGAAATTCTTTTGGTTGGTGCGTTTCAAATGGTCTTTTTTTTGTTAAAAAGTTTCAAATGGTCTTTGTTTTATGGTTTCTCAAAAATATCTAACTTTATCGTTTTACATAAAGTCATAAACTAATAGTCTTTTGATTTTAGTCTTAACTAACACCACTAGCTAGTGGACATCTTGTGGGGTCGTTTCAATAGTAATAATAATTAATAGATCTTTAACAAAAATAAAATAATAATAATTAATAGAAAAAATAACGTTAGAAAGATTATTAATAGGAAAAGATAAATAAATGCTATTTATGCATAATTAACACATATTTATGCTTATAAAAAAAAAAAATACCATCTATCTATCGTTTAATTCTGTATAAACGACCGTATACAAATCTATCTGCCATTAGATTAGCGTATATATTTTAAAACATTATCTCAAGATATGTACGTACGAGAGTTTACCTCGTGATGTCGGGTATGGAGGAAGGGCAAAACGTGATGACATAGTCAGTTGAATTTGGACATATAATAGTGCTGTTATTATCTCCATAGGCATATGTATAAGCCAATGGACATACACGTTCCAAGTTCCGCGAGTACATTGTCGCTTTACAATTTTGATTCGACCTGAAATTACGCGTGCAACAACTCTCCTCAGTACCGTATTTCTTGCACTCGCTACTACATCCGATTAGTCTTCCCTCCTCGGTGTCGAACGTTTTAAGATCATCAGGACATGTCTTGTTCAAGTCAACCATACAACCTGAGCTTATACATGTCAAGCTATTATTCTTTGATGGAGTTACCATAACCGGAAGGTTGTAACCGTATTCAAGACTGATTGTGTAGCTGTTGATTCCGTTGTAATTGATTCTAAAGTAGATGTAAGTTATGGGAGACCAAGAGTATGAGCCGGGACATTCGATCTTGTTGGATTCACAATCTCCTGTGGTGCATGAGAAGTTTCCTTTTGAGTCGTTGGAACATAGTGTTCTACCAGAGATAAGACCGTACCATGAAGATGGCGCGCGTACTGCACGTGCCTCGTCTTTCTTGAGAGCAAATCCGGTTGTGGAGATATCTGAGTTCCATGAATAGATAGCTGGCCAAATAGTGTCGTTGCATTTGTTCTCTATGGTAAGGATACTTGTTGACAACACTACTAAATTATGATTAGACAGAAATAAAAACATTTAAGGATTAAATCAAAAGAAAAACAAAGATAATCAATCATCAATTAATCGGGAAAGAAAGATCGTACCTGATAGGAACACTTGTGAGGCAAGTAGGAAAATCAATGACAATCTCTTAACCATTTTGTGCTATGTTTTTTGTTTCTCTCTTGCTTCTTCTTTGTTGGTGATAAGAGTTTGTTTCATAAGCAATAGAGGCAAGAAAAGAGTTTATAAGAAGAAAAAATTAGGAAGCAAAGGAAGATAAAAAAGTGGAAGGGACCTAACTACTACGTATCTTTCTTTAAACCAATCGATTAAGGATACTCCTCAACAACGCGTCTGTGAATTTAAAAGTTAAAAGAACTTAAACAAATCAAAATCACAAAATAATTGGTCAATGGCAATGGTTTTAAAACCTGACCTGAGTTGCGAACATGATAATTTTTTTGAGTCACCGGATCGTTGGATCCACGGGTTAACATCGAGTTAAATATTTGCAAAACTCAAAAGGAGATGGAACATACTAAATCCAAACTAGGTAAAAACTAAGATAGTAGTAATAAATAGTCAATAATGAAATAAACTAATAACCCATCATATCAACCAAATTTGGTTACTTTATTATTAGTTCGCTTATTTTCTTCAAAATGCATAGTAAAATCTTCATAAAAGTCTTAAGAATCAAAAATCACAAAACCTTAATCAATATACTATACACAACCGTGAAACTAAGAAAATTTAATCTAACATGTTTAACTAGGCTGTATGTCGGATATTGAGTTTGTTCTGTTTTGGGAACAGAGTAGTTAGATTTGTTTCATCTATATGCTTGACAAGAAAAAAAGGTTTTAAAATCTTGGTAATATGAAAACAGGAACTTGACTACCCATGGCTTAACCGGGGAGATAGTGGAGTCCATATCCAATCTCACCGCTTTAGAAACTCTGTAAGTAATCCTAAAACTTTATCCGAAGAAAAACTAACCTATGTTTTTGACTAAATGGGCTAAATGGTTCAATCCCTACAAGTTTCCTTGATAAAGCGTAAAGAGGATTGGTTTCATTGAGGTAACAATTGTGCTTATGAATGTTATAAAATAAAATAAAAAAGCAAAAAACTTACATCTTGAAAACTTTCTAGTCAAATATGTTTTACAATATTAACCAAATGAGCAGATTCTGAAGAGAAAGTCTTAAACAAAACTATTTGGAACAAAAAGCCAGCCCATTTAAGAAAGATTCAGTCTATAAGTTATTCTCCCAATTTTTTACATAATAACATTTAAATTTTTTAGATAAATAAAAACGAAACAAAATAAGAAAGATTCAGTCTATAAGTTATTCTCCCAATTTTTTACATAATAACATTTAAATTTTTTAGATAAATAAAAACGAAACAAAAAAACCTTGTTTAACATGCCGAGAATAACTTCTTTAATTAGTTAACAACATAATAAAATCACGGAAGCCCTAAAGTCAACAACAGAGATGATGATGAGCAAGACGATGTTTCATAAAACGTTACTTCGTTATACTTTTTGCGTTTTGGGGTTATAGAATCACGAGAGACCTTGATGCTTTTCGAAGTATTTTAAAAGATTTCATTGTGTCGATCATCCAAGATGATGTAAAACAAGAAAATCACGAATGAGTAGAAGATAATGCATTGCTTGGTCTTTTACACTTGTTTAATTTCTTGTATTTTTTTTTTTTATTTATAAGATTTTTGTTGGAAATTTTATTACATTTATGATTTAACTAGCTAACCATACTGTTTTTTTCTTTTTAACTTTCCAAATATATTTATTGATGGAGTTGAATATATTCGTCATTGTTCTTCCAGACTTGATTGTGAGTATATGTTATTTAGGTTCAGCTTTCTACTTCCTCTTTTCATGTAATTTGTGTCCTCTAAGAAACATTCTATCGAACATAGGGCATAAAATGCCAGCTTACTACCAGACATAATATTTTGTCTTTTTTCTTCTTAAAAGAACAAACTCGAATCCATGTTCTGGTGCACTAGATCAGAAAGAAATCATTCTTCCTAATAAAGAAAATCTGGATGTGTTGAAATTTTTTCTTTAAAGAAAGCTTTACTTGTTTACATAAGAGAAGGTTGAGTATTTGGGACATGTTTTGACAGCACAGGGATCCCTCCAAGATAACATCAGTCAAAGAGTAGCCAGTTCCAAGATCTGTAAAAGGAGCTGAGAGTTTATTTGGGATTAATTGTCTATTAGCAGAGGTTTGTGCAGCATCATGGTTCTTTAGCAAAGCTTCTTACAGAGTTGTTAAAGAAGGATAGTTTTGAATGGAGTCCACAAGCTCTGGTCACATTTGATACACTCAAAAAGGCCATGATTTCTGCCCATGTTCTTGCTTTACCAGATTTCCAAGAACTCCTTGTTGTGGAATCTGATGCATTAGGATTTGGGTTTGGTGCTGTTCTAATGCAAAACAGACATTCAATTGCTTATTTCAGTTATGGGTTAACAGAAAAAGAGGAGTTAAAGCTCATTTATGAAAGGGAATTGATGGCAATAGTTATGGCCATTGAAAAATGGAGACGTTACCTTCTTGGTAGAAGATTTGTGGTGTGTACCGATCAAAAAGAGCTTGAAATATTTGATGGAACACATGATTAAAATAATATTTTTGTCTTTAAAATGGAAAACATGGATAAGGAAACTTAAATTTCTTGGACACATAAACCACCATAGGCTTTTGAGCTTTTTCTTTGCCTATAATGGTCTCTTCTTCAAGTGTTCGTTTGTGGTCTCGCCGGCTCCTTAAACTCCTCCAAGTCTGTAGCAAATTTGTCAAACAAGTAGGGTCGGGAGAAAGAAAGGCTTCCAAAAAAATATTATTCGGAACAAAGCCCATTTTAAAAAAAAATATGCAGTCCATCATTGTCTAACAAGGGAAAAAAAAAAACCCTTGTCTAACAAGGCAAAAATAATAACTATTTATTTAGTCAAACTAAAAAATCCTTTGACGAATGAATTAGCAAAATCAAGGAAACCCTAAAAATGTTTTCCGTATTGTCAAAGAGGATGATGAGCAAGACGCTCTTTCTTCAACAACAGGCGAGGCGTATTTTCGCTAATAGTAACGGAAACTGTTTGTGTCGCCGCTCTTACAGTACCCTAAAGACGGATTCCTCCCAGTGGCTGAAACCACAAGGGGATCAAGTGAATCCGTTTTACGTGAGAGGCGTCATCAACAATCTCCGTGACACCAATGAGTTTTCTAAAGCACTCCAGGTTTTGACATTAATTTTATCATTCAATGCGTTTTAATCAGTATTTGGAGTTATATAGATTTTGGTATGAACTTTTTTTTCTAGGCATCGGAGTGGATGTGTGAACAAAAGGTCTTTAATGTATTCCCGAAAGATTACGCAGCTCGGCTTCATCTAGTCGATACTGTACTTGGTTTGGAAGAAGCCGAAAAGTTTTTTGAAAGAATACCCGAGAATATGAAGGATTACACTGTCTACAACACTCTCTTAAGATCTTACACTAAATCTTCCAAGACACTAGATAAAGCTGAGTCCACTTTTGAGAAGATGAGAGATCTCGGGTTCCTCTTGAAACCTTGACCATTCAACTTGATGATTTCTCTCTACGGTCAGCTCAACAAACAAGATATGGTCCACAAGTTTCAAGAAGAGAAAAAGTTTTTGACTTTAGCCAAGATAAAGGCGACAGTGAAGTCGAAAACAGCCGGTTCAATAGAAAAGGCAATAGATATGTATGGAGATGTGCCAGGGAGTAAAAGTGAAGTGTACTGTCTTTGGGATGAGTATAAGAAGCAAGGAAAGATGAAGGGTGATGGATATAGAATTGTGATTAACTCTTTGTTGAAGCTAGACGATGTACATGGAGCAAAGAAGATATATGAAGAGTGGAAACCGTTTCGACGGGAGATGAGTATGCGCATACGAGATTTTTTTATTTCTCGGTTTCGTTTAGAAGGGAACGAATCCAAGGTCGAGGATATAGTTCAGTCGATGAAAAAGAAGAAGATGATGATGAAGACGATAGGAGGATTTTACTACCTCTAAGTTATAATAACAGCTTCTTCTTCTTTTTCTATGTTCCATTATAAATATCATTACGTAATGAAATTGGAATACACTTTTTTATGTGTTACGGGAAGCTTGTAAGCGATTATGAACGGGAAAGAGCATGCTGGCTTCAAGTATTGCATTGTCGCAATCAAGAAGTTTGTGGATCTTGGATGTAATACGTTAAAATGGGTTCTGCTTTATTATATTAAAGATTTTAGATAAAATTATAGGGAAAAAAAAATTTATATGACAGCTGTGGGATTTGAACCCACGCCCTTTCGGACCAGAGCCTAAATCTGGCGCCTTAGACCACTCGGCCAAACTGTCTTTTGCTTTCCTATCGTCATTAATATTATATTACCATTAACATTATATTATCATTAACATAAAGTATTTTTTGGTTCACAGGATCAAGTACTAGGATATTATAAAGCTTTTTCCTTGTAAAACCTTGTGTATATCATGAATGGTGTTGAATTTGTTGATTAATTGACATAATACAAATACCAAACTGTTTATAAGAATTAAAACTAAAAAAACAAATCGTTTATCCAAATTCTATTAGATAAAAGATTGTATTATCCACTAAATGCCTGTTAAATATCAAGCAAACAAAAAAAACCTTTTAAGACTACAAGAAAATGTTGAGAAAGGAGGTTGTAGAAATGGTTTAATGATAAATTGGAAAGAAAAACAAAAATTACTTGCTTTTTACAAAATATCCTAAGAACACAGTACAGTGTACATTCAAAAATCTGATCTTGGCAAATTCGAGAAAAAATTTAAAAAAAAAACATCGAAAAAAATTCAAGTTTTTTGATCATCTTGTTGCTGCGATTGTTGTTGTTGTTGAGCCTTTAGTTTCTCGAGCTGTTTTCGAAGATAAGCTTGTTTCAGTTTCTCTCGACGATTCGTTGCTTGCTCTTGTCTCCTTTGCTTCAATTCCGTCGCTTTTTCTCTCGCTTGATTCACTTCCTCATGAACCTCTCTGCAAAAAAACAGAGACAAAAACAGAGAGATATTCAAAACAGAGCAAAAAAAAAAAAAAACTATAAACAACGGAGAAAGAAGAAGAACAACAATGGAGTTTTTACCTAACCATACGCACGTGTTGACTTACATCAGTTGTTCCAATCGCACGTCCAAGTCCAGCGAATTTTGTACTAAACAACGAAGAAGAACCATCGTCTTCTTCTTCAGGTGGTGCTGAAATGGAACTACTTGATAATGGTTTTGTTGAATCTTCTTCATTTCCTTTCCTGGAGAAATCTACACAATACTTCTCTTCGCCTTCTTCATCTGAAAGCTCTCCTCTTACGAGCTTTTCATATAATTGAGCTTTTTTCTCTAATGCTGCGTAACTAACTGCTCCGTCTTTCACTGCTTTAAGCTCAAGCTTGTCCCTGAAAATTTCCACACAGATGAAAATCAACTGTTGTATTTAGAACAAACGATAACTCAAAGTTCAAAAACCCTAATTCCCAAATCATCTAGTTTCAAAATACAGAAGAAGAAATCATCACCTAATTTGAAATTCTACAAAACAGTATCACCCTAATCTCAAATATTCTACTGTTTTCTTAACCTAGGTTCAAATTTTAGCCCAATTTCGTTTATAATCGAATCTTAATTTCCCATATCAAACCCTAATACCACATCTAAGAACCCTAATTCTTATATTCGAAATTGACAATTTATGATACCACAATCCCAATTTTCATAGCGTTTGCTTAATCAACTTTCATTTTGAACCAATAAATCTTAAGCTACGAATTTCCAATCTTAATTAGAATGTTAGAAACGATAACTAATGTTCAAAACCCTAATTCCCAAATATTCTACTGTTTTCTTAATCTAGGTTCAATTTTAGACTAATTTCGTTTATAATCGAATCTTAATCCCCAAATCAAAACCCTAATTCTCCGATCCTCTCGTTTCATCGAAATTGACAGTGTTAATAGCAAAATTGAGATTTTAATTTGATGAATTTGGTTTCGGGACTTACTTTAGAGCACGACTTTCGACGCCGGAATTTTTCGCGGAGAAAGAATCTTTTGCGGCGATTCTTTCTTTGGCGCGATGATACTGAGCATCGGATCCGGTGAAATCCTTCGTCTGTTTAGCTTCTTCTTGAGATTTATAAAGCTGAGCTTTGAGTTCCATGATTGAAGAAGGACCTACACCTTCGATGGCGCGATGCTTCTTCGGCATGATCGAAGATTCGGTTATCCATCCTAACGATTCAACTACATTTCTCTTTTTCGTTTCCTCTTCGCTTCCCATCTTATTCATCTTCGTCTCTTCTATATATCTCTCGCTCTCTGTGCGATTCAGAGCTTGAATCTCTCTGGTTATTCGATACTCAGAAATTAAACTTTAATGGAAGATTTTGCGATCCAAAACTACAATTTAAGTATATATTAATAAATTACTTGTAATTATATTAATGACTTTGGGCCTTTTTCTTCACTCTTGGGCCTGTTTTCGTTTAGTTAAGCCCAAACTTATCCCCGTAAAATATTTTAGTTATCAAATTTTACCTCGAAAATGAATTTGTAACATAATGATAATGAAAATTTGTAACAAATTTTACCTCAAGAAGTACAAACAAGTATACGAGCCTCAAACAAAAAGTTATTCCTACTTTTCCAAATATGTCACACAACCCATGATAAACTCTACCCAAGGTTACCATGTCATCAAGAGGAAGCATCGTTATGGTCTAAAGAGACGGTTTTGGTTACAGATAATCATTTGGATTCAAGTCCAGACTTAGAGATGGGAAGTGTTGATAGGGAGGTGTTAGAGGAAAGGAGTTGGACACCGCCGCTGAGATCTTGGTTAAAGTGTAACATAGGAGTAGCATGGGTAAAGGAAACCCTAAGATGTGGAGCCTCATGAGTGTTAAGAAATGAATGGGATCAGGTTCTTCTGCATAGCATGAGTTTTTTCACGGGTCTTCAATCTCCTCTGGATGCATACTTGAAGGTTGCTATATGGGCTATGGAAAGCTTAGGATTTCATAAAGCAAATAGAGTCATCTTCTTTGTTCCAAACCCGACGATAATTGGTTCGGTGCTCAGGCCAAGAGACTGACCAAACTTCTCGGGGGTTGCTTTTGACATTCTGCATGCATTGGAAAGAATTAAGGAGTGGAGGCTAGAGTTAACAGCTAAAGGGGTTAAGAAGGGGCTTATTTCATAGTCAATAATGATTCACTAAGGGATTTTCTTCAATCTTATGTGGCATCTTCCAATCCAAATTGATTAACCTCTATTTTTGCTGACGAGAGAGTTCCTTTGTAGATTTTTTTTGAGGTTAAGTCTACCTTACTGATCTTGGGGTTGATGTGAGCTATATTGAGCCTATTGTTTCCTGTCAATAGGAAAGCCCGGTTTTTTTGTAAAGTCTAGTGTGGAGGCTTAGGAGTAGTCAGTTATCAGACCAAAAGGTCAAAAGCTTAAGCTTGTTGTAATCCTTTTTCGATCATCATTAATATAATCATCTATATGTTAAAAAAAAAGATTGTTGGAGGTTCAATTGCTCGACCTATTCGAAAGATATGTGGGTTTACAACCATCTTATTTATAATGCTTTACTTTTTGTAAATGATCTTGTTTAAATGAAGTATTCAAATTAATATTATATACCAAAAAGTTTATACTTACAAACACGAACACCGAAACAAATCCAACCAAATCTATATCAAAACAAATGTTGAAAAGAATGTGATATCGGGATCACATCCAAAAAAATAAGGAAAAAGAACCAAAAAACCATATATAATTGACCTTCACACCAATCAAATCAATTTAAACAAATTTACAAGTGCATTGCTTTTGCGACAAGGCTGAGGAGTCATTACTTTTTGTTCATGACTATTTCTTGTTACCACTTGAATGATTTGGTCATTACTTCTTCTTCCATTTGAGTTCCTATTATTTTGATTATGATCCAATTGATCAACATCAAGAACAACTGATCTTTGCTTTTGAAAATGTTCCCATTTGTCTTGAAATAGATAGAAGAGGACAAGACAAGAGAGTTGAACTGTGAACAAGATTGTCCAAAGACTTGAGTCTCTACTTGATGATGTCTTCTTTTGATAAGCTCTTATCCCTGTGTATATGTTTATAATGCCAACTATTGATACTATTGTTCCAAGTATCCAATGCAATAAGAACCATCTTAACCTCCTTTTGCTCCCTCTACAATTCAAAAAATAGAATCACAACAATTGTAAGCATATACATATTTACACTATGCGTGGGATAATGAGATGGCATAATGAAAAAATATATTTAATTATATAATTAGTAAAGAGATAATATATATATATATATATATATATATATATATATTAGTTTAACACATTATAATGACTGAAACCGTTAATTTATTTAAGGATTTAATCATATTCGAATTTACAATATTTTAATAATAGAACTATAATAGTGAAGGTACAATTTTAATAATAGAACCAAAACTCGTATACCACCAGTCAGATCAAGACCAGCAAATTTTATATAGTCATGTCTCAAGTACCACTCGAACATGCGACCTCTAAATTTCATTTTGGTGTTTTTCAGTTAAAAAGAGCTAACGACACTTACTTATTTTTCCATTTCCATTTCTTACTTTTCAGTTAGTTTATAAAAATATATCGATATGTATGTGTATATAGCTACATATATACAAAAGATGTGTATATATTTGTATGTACCTAGAGGGCTTGAAGACACCGGTCAAGAATTGGAACCACATGGCAGCATAAAGTGCCAAACCAAGTCTTTGATGGTTATTGTCAAAAGAATTCTCCAATGTTCTTAAAGACATTATAGCTCCTATTGTTGCCAAAACCACCGCAAATATCTGCGCATTTAAAAATAAAACAAAAATAATTCAATGCAACTTCACATATATTAAAGTAGTGGAAATAAAATCTTGTGTGGTTTATGTTATGAATATTTATGAATTTGAGTATATGTGTAAGAGACTAAGAGTGTGTAATCATAGTGTGCCCTTACTTCATTACCCTTTATATTCAAGAAACCATGATCAAAGCTATATAGCTAAGTTCAATAAGGAATTCCTCCATTAGCTATCTCTTTGAAATTAATTTCAAATGCATATATATCTAGCTGTTGATATTGAGTAAATTCAAGACTACTATGAGTGCTTCTTGTTTTTCAGTTCTTAAAAAATCTTATCTAACATCATTTTTCGCCCTTATATAGCATTTTTGATATTATATTTGTAGTGGACAAAATGATGAAAGTGAGATGTCATCATGAGTTTGAACTAAAGAATCAATTTCCACTTATAGTTACTTTTGCATATCTCAAAATCAAGAATGATAGAAAATTTTCAACAAATAATACACATTTTGACATCATTATTAATATTTATGAGGTGATTAAATAATAATAATAATAATAATAATAATAATAATAATAATAATAATAATAATAATAATAATAATAATAATAATAATAATAATAATAATAATAATAATAATAATAATAATAATAATAATAATAATAATAATAATAATAATAATAATAATAATAATAATAATAATAATAATAATAATAATAATAATAATAATTAAATTACCTGGAAAATGACATGAAGGTAGAAAAAGACTTTGAATTTTCTTCCATTTTCAGTAGCTTTATTGGCCATTCTAATGAAGAGAATTCCCATTGGCATAAGAAATCCCATTGAAACCCATAAGAGAATGCCATGAAGCTTTATGCTGTTTATCATTTGATGGCTCAACTGCCATATAAATATAAGTAAGAAATATCGTATATAGTAAATATACTCAAAATGTAATATATATATATATATATAAGCTTTTATAAATGAGTAAACAAGAACTAATTAAAATTCAACAAATTATACCTTGTCTTGTGCTATAGATTCTTTGTGATTGAGATTGTTTGGTGAATGATTATCAATGTTGACTTCAAGAGATGAACATAAGACAACTAATGGAACATAAGAAACATAAAAGAGAAAAGAAATAAAAAAATGTTTAGAGAATTTCATTTTGATTTCACTCACACTAAGCTATAACCACACCAAGAAAGAATCTCAAAGCACAAACTTCACTCTCTTAAATTTCTTTGTCTCTCTCTCTCTCTCTCTCAATCAGTTCTCCATCATCCTATTGGAATTTATAGAAAGACCCATGAAATATATACACATGCATGAAACATATAAGTACCTATATAACTCTATATGTGTAAAGAAGTGAATGAGTGAGGTGGAAGAGGGAGAGAGACAAATAGAGAGGATGCATGTGATTGCTGGTGCAAAAGAAGCTTTTAATGGAATGATTTAAGGGTTTAGTTAAAGAATTGATATTCAATTTGATCATGGAGGAGGGATGGGCCAAATTTCAAATGATCTATCATAATATTAATTTTCCTTGATGTTATAAATTCAATCACCAAATCCAAGATACCATCCAACATAATCATGATCATTATATAACAAGTCAAAAAGGAACATAAAAAAAGTTATATAAATATTATTTGCTTGGAGTTTTCAGTTTCGCATATCTTAGTATTTTCGGGTAATTGAATCATGATCAAATTCCGTGTTCTTCTAGATAACTTAACATATGCATATAGATGCATACAATCACACACACACCACTCACATATGTGAGGTTGTGCACTTTGTGTGTTACCAAAGGGAATAAATAAGTAATTAATTTAGCTTTTTTAATTTGGTCACATAAGCAATCAAATACTCTACTTGTTTTCTTGGCTCCAATTATGAAATTTATGCTTGATATGCTCATAGATTAACCTTCTTTGCAAGTTGTCTTGTTATCACAAATCATATATAGAATAACAATCTTTCTGTAATTTTCACATCATTAAGTTACTTTTTGGTAGTTACATTTTTGTAAGGTGTACCCTCAAGTTAGTTATATATATCTTTTATTTTTCAGTTATAAATGTAGATAAAATTATATGAAATTCTTAAAAAGAAAATATAAGTTTAGAAGGGAAATGTAAAAGAAAAAGGGGTAACCATTTTTTGGCAAAGCTTTTTCTGTAAGCAGAAAACCAAAAATTTAAAGATAAACAAAAAATCTAACAGAAAGTCTTGCATAGAAGAGTTTAGAGAATTTAAACTTTGCAGAAGATTGTTTGTTTTAGAGGAGTGTATACAAAAGAATGGAGTAATGACTAGAACACCGCTCTTTCTAAGGTTGTATGTCCTTGAGCCTCATTCAGACCCTCACTTCTCTATCTTACTAGCCGAAGTTTTACACCTAAAGGAGATTGGAGATAGCTATTGCAGTCCAGTAAGGCTTGAAGTCGATGGCTCGATTTGAAAGGTGCCTTTAGATAATTTAATACATCACATAATCGAGTGATAAAACGGATGGATAAATTATTAAAGATTAACCAAACGTAGAAATATATACGGGTTTCATTTAGAACCTCCTAGTTATTTAGAAAATGGAGTCACCATTGATCTAAAAGGTAATGATTTGTCAAGAGGATAAATTTGTTTAAGTTTTAGTTAGAATTTTGGTTGGATTAAGGATTAATGTTAGTGATAATCTCTGTCAGATCTCGAGAATTGCGAAGATAACTAAAAGGCAAACCTAAGATTTGTTAATTCATCTTATCGTTCGTGTCTTACGGTGACTGACTTAACAATCATCGAAATGATTACAAATGCATGGGTAAATAATAAAAGTCTTTGATTCCATCGACTAAAACACTAACAAACTATAAAATATAATTAAACCTAATGAAAATATTTGGTAGGCAGTCCATTTTATATCAACTTTCTTGGTTTACTTTTTTGTCAATCCAACGTCGGCAATTCAACCGATATGATCATAAAAGAAAAGTAAGAATTATATAAACCTCTACTTGGTCATGCGAAAATAGTAGCATGTTTTAGTTTCATTAAAGAATTTACAGTGGACTAGTTAGGTTTTGGTTAAATCATCTCCTAATTATCAAAAGAAAAAGAGTAAGAAACGTCCTAATTTCAACCACCATTGATGAAAAATAGACGAAATTAACTTGTTCTGGTTTTCGGGTTAAAAGAAATTATTGGTTTAGATCCATGGTTTAACAACAAAAATTCTATTGAAGTTATAAATAATCATGGATTTCTAGGTTTAAAAGACATTAAATAGGTCAAATATTAGGTTCAATACATACGTAATAAATCAACTTCACTTCAAGTTCGACTAGTTTCTAACAAGTTTGAAAATAAAAGAATAAAGTAAAAATAAAAACATAGCATAATGATGATAAGAAAATTTTATTTTTTGGAAATTCCCTTAGACTAATGATTATTAAGGATTCATTAATACTTTTACACCATAAATTATGGGATTCGAATCCCAGCAAATATGATTTATTATCGTTTACACAAATTAATAGAGACAAGTTTATAGGAGATCTTCAACATGGTGTAGATAGAACCGTTTAACGTGGAACCTAGAATTGTATGTGCATGGCCAGCATGTGAAACTGTTTGGATCAACATGTAAAACTGTTTGACGTGAAAACTCATTAGGTGGTAGATTTGCCAGTTGTAGTATAACGCAACCTAATACTTGTTTTTCAAGTTTTGAATCTTTGACTTTTTATAAATAGAAAATTTAATATTAAAAAAATAATAATAAACGATTATTATTATTGTATATGTAACAGTTCTCATAATTTACAATTGAATATGAAAATCAATGCTAAAAAATGATAAGAAATAGAATAACATTCATAATAGCATATATCACAATCATTAAATAAAATTACTTAAACTTAAATCATTAATTTTCAGTTAGATTTTTCTTATTATTGTTAAAAAATACCAATTAAAATCATAGATTCATAGTAAAAAAAAAAAAGTATGGAAGATCAAAAAAAAGAATAGCTTTTCTCAAATTTGTTATATGGACCTTTTTTTAATTTTGTAAAAATCATATAAGAAAAAACAAAATTGGGTAAGAGTCAACAAATCGCTTAGTTGCTTAGAAAATTTTAAGCTTATGCAGATATAAGACCTAGGTAAGCTGCTGAAAGAGAGAGCAAAGAAGACACAACATAAGCCATTGTTACAATCATTGGTTCCTTTAAACCACTAAGCCTAAGGTGATGATGAAACGGCACCGTTTTGAACACTCGACGCCCTCTTCCCTCAAATCGCTTAGTCGCCGAGAAATACACAACCTGCGAGCCAAAAACACACATTAAAAATTCAATTCACATCAAGTTGCGGTTGCGGTTGCGGTTAGAGCGTTACCTGAATTATAACAGAAGAAGCTTCCAAGAGAGAAACACCAGAGGAAATGAACAAAGGGAAGAACATTCCAGAACAAGCAGCCATTGCAGCTAAACCACCACCAAGAGCTAAAGAACCTGTATCTCCCATTGAAACCGAAGCTCTATATCGATTATGAAGTAGAAAACCGAAACAAGCTCCAGCCATTGATGCTCCAAATATCGAAAGATCAGAGCAAATAGGAAGAACTGTGATTGCCATAGCAACGAAAGCTAAACACGCAATACCTCCGGCTAAACCATCAAGACCATCAGTTGCTTTCACTAAGTTCCCCATTGAAACAAAGTAAAACGATGTCAATAATAAGTAAAGCTTCCCTATACAAACCAGACCTAACGGTGATGGCAAAGGAACCAACATTTTCCTGTAAACCAAAAACAAAAACAAAAATCAAAATCAAGAATCAAGAATCAAGAATACAGTTATGTGAAACATTTAAACAAAACCAATAATGTTAGTTAATCTCCGAGTATTAATCATAGATAACGCGAGTTACCATCAAATATTGCGTTGATTTTCAGATTAGTTATATAAGAGAAGGCTATACATGCCATAAGGAGATGATACATTCGCAAACTCCAACCAAAACGCAAAGCAAATCCCAACCACTGCCTGTAACAATGTATCAAAAGACGATAAATCAACTTAAAAGAGTACAAAAAGTGTTTAAAGATGAATAATTTTTAGTCAAAATACCTCCAAGAAGATTTGTAACTTTGCAGATAAACCATTGTTATTACTATAGAAGCGTAAAGAGTCATTAACAAAGCCAATAGCTGCAAACGCTAAAGTTGCAACAGATGCTCCAGAGACTTCAATGGAGGAAAACTTAGTCAAGGCAAATGAAACAGCAACACCGATTGGAATGAAGAAAACTCCAGCCATTGTTGGTATTGTTTGTCTACGGTTATGTGTAGTAACTTTAACTGAACCTACTTTCCTAATTGGTTCGTGTATTTCTAATCTGTTGAGAAGTGGAACGAATACATAACCAGCTAAAGTGACTAAAACTGCTGATACGAAGAAAGGAAAGGTCAAGAAGTATGGTGGTAAAGGTAGTCTAACAATCTTCCATGCAAATGAGTCCACAAGTAAAAGCAGGATTGTTAGAAACGCAAGTAGTCCCAAATTTATCCCGTATCGAATTCTGCAGATGAAAAACAGAGACAAATCTTGTATCATAATTCATATAAGACTAAACAAACTATCAAGAATCTCTGTTTTCTTCATAGCTTGATACTACATTTCACCTAATTCACTACAAATGGATCAACAATAGAAAAAACTGAAATGAAACGTACCTGTGTTTTTTCCGAGCTCTTGGAAACTTGCCTAGCTTTTGAGAAGTGGTTTCAGTAACCACGTTGAGTGCGTATTCGCCGTCGCTCTCTTCGCCTTCGCTTGAGGAAATTGAATACATGCCAGTGAATACGTCATCGGAATAAAAATCAAACGAATCCTAACCGGAGAGGAAAAAACTCATGTAAGATTGAGAGATCGCTTATGATTATGAAGGAGAATGTTAATGGATTTGAAGATTACATCATCAAAAGCTTTAACAGATACAGAGCTGTGTCTCATGATACATCCATGTCTACCCAAGCTCGCTGCGATAAACTGCATCGAATCCGAAACCACAAATACAATAGATCTTATATACACAAATCTTCTAAATCACAAGCAATAATCTCCGAATTTATAAATCTAGTATTGAGAATTTGCGAAACAATCTGTATTTACGAATTGGAATCCGTGAAATGTCGATTGAAACCAACGAATTATGATTCGAATTTCAGAAATTTGTATGTACCTTGAAGGAAGGGGGAGATCCAGATTCGACGCGAAGAGGTGTAACGGAGAAGAGAGGAACGGATTCGAGAGATCGAAATGGAATCGGATGATGGAATCGGTAAGAACTCGGAGTTAACAGTAAAGATCTCATTGCATCGTTCAGAGGAAGAAGACGAAGAAGAAGAAGAAACGATTGGGGTGAAAGATCTCTGGTATTATGATGATTGGTGACTCAAACTAAGCTCCAAGTTTTTTCTGTCGCAAACAAATTCAATTCACAAATCTCATGTCTCGAGATTTCTCAGTACACTATTGAAGGTGACTTAGGTGAGGCTACTTTCGTAACTTCATCTATTTTCCTAACCTACGTAAAAGAGGTTCAAGTCAACTAGAAAAGTTATCTTCAATTTTCGAATCATATATTAACGAAATTGAAGAGCATGTTTCTCCATTGCCATTGCAACTGTTGCCAAGTTTAACTTAATCAGCAGGTTAACAGTTCATCATATATTAATGAACGTGGGAGCTAATCCGATTTGCTTTCTCTGCTCTGAACCGATTGAGACGAGGGATCATATATTCTTCTTTTGCGGTTACTCGGCGAATTTGTGGAGGAAGCTTGTTGAAGGGATATTACGAAGCCTTTTTACCTCGACATGGAGTGAGATTGTCTCAATCATTAGCTCTACAAGTTTGGGTCGGTTGGAATTGTTTGTTGTTCGCTATGCATTTCAGCTCTCAATCCATTCTATTTGGAGAGAGTGTAATCGGAGAAAACACGGAGAGAAACTTGTAGCAGAGGATGTTATGATCAAGTGGCTAAACAAGGTGGTACGCAATCGTTTCAACACATTGCAAGAGACGTGTGATCCAAAATACAAGGATTTGCTCATTTTTTGGTTCTCATCTAGAGTTCTTTAAGTTGTAAAAGTTTTCTTTTCATCCTGTTTTAAGTTTCACACATAGTCAAAACACTGATTTTGTAAAAAGTTTTTTTTGAATATATTTTGAAAATTTTCAAAAAAATAAAAAACAGTTTATCATAACAGAAAAAAATCTGAAAACGAAGAATTTCTTGAATCATTGGATAAGTGCTTAGTTTAAGTACAAGATAAATAAAAAAAGTTTGATACAACTGGAAATAACGAACAAGAAAATGCAAAGATCGTTCTGATCCTTGAACAAATATGATGTAAAAGAATTATCGGTTCTCTTTGGTCATTGATGCCTTGATCTTTTGATCGATCTTGGTGTATTGAAGAATATGTTCATTAGGTTAGCTACCCTAAAACCTTCATATAGAAGTTTGAAGGCAATAGATAAATTTGGAAAGTTATTTATTAGGTAGACAACCGTAGAAGTAGTTTATAACCATCACTGACCCGAACCAGACCACTGAGCATACACCTAATTCTTTCCATGATATTTGTGTTCATTTTCTCAGACACACCAGTCTATGTGGTGGTGTGTAAGTATAAACCTCAGGCCTCTTAATCCATGAATCTTTGCAACAGTAATCAAATAAGGTATTGAAATATTACAAACCATTGTAAGTCAGTCCTTAGATATCCCACTCTCTTATTTTTTTTGGCTCTCAACCTCCTCTTTCTATTCTTTAAACTTTATAGAAACTTAATATTTTAGATTTCAAAAAATATACTCAAACCTTCTTAAAATAATTATCAATGAAACTGATTAGTCTACGCGATTTTCTTAGTTAGAGGAAAATCCTAGAGGTATGAAATAGATATAGTTGAATATCCTTTTGTAATATATTTAGAAGCGGTCCAAATCAATACCGAAACAATTTACCTCATTTCCAAGAAAAAAACTCAGTTTGTTGACCCGTTTTCAAATCCAAACTTCAGATTTTGTAAGACGTGGCAAATACAACCATTTTTACCTAAAATAATATGAAAAAGAAAGATATGTAACGATAAATTTATGCTTTAAGTAACTTTTAAATAACATGGTAAAAATGTCAAAACGGTCTTCATATTCAAACGGACAAAGATTCATGAACATGAAAAAAACACACATTTTTAAGACAAGAAAAATAAGTTCGATGACATGTTAACGTCCTAATCCCAATCAGACAATAAATTCCTCTAGACCCTGAAGAAATTATATTCTGTGTAAAAGAATATTACTATTAATATTGATACCATACACACTGAATGCTCAAATATTTGTTTAAAATTTCAGAAGAAAGTAGGTCACAAGACTTCAAAAAGTAACACATGAGAAAGTCTTGGAGGTAGGAATTATCTTAACGGCCAACAAACATTATTCAATTATCGTTTTGTGAGTGGAAATCTCTAGAGACACAGCAAAAGATCTTTTGGAACGTGAGCTGCCATTTGTCAACAACTCACGGGAACGCAATTATTTTTCATATACTTATATATAACAGGATAATATCTGAAAACCATCAAAACTAAGTTTTAGTTTCTAACAATTACAAATACCATGGGTTTAATTCTACTATACCATCTTCACAAATATTTAATAGCACTATTCTATAACTCATTCCTGCTAAAATATCTATATCGCTTTTATCACCAATCAATTATACGTCTAATTAGTGATATATGTAAGTTTATGAATTTCCGTAAAGAATTTTGATATTAATCAATGCCTTATATAGGCTTATAAGAAAGTGTTCTACAAGTTATATATAAAATAGTAATTTTTTTTTTTTTATCATAAACAATAAATGGTTGTGAAATAGTTAAAAAAGTAAGAAAAAATATGACAATATACGTCAAACATTTTATACCACTTTGTTTTTATCACATTTTGACTTACCGTTTGAGCAATTATTTATAATGAAAATAACATTTGTTTATTGCGGTTGAAGTAAAGATTGCAAATCACAACTTATAAATTAGGCAAAAAAGTTTTTTTGTAGCTCTTAATAAACTTTTTTTAGAAAAAATTATTCACTGAAATTTATGTTGTTTTTAGCACTTTTAGATTTTGGTGGTAAGTTTTGTGAACTTAATAGTCATCACATCTTAATGCTGATAACAAATATGAAAATTATATGAAAACGATATTAGTTTTGACCCAAATAAGTAAACAAAAAGAAAGCAACTTCCAAAGAGTTAGTGGGATTTATAATAAAAATAGCACAAAGCACATGAGTGGGGTGACTCAAAACTATACAAGCCTTAAAAAAGATCTCACGAGAAACCGACATTTTAATTCTAACCCTAAAATTGGATTCTCACATGTCAAAAAAGAGACTAAGAGAGACCCATGTCACGGATATCACTAACTTCTACCCTTTTTTTATTACATTATTAATTAGATTCTCATCACATAATAATAGTACTACGTGTCTAATACGCGTTGTGTGGTTGCTTATATATAAAGTCTTCAAAACGAGTGAGAACATGAAGATAGAGTTAAAACAATGAAAGGTGAGTTTCTTACATTGGTCATGGCTCTAATGTTTCTCTTCTTGAGCTTCTCGTTTGTCCATGGAGGAGGAGAATCTGGAACTTCTGCTCACTCAGCCGCTAGCCCGAGTAGTCCAACTAAAGAAGCCAATGGTGCAAGCGGATCAAGTGGATCAAGCGGTTCAGCTCATGGACCTAATTGGGATTATAGTTGGGGATGGGGTTCATCTCCAGAAGGAGGTTTTGGATATGGCTCTGGTTCTGGTTCAACACCAGATGGAGGAGGAAAAGGATTCGGGTTTGGTTCAGGTTCAGGCTCTGGATCAGGAACTGGATTTGGGTCTGGTTCAGGAGGAGGAGGAGCCATAGGAGGTGGTTCGGGACAAGGAAGTGGGACCGGACATGCAAGTGAAGCTGGTGGCTCTGGTGGTGGAAGTGGTGGAGGATCTCCAAGTCGTAGAGAGAGGAGCCAACACAGCTAAAAGAAGCTTTTCTCGTGTTATTGCTACCTTAACACAAGCACACATACACAAGACAAGAAAAAAATATTACTATAATTAATAGTAGGCACCATATATAATATAAAGATATAAAAGTACCAGCTTAATGCATGATGAATAAGGATAAAAAGGAATAATAAGTAGTTGAGCTTCTGTAAAATAACTAAATCTTTTTTATTGTGTTCTTGAGCCAGAAATAGTAATATATAAATATGTTCTTAATTTCTCCTTTTTATAAAAGAGAACTATTTATATGCTGAGTCAAGCTTTAATCTTGCCAATTCTATAAACAATGTCGCTTTAACCGTAAGTTGTAAGGTAAAGATTCCAAACCAAACGGATGTTACTATATAACACGAACAGTACATCAATTTTATACTAAAAAAAGTTTACCTTACAGTAATTGAGTTTGAACTTTTGAACCCAATAGTTGGAGCTCAATGTTTTAGTGTTAGTTGTAGCAAAAGTAGGCATGCCGAATATCAAGCCATATATAGCTGTATTTCGGATTGTAAACATACAGTTTTATAACCGTAATCAAATTGTAGTCATATACAAAACGGTTAAAACTATATAACAGTTAAAAATTTGTTGGGAACATATCTGATATGGTTGTCTTTGATTTCTCGTCAGAAGAGACATCACACCTCACAAGAATTGAAACTCAATCTAGATTATGCAGTTGAAAATGCCGCTGCTAAGATAAATTTTGCATTTAAAAAAAAAACTTTTGGTTTAGGCGACTATTATATTTTAAAAGAAATTGACATATGTATATATATGATCTTCTTCGTTAATTCCATACGCATTCTCTTAACTTCATGGCATTTTGTGCATGTATGTAATTTGATGGGCTTAATATGGCCCAATTTAAAATGTAATCGAACCCAAACAAAAGGCTTTAGACTTCCTTCCACTTCTGTACTTTTAATTTTTATTATGAAAAGATGGTGACAAAGGTATTAAAGGACACATTGTCTGCTGAAAATTTAGCCAATAAAAATAAATAAATACATTAGTTATCAAATTAAATATAAGTGAAGCTGATTGTGAGGATGTAATGATTTTTAGGAGATTATTCTAATAAAATCAATTTTCTAAAAAATTAGTAATACTTTGAGTTCGATTGGTGATTTAAAATGATATGACTTTTTTTTTAGTAAATGAGAACGGTAAATAGTTAAAAAATTGAAGGTATCGTTTTTGATATCGCTTTCGGTACCACGTTTGTAACTAATAACTATAAAATCGTTTTTTATAAAACATAGAATCAACTAATAACTAAAACTAACATAAGAAAAATAAATCAGTAGCTTCAGTGTAAAGAGTATAAAATTTAGCTCAATTCATGCATTTTCTACACATCTCTATCTTATTAAATAGGACAAATCTCAACAATATCACATTTTAAGTTTTCTTTTGTCTAATAATACCACAAAATAGTATCAAATTGACTAAACAAAATCTCTTATAAAAAGTGAAAAGCTAAACCCTAAGATGTAAAATAGTGAACCCAAACATGATTTTTCTAATTTTATATGTAATTTCTTTTGGGTAATTGTTTTTTAAATAATATATATTATTTTGGAAATAATAGCATTTTATGGAATAAAAATTAAAAGTGTGGTATTTTAAGATATTTTTATATTATATAAAGTTGTTAATTATGTGAGGATAAAGACTACTCAAGTAATAAATAATATGCAAAAGAGGTAAAGATATATTCCAAAGAGTGTAAATTCAAAATATCTAAAAACTAATGCAATTTTTTTCATTTCTAAACATTAATATTTTGATTTATTGTGTACGCCAAACTGACCAGAAAAACAGAACTTTTATATGGGTTATCTTTTAAAAGAATGTTAGGATCAAGTGAAAAAACATTAGCTTTTAATAGTGGACAAATAAATTTGAGTAATATTAGTTATAGAGAACTTTTTTGCAAGATACCATTTCAAGCAAATGGCACATATATTCACTAGCTAGGCTGGGGAGAAAAATAATTGGTTGAAATGTTAAAGGAATGTTTATTAAAGAAAAAACGAATGAGAAGATATACTTGTAGAAAAGTGATTTTTTTTTGGAGGCTTTTGTAGTTGGAGTTGACAACAAAAAATGATTTCCAGTAGGAGAAATGACAAAGAATCTTTGTTTTTGTCTTCAACCATATCTAAAGAAACAGGCAAAACAAGCTAGCTTTTAGTAATTGCATTTTTACTATTTGTTAATTGATTATTGGGCTGAATTCAGTTTTCGTTTGTAACGTAATTTAGTCATCAAATAAAAACTTAGTAGTAGAATTCTATGAATGTGTGTAATTTATGGGCTTAATCTGGCCTAATTTAGAATGTGATCGATGAGCTTGAATCAGCCCAAAGAAAGGCCTTACGAGTTACGACGCTCACTATTTTTTTTTATATATACACATTATACAGATTTGAATCACTACAACCATTTACTCTTTTTTTTTTTTTTTGATAAAAGGGTTTGCACAACCATTTATTCTTCCTAGAGTTTTTTCTTCTATATCATGAGTTTTATGGGCATTCCCTCGAATCTCCCTTTTCTTTGTCTTGATTTCATCTCATCATGGAATAAATAGGTGAATAATTGTAGGTTTTCTAGAAATGTTTTAGAAATTATTGATTTGACTTAGTCCCAGTACCTCCTTTTCATTTTGGATTTTCGATGGTAATACATAAAACATAAAACATACAACTCAATTTGATTTCGTATTTGTTTGCATAATTCGATGATATATTCTTATATTTGGTTTCATTATTTTTTTTGATATATATTGCTCTTTATAACAAAAAAAAATAAAATATTGTTCTTGCTATATATTAGTTTAGACTACATTTCAAAATTCACAGTAAAATAAAAATATTGAATTTATCAAATAAAATGAACAAATATAAAAGTCACCATTAATTATTAAACATTAAAATTATTCTAATTTTTTTTAGATGTAACTTAAGAAATACTACAGTAACAAGATGTTATTGACAAATATTCAATAATACTTACTTACTCTCTTTATACATTAAATCTAAAGAATTAGCTTCCCTCCTACTTTCTTTTGTAGTAGTAGTTTTAAAGGCACATATATTCACTAGCTAGCTGGGGAGAAAACTAACTTGTCTAAATTTAAAAGGAAGAAAATTTGAAAAATGGAGGAGAATATCCTTGTAGAACTGTGGATTTTAAGGCGTTGTAGCTGGAGTTGACAGAAAAAAGAAGAAGAGATTAGTTGTTGGAGAAATGACAAAGAATCTTTTTCTTGTCTCCAAAGATTTGTGGAAGAAACAGACAAAACACTAGCCTTCTAGTAATTGCGTATCATCTGTGGGATATATATATATATTGAACTTACAATCATCTTTACAAAATTTATTTGGAAAAATAAAATTATATCTAGCAATAACTCAAGCCAACTTCGACTAGAAAAAACTTCAGATTAGTTTCTATGCGCTAAACTCATGAAAGCCACCAACAATGACTCCAGAGTATTTCCAACGATATCAAGAATGTCTCACTTCATTTCGATTCTATCTCTTTTGTTTTTATCCCTCGGAAATACAATATGAAGACTGATCATATTGCTAAATCAGCTATATATGTTCTCTTTCCTTTGCTTGTAACCTTGAACTCCTTTTAAGTTAATGAATTTTTTTTGCCGATGAAAAAGTGTTAGAAATCTCATATCAAAAGTTAAGATAAGACCTTTGTAGTGTATAAGGAACATGGATGATCCACTCATTGCCAATTCGTTTTGACTTGGAATGCTATGAAACTTAACATGGTATCAGATTCTAGTTTGTGAAAAAATTTAGTGTAGGTTATAAAACTTTTTCATAAACCTAATGATTTCTTTTAGCCCTAGATCATGTTGATTGAATCTATGTTATCAGATCATGGATATATCTGAAGTTTCTTGGCAGCGGAATGAACAGGATATCGAGATCAGGAGCGCCTCAGATGCTGCGCCTCTACAGAGAGTCCACACGCACACAAACTGGAATCGGGATGCTAGTGCCTTCAGAGAACAATTCTCTTGGGATTGGGAGTCTTTGGTGGCTGTCAAACTAGGTTAGAAACTCTCTAGGTCGTGCCTCTATCTTATATATGGCGACCCAGAGAATTCCTGGTTAACCAGTGGATTAACCGGTTTAAATTAAGTCATTAATTAAAACCCGGTATCATTAATCTGGAGCTGTGTCGATCGACACAAGCATGTGTGTCGATCGACACACTCTTAAAACCTCCATATCAATGTGTAACAATTACACATTGATTAGATCATTACTCTAATGATCATTCCCAATATTTGTTATCCAGTTTGCTTAGGTGTGTGACCCTATAGGATCATATAATACTGACAATGAGTTCACAACTCATAAGTTATAAGCGGCTTCTAGCAAAGCATTATAACTACCCAGTATTACATGATAGTCTTATCTCGACTTCACAACTATATTAGAGTGAATACAAGTATGATATCCAGGACATTCCCTTCAATCTCCCACTTGTACTGGAATCAACTTATTCCAATAATCCATTTTTCTCTATATCTCGATTCAGCATAAGACAAGAGACCGTGTCATCCTTATAAAGCCAAATCACGTTTATCGAACTCTGATTTATACTGATAAAGGCAAACAACTGACATTCAGTTTGTTTGAGTGTGGCCACACATTCCTTCAGTATCAAATCTTCGATAGGCCCAGAGATATTTAACTCCCGTTATATAGGAGGGACAAATCCCATCTTGTTCCATCCCCTGTTCCCCACATACTTCATGATATGCCCAATCAATGTCTGAATAATCACCAGTTACGGATGACATTTGACAAAGTCAAAGCAGACCAATTCATATGCATAAAATCATGATGAAGTCAGGTCTAAGGACTATACTCTATAGTCGTAATGAGAAACTCATATGACACTCATATAACAATCTTGTTGAGTTCTCATTAGCGGGTCACGTCCGATACCGTGTTCACAACACATATCAATGTGATTGACTTTGATACTCCTATCAATGACACCATGAAACTTGGTCATAAGTCACATCACATACTAGCCTCGCACGGTTATTAATGTCCCAATTTAATAACCTTTGACCAGGGACCTCAGTAATTTTGTGACATCTATCGCTTATAGGGTTTCATGATCAAATCACGTATTTGATGACCTATTAGAATGCCTTAAATTATTTTGGGACTATTATTTAATTAATCAATTGCATAATTAAATAATAATGAAACAATTTCATTAAATAAAACATAACCAAAGTATGTTTACATGAACATCAAAACATTAATAGCTCCCACTAGAATTAAGATCACATCTTAAGAAATCTAATGCCTACAGCAGTAGCATAACTCTTATGCTTAGGCCGTGGGATCTGCTACGGTGTCCTGCTTGGAATTCTTCCAGCTAACTGCACCGTTGTTTGGACAAAGAAATAACCGGACTACAACCAGAAATCGTCTTTGTCCGTGTAACCACTCACTACAAGCTCATCACTTCCTCTGCACACCAAGAACTTTACCTTAGTATTTCTCAAATACTCGAAGGTGTTCTTGATAGCTGTCCCGTGACTTTCACTGGGATAAGACTGGTATCGACTCGTTTTGCTCAAAGCACAAGCGATATGTGAATGTGTACATAGCATGGCATACATGATAGATCATATCGCATAAGCGTAGGGAATCCTACTCATACGCTCTCGCTCAGCAGGTGTCGAAGGACACTGCTTCTTGCTGAGAGTGATGCCATGTGACATCGGAAGCAAGTCCTTCTTGGAATCATGCATATTGAACGTGTAGGACCTTATCTATATAAGTGTCCTGACACAATCCAATTAGTCTCTTCGATCTATCTCTATAGATCCATATTCCAAGAATGTACGCAGCTTCTCCCATATCCTTCATCGAGAAACAACTTCCTAGCCAAGTCTTAACAGACTGAAGCAACGGAATATCATTTCCGAGAAGCAATATGTTATCTACATACAATACGAGAAATGCAACTGCGCTCCCACTAGTCTTCTTGTAAACGCATGATTCTTCTTCGTTGCTGATGAAATCAAACTTTTGATCGCTTCATCAAAACGAAGATTCCAACTCCGAGATGCTTGCTTCAATCCATAAATGGACCGATGAAGCTTGCATGCTTTCCCAGCATTCTTAAGATCAATGAAAACCCTCAGGCTATGTAATGTATACATCCTCTTCCAGAATCCCATTCAGGAAGGCGGTTTTCACATCCATTTGCCAAATCTCATAATCATAATGAGCGGCAGTTGCTAGGAAAATCCGAATGGACTTAAGCATAGCGATTGGGAATCGGTTTCTTCATAGTCATACCATTTAATTAGATTTAAACCTTTAGCCACCAATATAGCTTTCATATCAGTATATGACCATCCATGTCTATTGTCCTTTTGAAAACCGATTTACACTTAATGTTTTTAACACCATCTGGTAAATTCACCAAAGTCCATACTTTGTTTTCTGACATGGATTCCATTTCGGATCTAATGGCCTTTAACCAATTTCGGAGTTAGGGCCCATCATTGCTTCTTCAAAATTCGCAGACTTGTCATTGTCAACGATCAATGAATCATGACAATTAGTCACGAGAAATCCATATCTCTCGGACTCATGACGAATCCTTTTGGATCTGCGAATCTTTCAGGCATCACAGGTGTAGATACTACGACTCTTCGTAGATTCAACCACTGCTCTTCCTTATCATGTTAAGCAGTTTCATGTGATACTCGAACCTTTCAAGTTTTACTTTACTCCCACTGTTTTCTTAGAAAGAAACTCTCTCTCAATAAAGACACAGTCCCGAGCAACAAACACTTTGTTCTCGGTTTGGTTGTAGAAGTAGTAAGCCTTGGTTTCCATAGGAAAACCAACGAAGTAGCACTTATCAGATTTGGGTGCAAGCTTGTCAGATACAATCGCTTGACACAAGCTTCGCAACCCCAGATTTTAAGAAAAGACAGACTTGGAACCTTTCCAGTCCATATCCCATATGGAGTCTTTTCAACTGATTTTTTTGGAACCTTATTTTAGCGTAAACGTAGACATTTCTAGAGCGTATCCTCAGAAGGGTAATGGAAGATCTGTGTGACTCATCATTGATCGAAACATATCCAATAGGGTCCGATTCCTCCTCTCGGACACATCGTTCCGTTGAGGTGTTCCAGGAGTGAGTTGTGAAACAATTCCACAATCTCTCAGATGATCACTGAGTTCTTGGTTTAATTATTCACCTCCACGATCTGATCGAAGAGCTTTAATACTTTTTGCCAAGTTGATTTTGTACTTCATCCTGGAATTCTTTGAACTTTTCAAAGGTTTCCGACTTGAGTCTAAATGGATAGACACATCCATTTCTACTGAAGTCATCAGTAATTTTAATGAAGTACATAAAGTCTCCTCTAGCACTAAAGCTCATTGGGCCACACACATCTGTATGTATAAGGCCCAACAAGTCACTGACCCTTTCATTAAACTTGTTGAAAGGGGCCTCTGTCATTTTGCCCAATAAGCAGGATTCACACTTCTCAAATGATTCATAATCAAATGAGTCTAAAAGCTCATACTTTATGGAGCTTCTGAATCCGTTTCTCATTGATGTGGCCCAAATGACAATGCCAGAGAAATGGGATTCAAATCATTGGACTTGAACCGCTTGGTGTTTATGTTATAGACAGGCACAGGTTGGTTTAAAACATAAAATCCATTCTCTAATGGGGTGCTACTATAAAATATGTCATTATGATCAAAAGAACAACACTTGTCTTTAATCGATAAATGAAATCTTCCAAATCCAAACAAGAAGTGGAAATGATGTTTCTGCTTATAGCAGGTACATAGTAGCAATTCTTAAGTTCTAAAGTCAAGCCTGATGGCAGAGACAAATGAAAAATTCCTACGACTAATGCAGCAACTCTTGCTCCATTCTCAGCGCGCAGGTCCACTTGCCCCTTCTCCAGAGTTCTACTGTTGCTTACGTCCTAAATATTCATACAAATATGAATACCACAACCAGTATCCAATACCCATGAGGTAGAACTTGGATTAGTAACATTTACTTCTATAACATAAATACCTGAAGAAGAAGTCTCGTACATCTTCTTTATCTCTTCAGAATCTTCCAGGTATTTCATGCAATTTCTCTTCCAATGCCCAGACTCGTTACAGTAGCGGCACTTATAAACATCAGAAGGGTCAGACTTGGGCTTGGGCTTAGGCATGTCCTGATTCACAATCTGGACCGCCTTGCCTTTTGCCTTGTCCTTACTTGGTTTCTCAAACTTCTTACCCTTCTTGATGTTATGCTCAGCTGTCTTGAGCATGCCATGCAGTTCAGTCAACGTCTTCATCGAGTTGTTCAAGTTATAGTTCATAACAAACTGATCAAAACTCGACGGCAGTGACTGCAGGATGATGTCAGCAGCCAACTCTTGGCTGATGGGACTGTCCAGTTTCGCTAGGTTATCAATATAACCCATCATCTTAGTGACATGTGCACTAAATGGACCATCCTTTGGTAGCTTACACTCAATGAGAGACTTAACCGCCTGGTATCTCTCAGTTCGTGCCTGCTCCTGAAACATCGCTTTCAGGCAAGTAATTATCTCTATCGGCGACTCCACGTTCTCATATTGCTTCTGCAAATCCGAGTTCATGGTAGCCAACATGAGACAATTCACATCGACCACATCATCATAATGCTTATGCCAAGCATTTATTACTGCATGTGAGGCATTGGATCTTAGTTTATCGGGGAGAATCTTTACAAGGACATAGTCCTTTTTCTCCTGCTTGAGAACAATTCTCAAGTTTCGATACTGATATTCTCATAATATGCATCATTTAGGCTTGCATTAGAGTAGGATTATATCACATATTAGCCTAGTTTTGTTACATTTTTCATGAATTTCATTTCATATAGTTCTAGGTGTTGCATTAGGTCTAGAAGAGTCTTTTGGTGCATTTTTGGTTTATTCTTAGGTACAATAGCATGGAGAAGAGCTAAAGAATGAGCATTGGATTGAATGAAGCACAATTGGAGCTAAGGGAGAGAAGAGGAGTGTAGCAGCGGTCGGTTGCAGCGGTCACTCCGTGACCGCTGCAGAAAATCATAGCGGACTGAAGGCGCAGCGGTCAAGGAGTGACCGCTGCAATTTTCTGGAGCCAAAGACCAAAGAAGCTGCAGCGGTCAAGGAGTGACCGCTGCCAAATCCTCCGGACAAGTCTCCAAAGCGCAGCAGTCAAGGAGTGACCACTGCAATCTTCTGAAGTCAAAAATCAAACCGCAGCGGTCTTGCAGCGGTCACACGTAGACCGCTGCGGATTGGTCCGGACAAAAAGAAATCGGGTCAAAACCCAGTTTGTTCCGGGTCGACCCGATCCGACCCAGAATCTTTAAAAACCCCTTTTTTTACACTTATTGGTTTATGCTTTGAATTTCTTAAGTTTTCTCTAGCTTGTTCTTATTTGTTTCAAAACTCTAGTTCTATCTTTGAATAAAATTTGCATTTCCCTTAAGTAATCTTTGCTTTTTACATTCCTTCATCAATCTATCTTATTTTCCATCATGATTTCTTCTCCAATCAAACTTGGTTTTGGGAGAATCATCATGGGTCTTGAGTAGTTTCATTAGGGTTTAAGGATGGGTTAGATGAGGGTGATCTAGGCATGGATTAGGCTAGTTTAAGTCTTAAATCAAACATTACATTCATCTCTAAGAGTCCTTAAAGCTTCTTCTTGCATGGGAATGATGAAGATGATATGAGACATTTCATGAACACCAAGTGTTTGATGAAATGCCCAAGAGAGCTTAGAGATGGAATTATGATCCTTAGCCCAAGAGATTGGTGCTTAAGGATGTAATTAGGTTGATCTAGTAATTTGGATTTAAGTTCATTGATTATTATCATCACAAATGGGAATTTGCTAATGATGCTAATTAATGAAGTGATTAATTGCATGGAAATGAATTAGTCAATTAAATGGATCATTAACCTAGGGAATAGCTAATTAGTGTAAGTTAGACATTCTAAACCATGCTTAGTGATCCCAAATCACAAATAACCCATCCAAAGACCCTTGTTTTAATCATTGCATAACTTAGTCAATTTATTACTTACATTCAATCAATTTAGTTAATCAAAACCAACAAACATTCTCATTAGGCTTAGATTAAGTAGATCCTTGCATCCTAGGTGACAAATTAATAGCGAGTTCGGATTGACACCTCAAACTACAATGATTAGGGGTAACTGATGACCCTTGGATTCTCAAAAAGCCGATCATCAGATACCAATCGAGAAAGTTGGATCCATTTAACTTGTCATTCTCAAGGACGGATCGCAGTGGGAAAGTATTATGAGGAGGAGTGGTCATAACTTAATCAAGAAAAGAAAGTTTAATTAGTTTTGATGTTCAAGGAATGAGAAGTCTTAACATTTAAGACAGCTCGCATTATATTCAAAATTAATTTTCCTCAGGTTGAATATAATGATCCAAGATCCATATTTCACTGAGATTTGAGTGAGCTTTGGCTCATCGCCCAAACTTCAGTTATTTAGGTGAGCAAAGACTTTGCTGATCATATCCAATATGACTCTTGGTCTTGGATTGATATCCTGTATAAAACCCAATCTTATGTCTCTAGGCCCAAAACCATTTTGATAGCCCATTCAAGCAAACCAATATTCGAGTCATGTGGTAACGATTACCACCTGCCTTACTCGTATAATTGTGAATGCCTTGCTTTGGCAAGCCCATCACACAACATAACAAGACCCAGCAGCTGACAAGATATGGAAAGACATCAAAGATGCTTGATATTTTGTTTGAGTAATAGAACATTGATCTTAAAGCATATCACTTATATGTTTAAGAAAGAATCAGATTTAATTCAAAAAGTTTTAATCTAATTAAAGTTAATTTAAATCTAGAATGCAAAATCTGCTTTTGTGTCGGTCGACACAGACACCTAGTGTCGGTCGACACAGACACCTAGTATCGGTCGACACAGACACCTAGTGTCGGTCGACAGACACAATTTATTCAGAATTGCGAGACACCTGTCGGTCGACACTGACACCTAGTGTCGGTCAACAGACTTAACACCGGTTCAATCGCGGTTAAACCATTTAATCCGATTAAACCAATCAATTTCGATTCAATCCAATTGAATTGGTGTCGGTTTATGTTTGTGTCGCCCAATACGTAGTTGTATCGGTTGACACGAGCTAACCGGTTTGAAATCGTGATGAAATCGACCAAACCGAATTAGACCGATCATACAAATCCGGTTCAATCCAATTGAACTGATGGATATCGACGCGTGTCGATCGACACGAACAGTATGTCGATCGACATAGGCGATTTTTCTAGAATATCGATCATTGGACCGACACTTAACCGATTTTATTGTGCGTTCAGGGACCGTGTCAACCGACACACGATCGACACAGCTCGCATAAAAACCCTAGTTTCGAAAATTTTGAAAACCGTCGTTTCGCAGCAAGCCGTGTCGATCGACACACTTTTCGCAGAAAGCCAAATTTTTCAGTTTTTCAAAACAATTTGCATCCTAATGATCTAACATGCATCCTTTGTGAATTTTATGAATCAAATTCAAAATCCAAGCAATTAGAATTCATTTTACAGATTCAATTACAACATATGCTCTGATACCACTGAAGAAATTTAGTGTAGGTTATAAAACTTTTTCATAAACTTAATGGTTCTTTTTAGCCCTAGATCATGTTGATTGAATCTATGTTATCAGATCACGGATATACCTGGAATTTCTTGGCAGCGGAATGAACAGGATATCGAGATCAGGAGCACCTCAGATGTTGCGCCTCTACAGAGAGTCCACACGCACACAAACTGGAATCGGGATGCTAGTGCCTTCAAAGAACAATTCTCTTGGGATTGGGAGTCTTTGGTGGCTGTCAAACTAGGTTAGAAACTCTCTAGGTCGTGCCTCTATCTTATATATGGCGACCCAGAGAATTCCTGGTTAACCAGTGGATTAATCGGTTTAAATTAAGTCATTAATTAAAATCCGGTATCATTAATCCGGAGCTGTGTCGATCGACACACTCTTAAAACCTCCATATCAATGTGTAACAATTACACATTGATTAGATCACTACTCTAATGATCATTCCCAATATTTGTTATCCAGTTTGCTTAGGTGTGTGACCCTATAGGATCATATAATACTGGCAATGAGTTCACAACTCATAAGTTATAAGCGGCTTCTAGCAAAGCATTATAACTACCCAGTATTACATGATAGTCTTATCTCGACTTCACAACTATATTAGAGTGAATACAAGTATGATATCCAGGACATTTCCTTTAGTTTATTGATCCAAGTAGGGTGTCCAAAAAAAAGTATATTGTCAATCCGATAATGGAATTTGGATTGATATGAGATGAAAGAGCTATCTCGAGGGGAAGTGTTAGGAATCCCAAATCAAAACATATAAGGGATACAATTCACTTGTTGTCAGTTGACTTTGAATTAGAAACCAAAAAAACTTATAAAAGAAAAATATCTAGCAAGATCAATATCGTATCGAAAGTAACTATTGAGCTAACATAATTTTGAGTAGCTTTTCAAGTTAAAAACCATCAATGAACTTTACAATTTTTACTCTATTAATTTTTTTTTTATCAGTAGTTACAAAAAGATATACATGATAAATTAAATAAAAAATCATTGAATTATATAGTCAAATTTACTCTTTTTATTATATCTACTGATCTACAAATTAGCCAACAACTCTTTACGTTATTTAGTTTTGTTTGAATATTTTGTCTCCAACGGACTAATCCGCAAAGCTCTTACTTGTATATAAACATTGTTATACATTAATAATAATCAAGGGATTACATTCTAAACCTAAGTTTTAGAACTAATCTACATACTTCTAAACCCAATTGACATCTCTAATTTTAATTGCGAGTAACTATATGCAATTGATTAATGAATGATTTGGTACATTCCATGATAAGTCTAATTTAAACCATAAATTAAGTTATTCTTTTCTTCTTAACCCTTATAATTTGTTTTCTTTTCTAAAATTGAGGTTATTGATATTTTTATTTGGGGGGAGGTGGGGGTGTTGGAGACAAACGATGGAAACAGCAGTAATGGATGGGATAGAGCACTTTGGTCCCCAATATGGTTACACCAATTGCATTCACGTGGCATGATTTATTTAAACGCAAATTCGTTTTAGTTTTACCAAAAAATTTCAAACATTTTGTAATGAACGTAGACATATATAGCTATTTTTGATTGAGATGCTTGAATGTATTTGTTAATTAATGTTTTGTCATTCTTTAACAAAATAAAATTAATGTTTTTTTGTCATGTATTTTGTTCATGTTCAGGTACATATTATAAAGAAACCTAATTCCTCCTCTTCTTCTTTTTTGGTTTGAGACTTCAATTGATCACGAGATAATCTATTTTTCTCAGGTCACAATTCATTTTAAATATGATTGTCACTCACTCGAACAATTCTTCAAGATCATTTTACAACAAGTTGGGGAACGATAATTTCAAGTCTCAAGGGTTATTCTCAACTATTTTTTTCCTAGTTGATTTTGAGATGTATTTCAACTTATCATTCATAATGGAGGTGTCAAATTGAAGATGACAAACTCCCACTTCTGCTTCGAGATTCACAAGCACAATCTAAAAAATTATTAAAAAGTTGGCTAAATACTATTTGAGTCCCTCAAGAAAAAAAAAAGACAGTAACTTCTTAGAAGGGAGGTGATCGCTATAAACTCCCATCTATGCCTTCGTTTTCTAGGATAGTGATGTGGTTTTCATCTCTTTGAGTGTATGGATGCATTGTCGAATCTATAATATTTGAGCCATATGTGGCTTTCGTTCAACTTGTAATTATACCCCTTAATGATTTGCGGTTTCGCAAGTCTCAGCTATATTAAACTGAGATGAAAAAAAATTTTGGTTTGTCTTGATCTGTATATAATACTAGATTATATCCCGTAGATTTCTATATAATATTATATTATATCCCGCACCAAATGCGAGTATTATATATTCTTATAAATGGTTTTTCAGTTGTAGTTTGTTATTTAATTTTTTTTTTTATCAAGTTAAAATATTTAAAATATTTATTTATGTTAATTATCATATGATTAAAATATATTAAATTATAAATTTTTATTGAATTAATGATAACACATCATATTTTAGTCTCCTATTTTTAATTTCACGCTGGCACATCAACATTATTTTTTCTCTTTATCTTCTCAATTAATATATAGGAGATTAATGATTAGTATCTTACATCGGAAGTTAGAAGAAATCTTCCTTAGTATATAAAGGGACATAAGCCAATCTACCTACAACCAATTGATTTTGAGCTGGAAACCCATGTAACTTAACATGGTATTAGAGTCTGGTCCACGCTATCCAACTCGATTCGACCCAAAGTTGGTCCAACCATCGACAACCAAAACCCAAAATTAGTGCCGTTGATCTATGCCCAAACATATTGAGATCAATGACCAAAGATCCATCATCTCGAAGGGACATATTAGAGATAAATGTCTCACATCGAAAGTTGGAAAGAATCTTCCTTAATATATAAAAGTACACGAACCAATCTAATTACAATTAATTGATTTTGAATTGGAAACTCACATAATTTAATAATGCAGTTTTTACCAATTCATAAGGAATAAAAATTATTTATTTCTCATTTCGTGAACATTTCCAAACTGACAAATAATTTTTGAAGGCATACAAAAAAAATGTGTGATAGTGAGATCTTGATTTTGAGTTTATCCAATCGTTTTGATTTCAAGAATTTAACAAAGCAACACCATTTCACATTCACATTAGTTCCCACTATGTTTTCTAAGAATCAAACCAATCACATGTTCACTCGATTGGCCTGGGAAAATCAAAATAATTTAAAATTTGACCGAGTAGTCTAAGCATGTCATCATATTCAAGATACATGCGCGTGATAGTCTTGTCAAGAATTGCCCATTAATATTAACAGCATTAGTGTTCGAAAGTACAACTTAATCCTAGTACAAACGCATGATACTCTTATCAGTTATTAAGTGCTGCACATTTATATTTACAACATTAGAGCTAAGAAAGTACTCACTAATCTTAATTCATAAAAAGACACATATTGCTTAGTATTAATTTTCATATCATTTCTCTTCATTTTTTTTCCTGATTGTTTCTATTATTCTTAAAATCGTTTACTAGTCGCAGTCTTATTTTTAGAGATTCCGAAACCATGCCACAGTATTACCTCGAAATTATGTTTTAGACTTATACAAGGACATTTTCAAATACAGAAAAATAAAATTAATTTTATCAACTTACAACAATAATTTTAAAAATACTTTTCTTTTTTTTTTTGGTTTTTGAAAATGTCGTTATATAAGTCTAAACAAATAATAATTCTGAGGTTATAGAGTGACACAGTTTTGGAGTCTCTAATAATAAACTTGCACACATATATGTTTTATTTCTATTTCACAAAAACTTAAGATTTTTTTTTTCTCAACAAATCTTTACAATATAGTTTTGAGATTTCACTAATTTTCCACCACCCTCTCTCCTTGTTATTTAAAATTTATCTATTTAAACTTATTACAATATATGTTTTTTTTGTTAAAGGTTTTGCAAATTATTACAATATATGTTTCATGTTGTAAATTGGAACAAAACACCTTCAAATCTCTAATTTGAGGATTGAGCACTCCTCCTCATAAATGAGAATGCTGTTGGAAGTTCTCTAATATATGAGGAACGGTCTAGTGGATAAAAAATATTTTCCAATATATATAACATATCTTTGAGAAATGCTCTTCGTTTGTTTATTTTTTTTATGGGCTGTTTACTGAGATTTAAACTAACATATCTATAAAAAACGGTTTATACTAACTTTGTGTAGTGTAGTTAAACTTTGTGTATTTAGTATTAAACAAACATATCTACGACAAATAAGGGAGATAACCGGATATATAATGTGATCATATTTGGACACCACTAGCCAACAATGTGGAACAAGAAAAAGGAAGTTTAAATTGCCTCACTGAAAAGTAAGGGTTTCTAATAAATGGCCACACATTTTCATACAAAAAAGGGAACTAATCGATCGGTTTATCATTTGCAACTACATCCCCATAACTTCTCTTCATCACTTTAAGATCCAATTGGCTTAGTTTTTGGGTCCCCATTGGTCCTTGATCCATTAATGGAACATTTATATTCTCTCCATCTCCTCTCTCTTTGCCTTCTCAATTTGTATGCAAGTCCATATCAAGCACAAATTCTTATACTTGTGCATGTAGAGGATAATCCACTACATGATCAAGATTTTTATTGAATGATAGTTTCATACCACTTCTTTAATTGTTTAGTATTATATATCGGCTATTTAATTAGTCAAATCAAACACAGTAATCATAGTAATTTTATAATATATATATATATATCCTAAATGACAACAAAGAAACGAGAAGAATGAAAGAAATCTTTATGTAAATTTCCGTCAGATTCCGCCATATTCTAAATAAATTATCACAAATTCTACCAAAAATCATCAATAAATTCCGTTAAATCCCACCATTATTTATTTTCAATCAGATTTAACTGGATTTTTCTATTACAAATTTGACCCATAACGTATGTTTTTATGTGTAAACGATAAAAATCAAACGTAATTATATCAAATCTTAATAAAATATGTGAAGTAGTATGGTTTATAATCAACTCTTTTCCATGTGAAACTTACCCAAATTTTCTTTTGCTATAAATTCAATTGTTTATTAAAAGTTTTAAACTTTAGAATAAAGATTTAACAAATGGTAATCTAAAAGTGGAAGAAAATCGAAGAAAGATTTATGATTGGAATCGATTGATAACACAAAGTGGTGCAAGTTTTCCATCCAAAAAAAAACAGTAAGCTTTATCAAAATAGTTAAAAAAGATAAGAATAGCCGAAAATAAAGCGGTATAAAAAAAATGAGAGTAAAACTTTTTTGTATTGTTAGTATTTATCTTCTAGATAACAATCAAAGAAATACACTCCTAACCACAAGGGTAAAGAATTACCAGTCACACCATTAACATTTTTTTACAATGTTTTAAAAATTATTGGTGGTTAATCAAACATTCAAATTCTATTTATGAATACATATATGGTTTAAAGTTTTTATATTTTTGCATATATAATATTCGTATATTTTTCACAATTTATATTGTATTTTGGTTAAAATTAAAAATTAGTATTTTTAATCATACCAAACATACGTCTAAATCAATTAATCGGTCACATCAACGTTTGTTTAGGAAAAAAAGTTGACTTGGGGACCCAAAAAAAAGAAGGAAAAAACGTTGACTTTATTGCTCACTAATTTATAACCAAAATTTAAAGCCAAATCGATAACATATTTATTAGTAGATAGATGATATAATAACCCCCCAAAAAAGTGACATTTTTAGAGCCCCTACATTTATAGTAGTTGGTAGGTCCAAAGGGTTTTGCTTCTCTGTCTCTCCTCTTTAATTTTGGTCTTCCATTTGCCAAATGGCAGATTTGACGAAATCCGAAACCTCCACTTCTTACTTCTCTCTCACTCACGTTGGAGTCACATGAAACTCGGGGACAAAAAAAGGCTATCATCATGAGAAAACGAACAAAAAAAAACATAAAGCCGACAGAAAAAATAATAATGAAATAATTCATTGGTTTTGAACTTGTTAATAAGAAGCGAGATTCAGTGCATAGGTGGAATTGGTTTGGTACATAAACGAAAATAGATATTCATTATTAACAAATATAAATAACAATGAAAGAAACGGAAAAAAAAGAAGAAGTCAAGATTGTGAGTTTGTGACTATAATTAAAAGAAAAGAAAATCAAGATTATGGTTTTTCTACATTAAATATATCATATAAATTGCATTCATAAAATGCAAAGAGAGAAAGTGGAAGGTTGATAGCTCTACTCTAGACTATGAGTTTGACTCATAGAATCTGCATTTTAAACGGGCAAGTCTAATTTGATTTAGATGATGGGTTGTGAATAATTTTGTGTATGTTATAGATGGTAGATTAATATGTGTGAAATGTTGTGAGTTTGTAAATTATGATGCATGATGATGTGCAAGGTGTTACATAAATGTAGCAGATATATATAGTGTGTGTGTTTTATTTTTATATTACATATATTTATATATTTCTTGGAAAAATGATCAAAATTTCATATCCAATCGCATGAATCTCGGTGAAAGAGTTCAATGTCAAAGAGAGCGAGTCCCAAAAGAGTATCTCACGAATTTCACTATGTTTTGCATTCTCTAAAGCCGTCTTTAGGGAGAGACCGAATTTCATGCTTTGTTTGTTGGTGTCAGACATGCTAGATGCAGTACCGGCCCATTAAAAGGTTGATTAGCGAGACAGTCACAACAAACCAAAGGAAAATGATGCAAAGTTTGAAACTCAAGGAAACTCGAGTCAAGCTTAAACACAATGACTAGTAACGTATGTTAAACAATAAATTGTAGCGAATGAATCAACATCTTTAGAAAAACAACATAGCTAATTAGGGAAAACAAGATACAAGGCTATAAAAGTAAAGAGAACAAAGAAGAAAGGGATCTGCAATAATTTGGCACTCATACATATCCTACATCACTATATACATCACACTCTTCCTTTGTTTCCGGACTAAAAATATTTGTACTCATGTTCATCGTTCATCTGTCCCCAATAAACTATAGATGATCTTGTGTATTCATGCATATAAACACATCTCTCTTGGTTCAAATATTCATTTCACTAGTTCTAGAAAGGATTTTCATCCTATATATAGCACTTGGTTCTTTGGTATCCAAAAATAATATGACCCCTAAACCACTAAACATATAAAAATCGTTGACCATGGAGTTATAGCATAAACATTTTGTTACCGTCTATGGGAGAAGACTACTCTAACTCTTACTGCAAGCAGTCGAGATGACATGATTAGACTCCTATTGAAGCCAAGGAATCGAAGCTTCCATCTAGAATATCTTTGCAAGACATGGGAAAAAGAATCAGAACGTGGTAGTATCGGTAAATCATATCAACCAAATGTCAGAAAAATTTGTAGATACAATGATGTTTCGAACAAAGGAAGGATTCTACATGAATCGCTTGGAGGGGGGGGGCAATGTCCTTTCGCATCACGTGGCAAAGGTACCATTTTCCAACAATTGTGGACGATTTTGAATAATATTCTAAAATATTTTTGAAGTTTCAAGGACACATCTCTCATATTCATGAGTCTGATGGGAGCTAATTCACGGTGTCAACGTCATACCTATTCATGTGGTTGCCAATATACGAACTAGACTCCTCCACAACATACTTGGGGCGGGGGGGGGGAATGCATTTATTGGTTTTAACCGACTATTTCTCTAAGTTGATTGAGTCGTGAGTATCTACTGAAATCAAATTGAACAAAGTTGAGAAGTTCATATGGCATAATAGTTTGCGTCGAAGCGTATTTCCTTATGAATTTGATACTGATAACGACAAATAGTTTATATTAAGAAGCTCAAATTTTTTATGCGAAGATCACAACTTTCGTTTAAGTAAATTCACTCCGAGATATCCACTAGGAAACGTAAACGCAGAGCCACAAAAGAAGACTTATTAAATAATTTAAAGAAAGATTGGGGCCGCTCAAAGTCTGATGGGTCAAAAATTTCATGCAGTTTTTTAGGCATACCATACTACTCTGTATCGGGAAATCGGATATATACCTTTCTATTTGGTATACAGAACCAAAGTAGTGGTTACAATAGAAGAGAAAATTGGGTCTTATTGGCTACGCTAATTTTCCCTTTCCGGGAAGATTCTATAGTATCTTCCACATAGTGGACTGAAAAATCCAAGAGGCCATTCGGTTTACCAATATGAGAGAATACTAGAGCTGGGTTATTGGAAGGGGAAGATCAAGATGTTTAAGATGCAGTCATTTCGATTTTGACAAGAGAAAACCCTTAGTATCCTCCAAGACCTTTCTCTAGTTTTTATTCCACTATAAGTTTTTAGGAATTTCACTCGAACATATAGTGGAATAAAAACTTAGAGATTTAGATGATGAAGGGTCTTTCAGGATGATTTTTTTGTAAAGCCAGAGATGGTAGCAGCTAGCTAGAAGTATATAATTTTCTTCTTACTTCCAAGTACCAAAAGACCCAAATAAAAATGAAGATTTCAAGTGGAGAAGTCCATGTGTGATCATGCACATTAGTCAAGTCAAAGGTTAGCTTAAGAAACACGTATAGCTGAATTGGTAAAGGTTTGACAGAGATCATTATCGGTCTTCTTGCTCTGCTGATTTTCTCTTTTCCCGAAGAATATATAGTATTTTTCTCATAGTGGACTGAAACATCCAAAAGGTAAATTCGGTTCAGGAAGACGAGAGAATACTAGAGTCATGTTACTGGAGGAGGGAAAATTGAGACATTCAAATGTGGTCAATTATATTTTGATGATCGAAAACCCTTATTATCCCCAAGACCTCTATTTGGGTCTTCTTCCACTATATATTCGAGCGTGATTCCTAGAAAGTTAGATGATGAAAGGTCTTTTTCTTCTCGAATTTTTTTCTTTATAGCCGGAGGCGGTAGATGTTGTAACTAGGAGTCTCTCTCTATTTCTCTCTCTATAGGTTTTAATTCATTTAATGGCTTGTAGGACTGGAGGTGGGAAGCATTGCTATTAGTATTGACATTATAATTAAACGAGTCAAGTCCTTAAGAAGACTGAAGATGGTCCTTAAGGGTTTCGCCATAGTGTTCATAATCGCCTTCAGAGAAAGATATTCCTCATAATCGCATTTAGAGAAAGATACTCCTCATAATCGTCTCAGTATCTCCAGGATACTACCTTAGTGTTCAAATATGAATGGTAGAAAGGAGAGGATCGAGAGCGTAAAAGTTTTCTTCTACGATAAGGGGGATCTTATGCCTATAGGTGATCAAACACATGAGCTGATTCATATCTTTAAGGATAAGACTCATGTATGTGATTTCGCCCATAAAACTTGTAGGATATAGGGTGGTTGTCCATATGGGCCTTATTTACATGCTTCTTTTCTTATCAACATTGATCCTTTGGAGTTTATTATGTTGATTAATGCAATTTTCTTGGATTTCCTCATTCGTTCACCATGTTTAGTCTGGTTAGGGTAGTTCTTATATTTGTAAGAGAAAGAAAATTGAAGAAATGATTTTCTAGGATTATGTATTCAAAACTAGTTGTTGTTTCTTCACACAAAAGAAATCGGATCATTTTTCGAGTTAAGTGTGGATTAAATGCGTTAACTTCAACCATGATTCTCTCCTATTGTAGATCATGAGAGATCACCATTCTTATTTTCATATCGTCTTGAGAGTCACACCCCCATCTCGTGCTTATACTGAAAGGGGGCATGATTAAGGACTACTTGGAGATCATCCAAGCGAAATTGAAATTTCTCAAGACCAATTTCATGTACGATCAATTCTTCTTTAGTATGCTAAACAAATGGCATAAAAGCAACCACCGTCTTAGGTTTCTCGATTTGTTCTTTCATTTAAGGTTAACCGGTTCGCTGTCAGATATCCATTTTGTAATTTGGATAATGAGTTAAAATTTTATTTATGCAATAAGAACATGTATGAATCTAGACGATTTTGGTGGATTTTATTCATGTACCAATTAGTACAATTACTAAACAAAGTTGGCCAAATAAAAGGAATAAAAATCATTTAAAAGCTTAAAATAGAACAAAGACAAAGAAATTTAATTATTCATACAGGTTTCCGGAAAATAACTTTTTGTATACGGGTTGCTTAAATATCAATCTTCGTATATTTGTTTTTATTTTCATGAAGAATCTGAATTCGCTTTTTGAACAAATAAAAAGAAATTATGCCCTCCAATTTCATTGCAAATTTGTGTTATTTTATATGATATGTATACTAGACACACTTTTTAATGATAACCACTTATGAAGATGGCATATTTTAAGATCTTCCGTGACTATGGCGTAAAGAATTTTGATGATAAGGAGCACCAAAACGATATCTACACCATACATTTATCATTACCCCAAATATAATATCATATTATATTCTAAAATATTCGAGCTAATCAATATACTATGTCAAGTCAGTTTTTGTTGAAGTCAAAAAGTCAACTTCATTTTAATTTCTTTTAGCTTATAAAATATTAGAATCAACTTCGATCTTACTTTCGATGACCCTTTTCACATATCAATTTATTTTATTTTTTTCTATTTATATTATATTCTTAAAAATATATTTTATTTTATTTTTTAGAACTCAACTTCATGGATTATGGACTATTCGTTAAGCTTAGTCGGATTTGATTAAAGGAAATGTTTAAAACAGAATGATTTTGCAGAAGACTAAAGATCTAAATGAAATAGAAACAAAAATCTAGCTAGTCCACAAAAGAGGAAAAGAGAAGAAAAATCGTTATAAGTTTGTTGAAGGAATAAGAGTGAACTCGAGATATTCTACTGTGTTTTCTATCTTTTCATTTGATTATATTTAAGAAAGAATGCTCAATAGACTTGTAAATATATATTTGTCCTTTTTTCTTTTTATGTTTATATTTTTGATAGTTTACTTTAAACAAATAAACACACACATGTTTTTTAAAAACACACATATATATATATATATATTTGATATATATACACACAGATTCGAGCAAAAGTTATAACATACCGAAAATAGAATCAAGTTACTGTATATATTTTTAACCCGGGTGAGATCAGTTTGTGAGACTAAAACAATAGATGAATATCAAATTCGGACAATCATAAATGTTTTTTCAGTTTTAAAATGGAATCGATACAAAGAATGTTCGAGATCAAGAAAATCAATGGAAAAAGTGATGTTGGCCTATGTAAGCAGAAGATAGTGTGCCAAGTCAAGACATTAAGACTCGACTGGAGGAGGATAAAGAATCAAACTAATCAATTACCAAAGAAAGGAAACCAATAAGAAGCCAAACCCCAAAATGCAAGAAGAGATGAAAGGGTCAACAACATGATGAAAAACCTCATTAGTATTGCAATGTGAAAGATCTAGTAAGGGATTATTAAACTATTTATATGGCTGGTAGAATCTACATGGAACCATTGTTTTATAGATTTTAGATGGAGAAAAAAAAAAGTATAAATGAGCATTTATATGTCTTCTTGAAGCCAATTTCTTACTTCGTAGTATAAATGTAAACATGATGAGTGAAGAAGATGAAGCTATACATCTCCTAAAAAGTTTCCCAAGATAGTATAACTCACTAGTTTACACATTAAAGAATGAGAGAGGAAAATAGACCCTCACAATTAATCAAATAGCCATTTCTGCAAACTCAAAGAAAGTAAAGATGAATGAAAAGATGTTTAATAGATCCAAGTCATCAATGAATGATGGTTTTCACAAGCAAAAGGAAAAGTAGAGAATAGGTCACGAGGACTTTGGAAAGAAATGTACAAAAGTATACCAATGTTATAATCTAGGCCTTGGAACACTAGAGAGTGTAGGGCATGTGGTAAGGAAGGGCACGTCTAACGTGAATGTCTAGAAAAAAAATACAAAAAGTCAAATTTCTATCGATGTAGTATGAGCCACAAAATATCCTATGATTCTCAATGTGAGCCTTCATGACACCAAATTTTAATGGGTCATAAATCCTGAGTGTACATTTTTGTAAGAAAATATGTGTAAGAGAAATCACATAGTTTTCCTAAAGGAAAATACACAACCAAAGGGATTCTCTAGTGCATGTATTCAAATATTTGGGGATCACCATAAATAGCTAGCCTAGCAAACTAATAATATTTTGTGACATCTATGAATGATTTCACTAGAGAATTTTGGATTACTTAAACTAAGATCTAAAGATGAAGTGTTCTATGAGACTTAAAGGATGGAAAAATATTGGTGACATTTCGGCTATTGTGGCTACTTGTGTAAGAACACACTATCAATACTTATGATCTTTCCTTTGGAGATAATCTTGGAAGTATATACACTAACTTTCTCTAAAGGCGAGAAGGAAATTTGGATTTTTTTATAGCACCATACCACAACCAGCTGCAGATTCCAATGATCTCAAGGATTGGTGGACAAATAATATCATGCTGATTTCATGATTGAAGCTAACTGTTGAAGAATATCTATGCACGTCTTTTTTTTCACTATATTTCACTTGATATCGTCTCGGGGATGATCATTTGGGAGCTAAACCAGTTGTGTTTCCTCTTTATCACAACCAACACTGGATTTGGCTTAAGGCGATGATATTTCTGAGCCTTCACGATATTGACGCCTTGTAGGACAACTAATATATCTTGCACCTACTCAACATGATATATCGTAAGCTATTTTTATTTTCACTTGGTTTATGAAACATTCGAAAGCTGAGCATTGAGATGTTGCATTAAGAGTTGTTCGGTTTCTCAAATGTCACCCCATCAAGAAAATTCTTCTTCGAGATGATTCTCCTTTAACCGTTACTGCATGGTGCGACTCTGATTTGATAGGTTATTATGTTTTTCATCATTTTCTTACTGGGTACTTCATTCAACACGGTAACCCACCAATATATTGGAAGACGTTTTTTTGTTCTTACGGTGAGGTGGAACACCTGGCTTCCCAATATACAATTTGTGAACTCATTTGAATCAAAGCGCTTATCTCGTCCCTTGGTGTTGATCATTTCGTTCATATACCCCTTCATTATGATAGTAAAGCTGTGATTCATTTAATCACTAATCTCGTCTTCGATGACCACGCCAAATATATCGAGATAGATTATCATTTTTTGTTCGTGACGCGTGACGCGTTAGAACGAAATATCCTTCCTACTTGGCATCGTTATACAAAGCTTCAGCTTTCAAATATCATATATATAATGAGTGATCAACTCTCTCCATATAGTTGACACCTAGGCATCTAGGAGACTGACATGTGTCCAAATAATTTTTTATTAGAAAAAAAAAAATTTCAAACGTTTCATATTTTTGTATTCAATTATCTTTTAGTATTACTTAAGTTACATTTTAGTGAAATAAATGATTTTGTACAAATTTTTAAATGTTTATCATATATGATAAATTCAACATTTTTATATATTTTTGTGTTTCTTGATTTGTTTTCTTACAAAAATAATGAAGAACCAAACTAAGAAGTGGAATAGAGAAGTGATGTGATGGTAAATGTGATAAAAGAGGCAAAGGGGCGAAGTTATAAATTCTCAAGATCTTAAAAGTTGAAATGCAATATAAACGAAGAGGTAACAAGGGAAATATATATCAAGAAAAAGAAAAAAAAAATAGGTGTGAAAATATACAACATTATCTTATCGAAGTATATGAATAACTCTCTAATTATGGTCATCAACATAGTTGGAAAACTATCTTCATATCAGCATATGAGAATTTTCCACGTGTACCACTGGAAATTTTTACCTTCAAACTTCCCTGACTATTCATGACCGTTTCACTCAACATTCCCTCTTAAAATTTAGCCTTCAAACTTCTATGAGTTTTATGGCCATTACACTTAACATTCCCTTTTACATTTAATTATTCCTTAGGATGAGGAAATAATTTACTACGGTTGAAACTTGAAAGCAGAGGAACAATCTGCAAAGAAGAATACGTAAAGTCATGATTTACAAGGTTTCATCTTAATTTTTTTTTTTTAAATAGTATTAATACAATGATGTAATATCAAGATTTATTTTTCTATGATGTTGAAGACTTGAAGCAATAGAAGATCGGGAATAAGACTAAGGTTTTGTTGATGAAGAATGAAGAAATTTTCATGAAGAAGGACGAAATCTTCATGAAGAATGATGAAATCTTCATGAAGAAGGAAGAGCGAGAGATGAGAGAGGCTGGGCATGCGAAGTTTAAAGTGGAGTTCAAAAAATTGTAGAAGATGAAGAAATTAAAATCTAACATGGTATGATATCTAGATCTAGCTTACGTTTTCAATATGTATATTGCTTCTGGTATCCATAGACGCAACTGAATTTTTCACATCTCAGCTCGTGATTCTCTCTATTCCAAATAGTTTTTTGTGGTTTTCTATTGGGGTATTTTGGGTTTTAAAGTTATTTGTGTTTTTCATTAATAAATAGCGAAGATAAAACCAACGTCAAGAAAAATGTAGAGATCATGTAGGAAAAACTCATATGGAATTTCAGACATTTATTGTATCCTCGGAGAGTTTTGGTGAAGACTTATCAAAAGAAAAAGATTTTCAGAATCATTAGCAATGTAGGTAAGTTATTCACTGGTTAATTTTCTATACCTTTTAGATGAATGTGGATAGATCATAGATGACGTCTAATTTATTTATTTAAATCTTTATGTAACTCGAAATTTAAGAGATATTGTGAACAAAAGAATGAGGTAAAAATGTTTGGAATATAGAAATTAAAACTTATGAGACAATGAACATAAAATATGTTCATGTTAACAAAAAATATGTTCATTTCAAGATGGCTGAAAATAAATTATAAAAGAAACCAAGATGCTTGATAGGGAGGTAATTCCTAGGAAAAAAAATATTTTCTTTAGATACATATGTCTTTTTTACCATTCTTTTTTATGAGTTCAACAATATATATTTCTATCTATAAAATACATAAATACAAAAGAATATATTATTTTTTAACAAATTTTTTCGTGATATACTCTTATGTCCTACAACGTCAGTGTTCCCCTATAGTGGCAAAACCATATTGATCTCATCGGTTTTTAATCGATCATCTCTGCTTATATCAGTGTTCATATGTCAAATATAGAGAAACGAAAAACATATCAACATATGACAACAAATGAAATGTAGTTATTTTGAAGCTCCTTCTCTTTTTTGGTATTCTCAAACATGAATTGATTTGATTTTGCAAAAATAAAAATTACTCTAATTTTAAATTTAATGTTTTGTGTGGATATCTAGAGGGAAGAAGATTGAATTTGCTGTTAATAATTCCGGAAATATTGTCTACAATCCATAATGTATTCTTAGACGGCTGGTTTATATTCTAATAAGCTTTTAGGGATAACCATTTCACAAATTTTATCTTCTACCTAATTTGAAAATTACTTGAATCATTAGTATATAATAAAAAATTCGTGCATCGCGCACCTAATAATGATAAAGGTTATAGGTCAAGTCGAGTTTGATTTTTTTATATTTAAGATGGATATTTGTGATCTTCATATTCCATTATGAGGGGATGTTAACATTACCCTTAATTTATAATAAGGATAGTTTAGTCATTTACTTTGGTTTTTTTTCAAGAACAGTCATTTATTTTTTTTATATTTAGGTTAATCGTGTTGCATAAATATAATGTGTCTGTTGGCTTGAGATTCAATTGTGTAGGTTTCTGACACATTTTTCTTCCCACACGCATTTTCAATAGTTTTGTTCCATACATTATAAAAATATTTTATGATCTTGGGAATATATTATATTTATCCCTCAAATTTTATATTTCAAAAGTATATGTATTGGTTAAGCAAATGTTGTTTTCGAATTTTAATATCTCAAGATTGGAATCAGCTACATTTTCTGGCAGCTTTTTGTGGAGGATCGGTCTCGTTCTCATTTTAAAGAAGTTTTCAAAGTATTTTTCTTTAATTTTATTCTCTTTAATTACAACAAAAATGTACTGATTCTGGCGTAAGATTTTAAATTTTGACTCTTTGAAAATAACAGGAAACGGATTCAAATACTTTGAAGCAATCAAGCTGTCAAGCATATATTTTTAGTTGAAACTTATTGTTCCATTCAAATTACTAGAGAACTCGTGGATCAGTTTTCTATTCCCGGTTCTAACTTTCATATGCATGTAATTTCTTTCTTTTAAATTCATATACTGAGATAATTAACCGGAATTAAAACCGAAATAACTCATTCATATAATTATATCCCATTTTTATTTTTAAAAGATCTTTTAATCAAATGATGAATATTAATTAAGAAATTAAATGAATTTTACTATATTTTGTTGTCTTTTCTACATAAAACATCACTTAATATTTAAATAAAAAATTCAAAAAATGGTAAAAAAAAATGTTGCAGAAAATAAATGGACAAAAAATATCACATAAACTAAAATTTGGCATAAAAAGTTGAAAAGTCAAGTAAAATGAGACAGAAAAAAAAAATTAACTTCTTAATCATCATAGTTTTAATGGAGAAGAAAGGTATTAAATTAAATAATACTAAATACATGTTTAGACTTTTGTAACTATAATCTACTCATGTGTTTCTATATCTTGGTTTTTTTAAAAAAAAAACTTTTAAATAAACAACAAAATTTGAAACTGTTTTTTTTAAAGATGATATCAATTTAAATAGAAAAATAGTCAACACTATAGTTTAAATTTTTTTAATTAAATTTACGATAAACTACCAAAAATACAATATTAATTTGTTCTAGTCTCTGGTCCGAGAGGTTTTGAGTCTAGGGTTTAAATTTTATGGTTACCCAAAAATAAACCAAGAAGAAAGTTCTAGACTAATTCATAATTACTTTGTTAAAACATTCGTAACATACGTAATAAAGTATATCATCTAGTTCATACAAAATCAACATGTATTAAACACACACATAAATCATCGTTATTATATTGTCATCTAAATGTTCTTTTGAGATTCTAACTTTTTTCAACAAAGAGTCAAACTTTTGCTAGATACTAATGCATGAATTTGGCTATACAGACATATAAGAAACTAAACGGACCACGTGAATAATGAAGGCCTAACATAGAAGCTTTGAAGGCAGTAATAAGGACACCTCCTTCATCATTGTCCTCAAGGACCACTTTTACCTCTTTGCCTTTATCTTCTAAGATCCACCACCAAAGATTTTCTCGTTTGCCTTTTATGTTAAACGTTTCTCTGATTTTATTTTCACTAAATGAGGTTTTTTACTCTAATTAGAAGGATTTTAAGTTTTCAGATTGTATTATGTTTGCTTTGATTCCCGAACGAAATGAAAAAAAAGGTAGGATATGCTATCAGTGATGTATGGTTATTAATTGGTTTATTTTTGGTTTGATAAAGATTATAGTGGTTGATTACTGCAATTGTGCTAATTAATCTTTATAAAAACATCGAAAAAATGGTATTTTTTGTTTGAAAAATGTATTTTATATAAGAATGTTAAATTTATTCAAAAACAAAAACCTTTTTACATCATGTTTTTAAAAGATGCATATGGATATAATATTAAAATTTGTATATAGAAAAAAAGTAATTGGTTTTAAAAAAAATTTTAGTTTTCAGATGCATATATAAAAAAATATCTACGTTAAGCCTAATTTATAAAGCACACGTGACAGAAATGAGAAATCGTCCATGCATGAAACCAAACCGTTTATGTTTGACCGACTTGTTGTAGAACTGTCAATTGGATACTAGCTAGCTACTTGATTGAAATTATCTTTCTTTGAAACCTAACCAGAGTTTTCAATTTCGTTATCACATGGGATGATCATGATAACAAATTAAAGAGAACGAACCTGGTCTCGGTGATTGCTAAATCTGGTCAAATGGTTTCTGGCATTGTTAAGCTGCCTATTTTGGATGATGATTTTGTTGTCTCTTTTGTTTATGCCTCAAACTTGAAGTCTGAGAGATTGATGCTTTGGAAAGAGATAGAAGATTTATCCAGAAGCTCTATTATTTTGGGGAAGCCTTGGATTATCCTTGGGGATTTTAATCAAAAGCTTGATCCCCAAGATGATTCTGCTGGTTCTACTCGGATCACTAAAGGAATGAAAGATTTTCGGGAGTGTCTTCTTTTTGCTGAGCTCCATGATATGGTTTATAAGGGTTCTACTTTCACGTGGTGGAACAAGCACAAGGATAATCCCATGGCTCGAAAGCTGGATCGCATTTTGGTCAACGATGAGTGGATGATAAAGTTCCCCCTCTCCTATGGCTATTTTGGAGATCCGGCCTTCTCTGGTCATAGTCCAAGCGGTGTTTGTTTTGCAAATCATATCTTTAAAGGTAAGCAGCCTTTCAAGTTTCCAAATTTTTTGGCTGATCATCCTGCTTTCCTTCCCCTGATTGCTAATTATTGGTCTTCGGCTTCCTTTCGAGGCACTGAGATGTTTGTCTTCAGCAAGAAGCTTAAGGGGCTTAAGAAGCATATAAAGCAGCTCCACAGGGAAAATTATTCTGGTATTGAAAAGCGTGTTGCATAAACTCTTTCGTATCTTACTTTCGTATCTGCTTATGAATCCTACTCCTATTCTGGCCCAAAAGGAGAAGGAGGCATATAATAAATGGCATGAATTAGCTCTGGCGGAGGAAAGGTTTTTTCAGCAAAGATCCAAAGTTTCTTGGTTGAAGTATGGTGACCTGTGTACCAAGTTTTTCTTTCTCAAAGTAATGGGCAGAAGATCCAGGAACCATATTCACTATTTATTAAATGGAGATGTAAGGGTGGATTCTTACCAAGCAGTCAAGATGCATTGTGTGGATTTTTACTCTTCTCTCCTTGGCGAGTCTAATCCTCCCTTGCTTCCCAGTCAGCTTGAGCAGATCAGTTTGAATACTTCTATGCGCTGTTCAGATAACCTTAAGCGCATGTTGGTGGCTCGGGTTTCTGTTGAGGAGATTCGAGATATAGTCTTCAAGCTGCCTAGTAACAAATCCCCGGGGCCAGTTGGTTTTACTGCTGAGTTCCTCCAGAAAGCGTGGCCAATAGTTGGATTTAATTTTGCTATGGCCATTCAGGAATTTTTCCGTTCTGGTAAGCTCCTAACCCAGTGGAACACTACTTTAATTTGCCTCATTCCAAAGTTTGTGAATGCGGAGAGGCTTTCTGATTTTAGACCTATAGCCTGTCTAAACACTGCTTACAAGGTCATTTCTAAGGTCTTATCTCGAAGACTTAGAGCTGCTGTACAAGAATTGATTTCTCCATCCCAATCTGCTTTCGTTGAATGTCGTTCTATTGTTGAGAACTCTCTGTTGGATGCTGAGATGGTGCAAGGTTTCTCTCGTGCTCAGATTTCTCCTAGGGGTATGTTAAAGGTTGATATCCGGAAAGCTTTTGACTCGGTAAACTGGGATTTTCTTCTCCGTGTTCTGCAAGCTGCTGATTTTCCAGATGAGTTCATTTCCTGGATCCAGCAGTGTGTTTGCACAGCCTCTTTCTCCATTGTGGTTAATGGAGAATCGTGTGGGTTTTTAAAGGAGCAAAAGGGCTTAGACAAGGGGATCCAATATCCCCATATCTTTTTCTTATTGTCCTGGAGTACTTCTCTTCTTCGTTGACCAAGGGATTTGATGCAGGCAGGATCGGTTATCATCCAAAAGCAGCAGACCAAAGGATTTCTCATATCTCTTTTGCAGATGATTTGTTAATTCTTTTTGATGGTAAGCCAAACTCGCGTCAGGACATTTTGGATATTTGATCTAGCTTTCAGCAGCTCTCTAGATTGAGCATCAACAGAAGTAAATCAGCGTTGTTTTCTGATGGCTTAAATCCTTCTGATTATGATGCTTCTTTGATGTTTGGTTTCCAAGTTGGTTTGTTTCCAATGAGATATTTGGGTTTTCCTTTAGTTCAGAGAAAGCTCCGGAAAAGTGATTATAGTCCTTTAATGGATACTCTGGCTAAAAGATTTAATAGTTGAGAGAATAGGCTGCTTTCTTATTCTGGTCGAGTACAATTGGTTCTCTCAGTGATCAATAGTACTCTTAACTATTGGATGCAAGCCTTCATTCTTCCAAAAGGGTGTTTGAAGCGGATTCAACAGATGTGTAGCCGTTTCATTTGGAATGGAAACATTAGAAAATCTTTTGGTATTAAGATCTCTTGGCAGGACATTTGTTTGCCAAAAGATGAAGGTGGCTTAGGGCTAAGGAACTTGGAGATCTAGAATAAGGTTCTTTGCCTCAAGTTGATTTGGAATCTGCTTATTTCGAGTGGTTCTCTTTGGGTGGCGTAGTCTCACTCCTTCTATTGTAATGATCAGAGCTTTTGGGCTGTGGAGAAAAAACCAGGAGATAGCTGGATATAGAAGCAATTACTGTGATTAAGGCCGCTTTCTCGGCCTTTCATTCAGACTGTGCTGGGTGATGGTTTAACTACTAGCTTCTGGTTCGATAATTGGTGTCATTTGGGTCCTCTAATAACTCACTTTGGAGACTCTGGCCCTCGTCAGATTGGTGTTCCTCGTAATGCTACTGTGGCGAGTGTTGTTTCTCGAAATGGTTGGAACTTTCGTGCTGCTCGTTCTCCTGCAGCTCAAGACTTCCTAATTGCTTTAACTATGATTCCTCCTCCAACGAGTAGTCATGGGCCTGATTCAGTGCGATGGAGAATCCCAAATGACTCTTCCAATATCTCGGGTTTCTCTTCGGCGCGTATCTGGCAATTTCTCCAACCCAGAGCGGTAAAGCAAACCTGGTTCAAAGCTGTATGGTTTAAATTCCATGTCCCTCGTCATGCTTTCATTTTTTGGCTTGCTCTCCGTGATAGGTTATCGGTTAAGTCTCGGCTCCGTAGCTGGGGCTTAAATGTTTCCCCTACTTGTGTTTTATGTGGATCTCATGTAGAAGATAGAGACCATCTATTTCTCCATTGTCCCTCTCTTTGCAGATTTGGAATTATGGTTTATCTAGACTTGGTCATTCTGCCTCATTATTCATGGATTGGTTTTCCCTAATCACATGGATGCTTACCTCTTCTCCTTCGATTAATCAGCTCCTTAAGAAGTTGGTTGTCCAGTGTACGGTTTACTTTTTGTGGCGGGAGCGCAATGACAGGATTCATAATGACTCCTCTTTAACTCCCTTTCAGTTTTTCTGGATCATAAATAGGTGTATTCGGGACAAAATTTTAAGCCATAAGAAAAATAAGGCTTTCGAATCACTTTCTCTCTGATTTGTTCATTATTAATGTTGTAATGTTGTAATGTTTGCTTCTGTGTCTCTTTAACTCTTTTTAAATTTTTGTGGGGAGTTTTGGAGGAAGATTGTAATTTTGTACCGATTCTTTCTGTTAATAAATTTTCTCATTATCAAAAAAAAGGAGAACGAACCTGGTATGTTCCATCGCTAAACCTATGGAACTATGTGCTTTGATTACCGATTTGGAGATAAAATTGTGGACTGTTTTTCATAATTTAATATTGATTCTGAGTTCAATCTGTGTTTGTTTCCCCTTCTGAAAACATAATGACAAAAATAATATTGAATAATTTGGAGTTTGGACCCATGGTCACTTTTTGCATGTGCAAAGATTTAACCGACTCTTAAACCAAGTGGTTAATCCGTTGTTTATATTTTTAATCAATAGTCAAACCGACACTGAACCAAACCAACCATAAACCCACATAGCAATATTGTCTCTAATGATAAACTGATAATTAATAGGGGAAACAATAAAAGGTACATAAAAAAAGTTTCAAATCTGAAATTTTTTGCAATTTATGAAACTAAAAAACAAAAAATTCTAAGATAAAACAGAATGAACTCAAAAACATTTCTTTCTATTATAAAACAATAAAAAACATTTATGATTTGTTTTAATAATAAATAGTTGTTCTGAATTTCAACCATAATAATATATTTTCCTTAAAACAAAATCTTTCCTGCCGTCAAGAAAAAAAAAAACTAAAATTCTTTCCCTGATTGAGAAATCATAATTACTGAAATACGATTTGATTGTTGCGGCTTCATTCTTGTTTCCATTATAAATTATTCTGCTTTACTATCTAAATTAGTGTGTTTGTTCTTTCCATTTTGTGTTAGATTCTCTGATTAGATGTTTTTGTTGTCTATTCTCTTTCTCTGATTAGATGTTTACGCGTAATTAAAGATTTAATCTTTCTAAATTATAAATTAAAATGTAAATCGTGTCAAAATCGTGTTCAACGGTCTTACCGCACTCGATACAAATAAAAAAAAAATCTTGTGGATAGTTTGATAGAAAAACTGTCCTTAATAATAAGGGTTTTATGGTGCGACTAAAAAAAATTGAAGATAAGATTAAGTAAAACAGTAGTAATATGACGTAAATATATTTTTGACAATTTTCTCATTCATTTAAATTAGAAAAAATGTATATCATCAAAACATGTTATTTTTATCGACGTTTAATTAAAAAAAAAATTATAGACTGAAATTTAAAACATCATAGTTAAAGTTTAGTTTTTGAGGAGAATACTTGATTAATTAGATTTCCATTTGAAAAATGAAACGTCTAAATTTTAGTATTTTTGTATATAAACATTTAATTTAATAGTAGAGAATAGAAGATAAGAATTTGAAGTTAAAGTTTAGTTTTTAATTATTTGATAAATTAAACGTTCACATTACAAAATAACATGTTAAAAAAGAAATTCATACAATTTCTTATTTTGTTAACTAAAAATTAAGTGTCAATCTCCTTATGAAGTAACGGCCAAAACCACAGTTCATGTTCACGTCTTTTTTTTTCTAATAAAAAAAAATCATGTTCACGTCTTTAGATGCTAGATTTTACATTCATGGTTGTATTTCCTTTGGTAACCGAAAAAATATTTCATCTTGGTTAGTATTGTTGTTTTGTATACCATTATGGTTTCGGGAAAACCTTGTATCTCAACCTTTGTATATTTCCCTTTGAATGGGTCAGTTCTAATAGTTGAAAAAAATCCATTAAAAGATAAATACATGTTTTAATTGTCCTTCCACTAAATAAACTCGAAATAAAGAAAGAAAAAAAACGATCGATATGGGACTCTGTCATTGGTCCACGTATACTCATTACTTACGAGCTGTCCAAGTAAGAATCTAAGAGAATTTTACCAAGAAAGAATTCACACACAATTAAGCAATGTTCTTTTCTGTAAAGTATTTTCATTAGATACTTAACGAATACAAAGAATTTACTTATCTTTTATCCCTTTTGGCCTTTGAAAAAAAAAAAATATTCTGACCATCTTTTTCCCTTTTTCCTCTTACCTGGTCCATTTTCTGGATTCCTAATGAAAAACACCAAAGTTTCCAATAACACACATACACACAAAATGTGTCTTGTATATATATATATATATATATTGGCCTCAAAATGCTAAGTAAATGGATATCCCACCCACCATAGTCACAATCTCATCAAGTAGAAACTCCATTACCAAAGATTGCGTCTTCTTTCTCCTTCTCCTTCACCTCATTCTTCCTCCAAATTTTCAAATCTTGTCAAAACTCTGTAAAAAATCTCAATGTCTGCCACTTATAAGAGATCTCTTTCACTTCTTTAATTGTTTTCTTCTTCCTTTGTTTCCGCGAAAACCGCTTCTTATTTCATCTTCTTAATCATTTCTCTTGTAAGCCTTTCCTTGTGGGTTCTTTTGCAGCATTAATAGTTCAAACCTTCCCTTACAAACAAAAAAAGTAAAGTTTGGTTTTTTATCCTTTTTCAGAAAATGGGTCAGACCAAGTTGGTGTAGTAAAAGTCAGAAACCAACGTGAAAGAGAGAGAGAAAGAAAAAGTTAGTTAACTTGTGAAACTTTGTCACAAGGTTCATCACTATATTTATAACTACCTCATTAAAGAAGTGGAAGCTATAAACACTTGCAATGGTAATCTCTAGTACAAGAAACTTCTTTGAAAGATTCTGCGTTGAAGAATACAATATGGATACTATGAAACATAGTAGTTTCCTTTCTGCTGATCTTTTACCTTCACTTGGAGCAAGAATTAACCAATCAACTAAACTTCGTAAACACATAATCTCTCCTTTCGATCCACGTTTCAGGTATAATAAAAACTCTCTTCTTTTTTTCGTATATTTTCGTGTTCTTGAATTGTTTTGAACTATTCTTTCAGGGCATGGGAGATGTGGTTGGTGATTCTTGTGATTTACTCAGCTTGGATTTGTCCTTTTGAATTCGCCTTCGTGACTTACAAGAAAGATGCGATTTTCGTCATTGACAACATTGTTAATGGCTTCTTCGCTATTGACATTGTTCTCACTTTCTTCGTCGCGTATTTAGACAGCCACTCTTATCTCCTAGTCGATAATCCTAAGAATATCGCTATACGGTAATAAAATAGTACTCTAAACCTTTTTAAAATATAGTTTATTTTTTGCTCTTATTCCATAAAGAATTATGTTCTAACTTTTTGGTTCATTTGCAATTAAGCATTATTATTTTTTTAGTACGTGTGAAAAGTCTACAAAATGAATATTTTTGGAATACGGTTTTTGCTTTTTTACAAACGAAACAGATTTTCATAATCAAGTCTACTTTTTTTTATTCAGGTACCTTTCGACTTGGTTCGCATTCGATGTCTGTTCAACAGCTCCGTTTCAATCACTTTCTCTTCTATTCAATTACAATGGAAGCGAATTAGCATTCAGAGTTCTTAGTATGCTAAGACTCTGGCGTCTAAGAAGAGTTAGCTCACTATTTGCAAGGTAAATTTTTTTCTATTCTAAATCATATTTTATTGTTTAAATTTTATTTTTGTTTCACAAAAAAGGTCGTTTTATATCTCTAACGTATATCTTTTGTTCTCATTTTTATTTTTTGTTTTTTAGGCTCGAGAAAGATATCCGTTTCAACTATTTTTGGACACGATGCACTAAACTCATTTCGGTTAGTCCAAAAAACAGAGGAAAATTCTGTTTCTTCTTCTTATATAGAAATTCGACTTTTAACTTTTATTTGTATATCATTCAGGTGACACTATTTACAGTACATTGTGCTGGATGTTTCAACTACCTTATCGCGGATCGATATCCGAATCCAAGCAAAACATGGATCGGAGCTGTGTATCCTAATTTCAAAGAAGCAAGTGTATGGAGTCGATATGTAACCGCGCTTTACTGGTCGATTACGACGTTAACAACAACGGGATATGGAGACTTACATGCTGAGAATCCAAGAGAAATGCTTTTCGATGTCTTCTACATGCTTTTCAACCTCGGTTTTACTTCGTACCTTATCGGAAACATGACTAATCTCGTCGTTCATTGGACTAGCCGCACTAGAACCTTTGTAAGTTCTTGATTAACCTACAAAAACATAGATTATTTTCATTAATCATATTTCTCATCCCTTTTTCTTTTGTTTTTTTCGATTTTTTTTATTAAATAGAGAGATACAGTTAGAGCTGCTTCGGAGTTTGCATCAAGAAACCAATTACCACCAAACATACAAGACCAAATGTTATCACACATTTGTTTAAAGTTCAAAACAGAAGGATTGAAACAACAAGAAACTTTGAACGGTTTGCCTAAAGCGATTCGGTCGAGTATCGCGAATTATCTCTTCTTCCCAATTGTGCAAAACGTTTACCTTTTTCAAGGAGTTTCACGCAACTTCCTCTTTCAATTGGTAAACAAAACAAAACTCTTTATTCTTAGTCCAATTTTTATGTCTCCATTAAGGGTTTTACCAATTCGATGTATTGTTAATGAACAAGGTTTCAGATATAGATGCCGAATATTTCCCACCTCGAGAAGATGTGATTCTACAGAACGAAGCTCCTACGGATCTTTACATTTTAGTCTCTGGAGCAGTGGTGAGTGACTAAAAAATCTTGCTGTATTTCTAAAAACCCCTACTAGAGTTCATATAGAAAATTTACATTTCTAATATTTTGTGATTGTGCAGGATTTTACTGCTTATGTTGACGGTGTAGATCAAGTAAGTAAACCAAAATATTTTGATCTCCTCTTAACTTTCGATGTGAGATTCTTAACAACGACGACGATCTACTTATATTCGTGTAGATTCAAGGCAAGGCGGTTGTTGGAGATGCATTTGGAGAGATTGGAGTGTTATGCTATACACCACAACCTTTCACAGTTAGAACAACTGAACTATCGCAAATATTACGAGTAAGCAAAAAATCTCTAATGAGCGCTATGCGAGCTCATATCGAAGACGGAAGAGTCATAATGAATAATCTCTTCATGGTAAGCTAAGCAAGATAACCAAATATAATAAAACTTCTATAAATGAATAATGTCAGGACTATAATATATTATTAATTTATAAATATAGATAGTTTTATTAATTGATAGAGGTTTTACTATGAAAATGTAATATTAACTATCTTTTTACGGTGAAATTTTACAGAAACTTAAAGGGCAACAATCAATAGTGATCGATGATCCGAATAATGAACCGGACTTCCTTCTGCAAGAGTGGCTTGGTGGTGGTCCTAACCGAGGGGAAGAAGGAAACGCAAGTGGTCACAAATATTTATTACCGCGCGACTCAGAAAATAGTGATTTGAGAGATTCAAGAATGGGTCAAGGACATAGGATAGAGATAGCAGAAGGGGAAAAACCGAATCAAGAAACATATCCATATCGCAAATCAAACATCATGATCAAACCAAAAGATAGGAGAGTTACTATCCACTTGAAGTCGCGGGTGAAAGGTTTGTCGAAGTTGATAATCTTGCCTAATTCCATAGAAGAGCTGCTAAGACTTGCAGGTAAGAAATCAATCATGACGCAAGACTTATTCTCCATACCAGCTTCATTGTAACTAACCTTTGAAACTATTATGCAGGTGAGAAATTTGGATATAGAAGCTTCACAATGGTCACTAATGCGGAAAATGCTGAAATAGATGATGTAGATGTGATTAGAGATGGTGATCATTTGTATTTTTTCATCAATGAGAATGAAGATATTGAATCTTAACGAGGCATAAATTAGTATTTGCCTTTTTAAATTAGGGTAATGTATATTTTGCAGGTAATTGAATTTTTCCAATTTTATAGAAAAAAATAGATGAGAAGTTAATTGGACAATGCTAATTAGGGCTTGGAACAAACCGACCCGAATTGGCAATTGGTTCGGTTCATTTGGCACCTCCAAACCGATCAATTTTATTTATTTAAATTTTTAATGGATTTTAATCAAAATAACTTAAAAACCGAATTCGAAATGTACTGAGATTTAGTAATTTAACCGAAATGTACCGAATGTTTTATTCATATCAGTTTTTTGGTTAAAAACCGAACCGTCTAGTAACAAACCAAACTAAACTACTTCTTAACCAAAATTTTGTTTGGTTTAATTGGACAGATTATTGGCCAAACCGAAAAAAGATCTTGTCAAAATCATAAGAACATTTATATTGAAAATATATACAAATAAGAACATTTCATATCTTGATCTTTAACAAAGGCTTATATAAATTTTGGCACAATGTCTCAAAAACAGAGTGCTTTTTTTCTTTTTCTTGGCAAGTTCCTCTGTTTTTTTGTTGATACACGACACGTGTGGTCTCTAGGATCACTAGGAATGACATGCTGTTTTCTCGGATCGCTTACCAAATTTGCGTGGGGTTCTCGATCAGCTTGGGACAAAGAAGAATCCTCAACGTTGGGTTTTTGTTCTGTGGAGAGTCATGGGCCTGAAAGATTCGGCCCATCTTTAAGCAAATTAATAGGCCTATGTGAAAGATCCTGAGTTACGGAATCGATGATTCGATGAGAGTGCCATAACAAATGAAAAAGGTTTGTGATCATAATTTAGTTTTCTTGATTGATTTCTTGAAATTTGACTTTTTGTTGTTGTTGTTGTGATGATCGATGATGAAAAGTTGTAGTAGCCAAGAACTTTATTTTGTTGATAAAGATTGTAGGCATGAGCGAAGTGATTGTTTTCAACTCTAACCATGAGAAGGAAATAGTTAGAGTTAAAAATTAACAAAAATTTTGGGGGCTTATATAATAAACAAAAAGGAAGGGCTTGTTAGAAGCACCAAACACTAGGGGTTATTTTGTAACTTTTGTTTTATATATAACTTTTGTGCGACAATTAAAAAGAGCCTAGGGTTAACTATGACGGAAGCCAAACGCTTTAGACAGATAGGGGGCGAAGACAGAATCAGTGCATTGTCCGATGATCTACTCATACAAATATTATTGCTTATTCCGACAAAAGATGCAGTATCCACCACGTTTTTGTCTAACGATGGCGATTTGTCTGGACAAAGTTGCCTAGGCTTGATTACAAAGAAACGATAGATTTAGAAGAAAGCAGCGACAAGAGTGTTTGGTGGTTTCTTGACAAATCAATGCGAATTCACAACGCACCGATATTAGAGACATTGTCTATTAACCTCGGTCTACAATGTCCCATTGATGTTGATGCTGAAAAGTGGGTTTCAAAAGCAGTTTATCGTTCCGTGCGTGAGCTAAAGTTTGTGCTCCACTGGATTAGTGAGCGGGTCATAATGCCTAATAGCCTTTACACATGCAAAACGCTTACGAAATTAATTCTTTCCGGAAACATTCTCGTGGATGTTCCTTCTCCGGTTTCTCTCCCTTCACTTATAGAACTTGATCTTATCCAAGTTGCGTACAAAGACGACGATTCTCTTATCAAGCTTTTATCAAGTTGCCCCATTCTCAAGATTCTGAAAGTGGTTCGAGGCGATATGGAGGACAACGTGAGAAACTTTATAGTGAAAGTTCCTTCCATACAAAGACTAGAGTATCAGGGCATATTATATCCAGAAGATGAAGATGAAGATGAAGACGAAGACGAAGATGATGATGATGATGATGATGATGGGTCTTTGGTTATAGACACCCCGGCTTTAACGCACTTATACATGTATGATTCTTTTGGATACTCTTGCTCGATTGAGTATATGCCTCGTCTTAGCGACGCATATGTTCATGTTGCTTTTAACCCTGATGAAAACTTTCTGAGATCTCTTTCTTCAGTCAAGTATCTTCAGCTACATCCAGATGATTCAGTGGTTCCATGGTTTAACGTCGTTTACTCTCAACTTATATCCTGTAGGATATGTAGATTTCAACTAGAGTGGTGTGAATCACTTGTGGTTTTTCTCTCTAATTCTCCTAAACTAAAAAAATTTCAGGTGAATTCCATATTTGAGATTGATGGCTCGACTGAGAATCATGTTCCGGTTTTGTGGGACCAACCGAGTTCTGTTCCTAAATGTTTGTTGTCTCATCTTGAGATCTTTAAATGGAATGGATATGCAGGAAGAGAAGAAGAAAAAGAAGTAATAAGATACATTCTAGAAAACTCCAAGTGTTTAAAGAGGGCGGTAATTGGTCTGAAACTCCAAGTGTTTAAAGAGAAACGGAAGATGATGAAAGAGTTGAAATCTATGCCTAGAGTTTGAACATGTGTTCTCTCCTTTTTACCCCCCAAAAAAAAAAAAAAAAATTCTCTCCTTGAATGGAAGATGAACTAAGTTTTTGGTTTTTGTTTGCGCTTTGCTTCATGCCCTTTGCTTATCTTTGTTCACCATTAATTTGAGTTCTGAAAGTGTATGAAAATTGATGGTCATTGATTTACGTGTTCGAAAAACTCGGCCATATTGGGGAGAAACAAGATTCCCTTGAGGTGCTTTATTGTTTTGGTTTAAGTTGGTTTGACTTTTTCAGGTACTTTTGTTTTGCTTGTTCACCTCTAAAAACAATTTTAGTTGACCATAACATGATAAAATTATAAAAACAAAACAAAAGTGATATAGTTAACAATGCCGGGTTCAATATATATCAGCGCTTGATAGATCTCCTTCCTCGCAGCCTCGCAATCAATTAGATCTCTCTTCTTGGTTCCGCTACTTTCAGACTTGAGTTCATCTCTTTCGAAGACCTCGATTGCTTCTTTTAAGTTTCTTTTAGTTATGTTATATCTTGCAACTCTTTTGATCCATTTGCATCCTCTGTCTGGCTTTTGTAAACGATGTTTCTCAGTATTATGCTCTCAAAATGATCCCGGTTGGGGGGGGAATCAATAAAGAGAAATATTTATTGAAAAACAAAAAAAAAACAATGTCGAATTCAATATGTATCATCCGAATCAAAAATTTTCCAGTGCCCTATCTTTTGGACCGGGATACTAATAGGATATGGACGGGATCTCGAATCAATATATTTTGTTAGCTCTAGAATGAACAATTCTATTGACTACTCAGTTTTGGGTTTGTTTTGCTGAAACTAAAACAATATAAAAGAGTTTGTAGTTTAGTTTGTTAGATTATGTTAGTATTTGGAAATCATATAATCAATAATACCAAATTTTAACATGGGTTTTAAAAATCATTGATATAATAGCATCTGTTTTGCTTTGGATTTCTAAATCCATTAAAATACACAAACTAATAACAGTTTTTTAATCTGATCCAATTTTAATTTATGTTTCATTAAATTTCATTATCTTTCAACTCAAAACCAATTGGCAATAAATAACTTAAATGTCAAATATGCATCTTCGAGATGAGAGCTCTTTGTCTATTGATCTTGGAATATTCCGACGTCGATCAACGACACCAATTTGGATATGTAATATTGCTTTGACCACCTTTGAGTCTGATTTGAATTGGATATCATATAGAAAGATTTTATTGTATTGAATAATGAGAAGTTACAACCCCTATTATAATACTAGGAATAAAGCATTTAATGCAATTGTAATTTGTTTTTTAGTTTTCAGTTCTACCAAAGCTGATGCAATTGTAATTTTTTTTTTTTTTTAGTTCTATCAAATTTGATGCAATTGTAATTCATTTTATGGGTTTTACTTCTATCAAATTTGTAAAAACTAAAACCATAAAAAACCTTTGTAAGTTTGATTTTTCCTTTTTGTGTTGATTAATTTCAGTTTTTTTTTTCCTTTTTGATTTGATTCCATATTTTAGGTTGCCAAATTTTTCCCCTCCCTAAAAATAGAAATATAACATAGCTTGCCAAATTAATTTAAAAACAGACAAAAAAGAAATGACAATCTTATTTTCGTTAATCAATAAAAAAAAATTGAACAATTAACATCTATAACTATAACTGCCTCGCTCTCTCATCCCTCTGTTTCATCTTTACTCTCTCTCGATAAACCAAAACCCTAAATCTCTCAAAATCGCCATGGATCATTCAATGAAACCTAACCTTCTCAAAACCTTCATCGTCTCTCTTATCCTCACATTCGTCTTCCTCATCTCACCATCCTCATCATCGAATCAAGAAACCAGAGCAACAACACAAAAGACAAAACCGTCTCATCTCGACGGCGACAACGACGAACCATTGCAGCAACTAGTCTACATCAAGAAAACGACGCCGTTTATCTTGAATCGCCATCATCATCACCGCCGCTACTACTACAATCGCCACCACCATCATAGTCTTCGTCGCCGCCGTAATCTTCTTCATCACCGTGCCGATAACTTCAAGATGATGACGACCAAGAAGAGAACGTTTAATAACCGGCCGGTTCGACCAGATACATTCTCGGTTATGCTTCCTAAAGGATTCGTACCTCCTTCTGGTTCATCTCCATGTCATAATCAAAACCCTAATTCTGAAACCACTCTGTTTTGCAATCTTTCTACACCTTAAACCGGATTCTCGTTGATCGTTATTTACCGGTACGTAAAAATCGATTTTGTTCTTTCCACTTTTTGCCATTTTCATCTTTTTTTTTGCTTTTTTTTTTCAATTTGAGAGATATATTGTAATGATCGATGGATATTTTTTTTGACGGTCAAATATATGAAAATAATTTGCAGTTAGACATGTTTAAAATATGGTTCATTTTTCTTAATTTTCTTTTTCTATTTTATTTTGCATTTTTTTCATTTTATATGGAGAGACTTTCGTACTGATCGGTGGGAATTAACCAGCTGTAAATATTGTTGAAAATAATATTTTATTTTGTCGTACGTGCGGCTGAATTATATTATTCAGTAGATTATAAATTTAAGAGTTAGGTGAAATAATATACACACGGTGGTTATTGGTTAATTTAATACAGATGCAGACGATTAGCATATTTGCCTCTTTAATCAAGGTTAAAAACGCATCGTTTTGTGGTAAAGAACAAGAAGAGAGTATAATTAGCCGATAGAATTGGAAATAAATAAGCATGTGGATTTGCATCGTGAGCATAAGCTCTTGTTTCATGGCTTTTCTTTTCCTTCTTTTCCACTCCAATACATAGATTCAACTCACTAAATATATTAAAACTAGGAATTACATTCAAAATTAATATCGACTAATATAAATCAAGTAAGCTATGGTTTTATTGTTGTGGTAAATATTAAATAAGATGGATCGTTTAAAAGAAACATGGATCCAATATAAAAGATATGGAGAAGAATTTCACTTATATTTCTCAAACTAATTACAATGGAAACTCTAAAACACATATACTACACAAAACTCTAAATATATAAAAAGAGAAAAACTGGAAATATACAATAATATAATTTATCTCCAAATACCCTCATAAGTTGGAGTATGGAGATCTTGAATGCCCAACTTTGACAAAATAGTTTGGAAATAACGTCATGCAAGTACTTAAGTGAAGATATTCGATAACTGTTCAGTAGTAGAAACATGTTTTGTCAAAACGATTCATGCTTGTATGTTGTCTCGAATGAAATAACAATCTAACACCACATATTTCGTATGCTCATGAACACACTAGATTTGCTACAATATGAAACGTTGGTTGACTATCACAATAAAAATCCATTGCCCCAAAATCTACAATACCATTGAAAACAACATAATCTTTATCAACTTCAACTCCTTCAATGTCACAACACGATACTTTGCTTCTACTGAAGAACACTCTTTATGGGCAAAAAGATGTTTCATACGTCATCTTGTTACTAGTAATGTGACAGTTGTACACATGAACAACTTCTTCGATAAGACCGGTAACAACTCCAGTGGAACATTGTCCACTAAAAAAAAGGTTCATATAGTTTCCTTCCTCAATACTAAAATTCAGCCTCCAAGCTCCACTCCGAAACAAGAGGTTCATTCTGTCTCAATGGCTTCAAACGCTATCCTTCTAAAACACTTGGCCTAACACCTTAAGGTTAGATTTAACCCTTGGTCAATTATATATAAATCTCCACTTTTGTTTTTTGATTAATTAATGGAAACGAGATTTTACTGCTAATATATGATTAACCCCTACCGAAATTTTGTAATTCGTTTATTCTAAGCCGCTAGTGTTAGTGACTTGGTGGATTCTATTCTATACCTAAGGGTCAAAGTTACTCAAAAACCTTTTCATGTACGGCAAGTCGAAAATATGAGTTTTTTCTTGAATTTTTTAACTCTAATTATTTATTAATATCCATAATCAATTCACTTTTTAACGACAACAATTAATATACAATTTAAAATATTGACCGAATTGATATGAAGTTATATTAAATTGAATATGAAATTATATTATTGAGCTTAAGGAATTGATATTTTTTACAGAAATATCCTAACCAATCTCGTGATCATAATCTTTTAGTAATTTCTCTCTAAAATAATCTCGATATTACAACTTGAATCATCGCCAATTGCAAAATTGTCCAATATTCCAAGCTCGTCCTTGCCTTCTTCATTGCCTGTAGGAAGGAAAAAAAAAAACAGAGAATTCATTATTACTCATTTAGTCTCTTTACAAAAATTTACTCTCATTATAACCCCAATGGTTCCAATTTATAAACAAAAACCCATGGAATACTATAAATTTACCTTTGTGGCAGAAGAAGAATAAGTGAAAGACTCTGAATTCGCCGTTGTAGTTGACATCGTAGAGAACCCCAAATTGTAAGCTAACGATCCATCAGGTCGAAAAATCCCATAGTTTTGCTCGGAAGTAGGACCCGGTTTCATATCCTCGTTAAACAAAGCGAAAATATAAACATCAAGCCTCGAATTCCGCCTCGCTGGAGTTCCTTCTCCGGCGAATTGTCTCATCATAAGATTCCGGTTATACGTGGCAGCATTCAAAGGAGACGCTCCAATCTCTCCAGCGTCTCCTTTTGAAGGCCACCCTGTTTCCGCAACCCTAACTTCTATGTTACGGTATCCTAATTTCGCAGCCGCGAAAGCCACCGCATCGACTTGAGCATACATCATGTTGTCGTAATGTAATCTCGTGTTGGGATCTGTCATACCGATGTTTCGGTTAAATAGGACGTAGTCGATTGGGATTTTATTTGGGTTGTCCTTGTAGGCAAAGTAAGGGTAAGCATTGATCCAAAATGGAGATTTCGTGGCTTCCAAGAATTGTAGTAGTTGTTGCATCACGGAGGCAACCGCCGGTTTGAAACTTCCAGCCGATGGAGGATATGATTCGGCAAGGACCGCAAGAGAGCTTGGAGATGAGACTTGAATGTATCTGTCTAAACCTAATTGAACCAAGGCTTTGTGAATGTTGATCATCGCCGGCACCATGTATCTATATAAAAAAAAACACAAAAAAATAGCATGTTAAATCAATGTAAAGTTCTAACTGGATGAATGTAGCAAAATTAGATTAAGTTCAAGATTATTAATTACCCGATTAAGCTTGAGTCTTCATCGGTGAAAAGTTCGTTTCCGACCATGATTCCGGTGATCCTAGTGGCCGGAACATAAGGTTTGATATGAGAATCCACCCATTGAAGAGCTTGTTGAGGATCTTGTAACAACGTTAAAACTTGATTTTCGATTGTGACAATGATCTCAATGTTTGAATTGGCAAAGGCAGTAAGAATTTGAGGATTAGTGTCGTAGATTCTTGTTTTTGTAATCCTTAGAGATCTCAAGAGGGTAATGACTTTATCTGGTGATGGCAAATTGTTCCCAATTTGTCCGTAATTGATTCCAAGAGACGTTACTCTTTGTAGTATATTCCCTGTAATTATTTCCAAACAAAGAATCCGAATTTTTAGAAAAATATAATGATATGATAGTTTTTAACGCGGCAAAATATCGCATAACTTTAAAATTAACGTTTTATTTGTAATCTCATATCAAAATATATAATTTACCTGAGAAAACGAGAGAAAGCAAGAGAGAAACATGAATGAGATTTCCAAGTCTTGTGAATGTTCTTGATGTCATGTTGAGGAAGAAACAAAGAGAGAAAGAGAGAAGAGAGATTGTGAAGCTATTGGGTTTTAAGAAAGGGTTTAATGTATGGAATATATATAGACATACACAAGAAGAATACTTTTCTTTACTTGTTTGTGTTTTTTTTTTCCGTGTTTTTTTTTTGTATAAAAGTAACAGGTTTAGTGTTGAAGTTTTTGTTTTTAAATTTTTTTTAATTATATAGCTTTGCCTTCCCTATATTGCTTTTCTCATTTATGCCTTTTTTATCCATTGACGGCTTTCTAATAAACCCCAATGAAGGATTTCTTATTAAAGAAATATATATTAGATTGTTAAAATAATATATTGCATGACAAAATAATTTTGCTTCCACATGACAAAATAATTTGCTTCCACATGTTATGTAATACGTATGTGGGTCAAGTTGAGTTAGCGATTGGTTTGGTAACAAAAGTGAGCAATGTTATTAAATTAGGAAGAAATTAAAAAGGAAGAATAAGGAATGGGATACACATAAGTGGACGTAATAGAAAATTGTAGAATTTTCATAAAGTACCGAAAATGTTTGAAAAATCATTTTAATTATGTAGGAAGAGTAGTGAATAAAATAAAACTTTTCATGTATAGAGTTGATTCTACGAAAATCCCGGAGAAAAAGAAGTATATATTAATATCACAAAACAAAAATTATTAATTATCAGAAATCTTTTTCCAAAACAAAATGATTACTTTTGCAATTAGATAGAAAATCCTTTATCAAAAAGAAAATTAACTATTTGATTCTTTAGATGATTTCTTTAATTGGTGCATGTGATTGAAATGATTAATTTAATTTTTCTACAAATATTTTTTTAGTCGTACGAAATCCAAATGTATGTAACTTAAATATGGTGTAATCTTTTATTTAAAATAAATAAATTAAATGATACTTGTAAACCTTTCGTATTTAAAACTAAAAATTTGATTATAGTCTATGGAAAATATAAAAAAATTAACAAAAACTCCAAGAAAAGAAAGTAATAAAATATAGTATTAAATTTTTGTTATAATTACTTTCGGCTATTATTAATATTATCTAACTTATGATGACATGGTCTACTTCATGAAAGAATCATTATTTTTTAGCTAAGAAAATGTTAATAGTGATTAGTTTAAAGCTAATTTTCAAACGATTCGAAGAATAATGAGTACATTTTCGTATGAATCTTGACCGGAAGTGTATCCTAACCTTATAAAATGACAAAAATACCATCGACTAAATCTCTTGAGACAAAAGCAAATTGGAGATCCGATTTGACTTGACGTGTCAAAGGATTCAACGGTACACCGTAGGAAGCCTCCTCCGTTTCTCCTTTAAAGTCTTAAAATTCAAATCTCCCGGGAAAATATAAAATATATATTTAAAAAGTTTCTCTTAAGGTTTTTCTTTTTGCTTAAACTCAAATTTATTAATCAAGCAAAGCAATATTTACAATAAGGTGAGTATTTCTCTATCCACGAAAGAATCAGAACAGAGCACAACCCCAAAAATTAAGTAAAAGACAGAGCCAAAACAAATAAAGACAAATTCACTCCTAATATTGTTTCTCTTAAGATTTTGCAAAATATTTAAAACTTCTTTTTATCTTATAATCTGAAGACTGATTCTCAGAACTTGTGGGAAATGGGGTATTGAAAATATTATTTGTAGAAGATATTGGGAGTGTGTGTGAGAATTAGTAAAGTAGTTTTTACGGGAAATGATTATTAGAATAGTTAGATTCTTGTGCATGTATTTACCTACGGTTTTGTTTCTGGTTTGGTTGGTCTATTCAATTGCATATAAACCTTAAAATCTCTAGCATTGCTAGAATTGTAGAATTCACCGATACTACTACACAACAAGCTCTTTTTTTTCTAATATAGTATCATAGCTTTTATTACTCGGTTTTCTTTAATCTTCTTTAATTCGAGTTTTTTTTTCGTCTACTCGATCAATTTCACCAATTAATTTTCCTATCTTGACTACCTTTCACATTCCTCATTTTTTTCTGATATGGTTTTGTGTTTATCTCTTCTGGAAAATGATGAAACCAAGTGGAAAATCGCATACTCGAAGCGATCTCTATAATACAGAAAACTATGTACATTGTAATCGATCTAAATTTATGTACATTGTAATCGATCTAAATCACTAAATCATGTTGGATCCATCGTTGCAACAATTAAACACTTTTCCATTCACGGAGATTTGTATGGTTGGTGTTGAAGTTTACAGAGTCCTTCGGTAATCTTCATAATCATTTTTCCTCAATTATGTGGATTATCTAAGTATGTCTATTGTTTCACACATCTTAAATGGTATGTAATTTAAATATCTTTAGAGGTGTGTTTTTCCTACGCGATTTTCCCAAATTGCAGATTTCACACAATTCAAAATCCTTGACTTCTTAAACTATAATGAAACCCAACTTCACAAGTATATTCATTTTTTTAAAACCATCTGGATTTGTAAACATGGTCTTTATCATATATTTAAATATCACTAAATGTGATGTTACCCAATAGGAATTTACCTCTAAATTATTCTAAGTAAGATAAAAGATCTTTGTCGACGCTTATGTGAAATATACAATGTTCTACTGAAAATAAAATTGGTTAGCGAGCCGCATCCTTTGAAACTTGAGTTTGAACTTTCGAGATGTGCTTCGTCTTAGAAATATATTTTTGTGCCACTTAGGAAGGATCATGATAACTTCTAATTTCACCTTGTGGTAGACTTGCCTGCTCTAGAACAAACTATCTTTTACTATTGGAGCTTCCTGGTACAGTTTGAGTTGTGTTGGAACATGACTAAGAGTGAGGTTCGATCCAGAGAGCATATCTTCTATTAAAACAAAGAAAACGTAAATTTTTTAGAAAACATGATACGGTATGTTTTTAGTATATTCTCCAACGCTCAAGTTAGAAAAATAAAAGAAAATAAGAAAGACCATTGGATATAGGTAGAGAATCGGAAAGAAGTTCGGAAAAAAAAGAGAAAAAAGGATTTTACTTAACCTAAAGCCAGAAATAAAAAGTGGTATGTGGAATACTATGGAGTTTTATGGAGTTGTTTGGAAAAAGACAAAAAATATAAGATTTAAGGGTAGAGTTTTGCCAAAATTTGACCGTAAATATGAAGTCCAAGAGGAATCATGGAGGAGAGAAAGAACAGATCTATGGACATATGAGAACAGTAGCTTGAGAGTAATATTTTTTAAAGGTATGAACTTTAGGGGTTTTAAATAGAAAGATGAGATCTTGAAAAACTTAAGAAAACTAAGAGAAATAATAATAAAATATAAGAATTCTAAGTGGAGAAAGATAATAAAAATCAAAATTTTTTTCGTATAAAAAGAAGGAATTTTTTGTAAATTACATGACCCGAGATAATATACTGATCGGATGGATAATCTGCGTAGAGATACGAGTCAGATCATACGGATAACTCGAGTACTTTTCACCTAATTTTTTTTTTTTTCTTGACAGCTGACCGAAAGCATCCAAAGACTGTTGTAGGAGAAAGTGGGATACATTCGTAATGTATTTCGTCTAGTGCAATGTCCTTTCATTTGCTACCATTTCATAGTTTTCACGTGTTTTTTTATACGTTATCAAGGTTCTCATACTATTAATTTAGAGAACATTGATCTTCTCGGTCCTGGTACGTGAATGTTTTAAAAAATTTAGCGTCAAGTTTCTTTAGGTTGTATAACATATACCAAAACATGTCAAGAAAAATACTTGGACACTTTAAAAAAAAGACAATTATGGATATGCGTATACGTATAAATTGAAAATAACCAAAAGCATTGTAGGTTAACACAAATTAAAATAAAAGGGTCAATTAGGATAATGTTGCTAAGCTGCTTTCGAGAAGAATCAGACAAGGTGGCTAAGCAGTGTCACACACTTGTTGCCGTCGGTCAATTTCAACCATCGGCTAGATTTTAACCACTTTATATTATAAACCAAAAAAGGGTATTAGCAAGTGCGTGCGTTTGCTTGGCGATTTGATTTGTTAATTTCTACTTACTATATTTTTAAATAGTAAAAAAAAGAATCAAAGTTTTAAATTTGATCACGTAGAAGATAGTCAATTCGTTTTCTCAAAAAGTTGGCTAGCTATAATATTACATTAATTTATAGTGACAATTTTGGCAGCATCGATCTAATCTAAAATACCATATAGTGTAGTGTCTTCTTTTCTGTTCTATAATATCAAAATCTTTTCTGTTCTATAATATCAAAATCTTTTCTTTTTTCGTGGGACGAAGAGCCATTTTCTTTGAACACATGTATAAAACTTTATACGATATATATGTAAACTTAAGCGATTGAGTTTTGTTTTTCTATTAATAACTCCTGTCTCGTTCGAACTGAGTCATAATCAGTCAATTATCGAAATTGGCTTGTTGATATAGTTTGGCTGAAAACTTTTGTTCGTCCTTCAAAAGTTTAATTTTATGGTTGAGGATGAATTACCGGTCGACTTATGGCAGGTCCATAAATTAGATACATACATGACGTAATTATCACCATACACGGCCTACAGATTGCGTTAAATAATATATATCAGTAAAAAACTTTTGGTTCATTATTGAGTATATGATGTCACAACAGTTTCTTTTTTTTTGTTAAAAGTTGATTATTTTTGGTTCTTAACGTTAATGATCTTCTATCTTAACTTTTTATTATAAATGGACAAAGTTTTGGAAAAGTTCAGTCGATCTAACTCTTGAAGATTTACGAGCTTCTTTAGATTGGTATCGTTATCTAGGGAACAAACGAACATGCATTTAAGCAACACATCATCAAGAATACCTATAACGCCACTGTGGTGTTCTTGACACCTTTCACGTTCAAGTTATAAGAATAGAGTCATGTAATCGTCTAAAGATTCATCAAACATAAAGAAAAAAATTAATCCGCGTTGCTCTCTCAGGATCCAAATTACCTGAGTTATCAAAAATTAAAAAAAAAAACATAAAGAGAAGAGAGTAAATTTTTGTTCTTTAACAAAGAAATAGAACAAAAAAAGAGATCTGAGAACCTTCTTAAAAAAACAACCATCTAAATTGTTTTTTAGAAAAATATGTAGAAGACAATATGGTTCGAAACCCTTTTATGTATTACTCATCGATTTTGTGTACCAATTTGCCAGATCTCTGGGTATTATAGATGTTGGACTTATTGCTAGCTAGCTAGCAAAGGACTAAATCGAATATTTATCACAATGTTTCCGCAACTTAGATCGGATGCTTGGTTCGACAGACGATAGTAGGAATACCATTGAAGTCTCCCTATGAATACTTCAGGAAGTGTTGTAGAGAAATATTCATCGCAAAAACTGAAAATCTAGAAGGTATCAGGCTAAGGAGTTTCCAGATTGAATCTTCTCAATAATGGAAATCTTTTTAATACAGATTAATTCATCTATATTTTGTGAGTTAAAAAGACCGTAAGATCATTTAGGAAGATTATACATTTACAAACTGTTCATCAAACGGATCAGTCTAAACCAGCAATAAAACATGCCGCCTGGCCGGTGTTGGTTGGACTGGACCGACATGTTTTTATATTTTCAGTCACAATATATAATTCAATCGGATCAAAAATTCAAACTTCCTCGTCATAAAAGATAAAAAGCACCAAAAGTGAAAATATAAAATTATAAACAAATAACGAGTCTTTTTTGTTCACAAATAACGTGTCTATATATTCATTCTTATAAAAAAATACATTACAATCTTTTTTGACGCTAAACATTTGTTTAGTTTTATATTATTATTTATGAACTACATATAATATATAACTTCGTATCACCAAGATATTCACATAATGTACTGAAATTAGACAGAATAAGGGGTCGATTGGTTGCAACGTTTTAGGCTTTTATTTTTTTTTAAAGTCTTGAAAGTTTATATTTTACCAATCAGACTTTAAGTTTTTTACAGTCTTTAAAACCTCCTAAAAAATCTCAAAATCTAACTTCCATTTTTTTTTCTCTACGATGAGTATTTTTCTAAAGCTAAAAAAATGAGACTTTTAATTTTTTTAGAAAGCCACAGCCTCTAAAATCATAACCAACCATTTTTAACAATCAAAGCCTAAAATAAAAGCACTAAACAATCACCCCCTAAAATAAAGATGACGTCATATTAAGAGAACATATATTGTGGGCCATTTATGTTAAACATATAGTGAATATATATAATCGAGTCAATATGGTGAAACATTTAGAGAATTTTTCCTTTTATTAGAGCTGCCTACAAAATTGAATTTTTTGTGGATAATGGATAAGGATTAATAAACAAGACTGATGCATAAACTTTATTATACGAGTGAGAAAGTTAAGGTCTTATCCTTCAACAATGCTACTTTCTCGATAACCAGTAACCATAGTGCATGCATGGCTAAAAAGCTTTTACGTGTGCTTTTTTTTTCTTTACACTAATTTAGATTAATTTTCCTTTTTTATTATTATACTATTCAAAGTGTTTTTCATTTATGACGCGCATACGTAAAAAGGGCCTTAAATCTATGTGTATGTTTCTCTTTTTCCTCCACCTTTTTTTATATAAAACGACAAGAATCTGAGAATTTCTAAATATATTGTAAAAAGTATGTAAATTTGGTTCGACATTAATGGATAAGACACGTAAGACATTGGAAATTTATATTGAAAATTTAAATTTTATATTTGAAACAGCTTATCGTTGGTAAAGTTGTACGTATTCTCTTATGTCACATTAGCTTTTAGGCGTTTTACAACTTGTATATCGAGAACTTTATCAAAAAAAAAAACTTGTATATCGAGAACTTAAATTTAGACAACATGCTTATAAGAGTTTCCATATATACTAGAAAAATATAAAACTGAATTGAGTAGGCAATGTTTATTACACTTTTTTGGGTTAACTGAAAGAATCTCATGCCAAAACCTAGACTAATCCTCTCATGCCCATAGAAATCCGAACTTTCCACTAAAAACGTTTACGAGTAGGGAATGGTGGTTGAATTCGGAGTGAGAGGACTCAAACTATGCTAATAATACTAATCAAAGACAATATGTTGAACCAGTATATATAACATTTGTTGAAAACCACCTATTGCACGTTTGGTATGTTTCTTTAACATCTATCTTTATTTATGCAAAACTTGCAAAACTGATGGTATATATTCATATCATAGATCAATAAATTTGAATTTTAGCAAAAAACAAACTGACAAAACTAGCAAAACACAAATAGTTACATATTTAGTGCATACAAGAAACACAGATAGTTACATGTTACACCTTTGTTATCATAACGACAAAAAATAGAGACAGTTTAATGATACATCCAAAATATTGTCACTTGCCATACATCATTTTTTTTTCTTTTTGGAAATAGATTTTAAACAAAACAGCTCTGTTTTATAGTGCTCAAATCTCAGTTACAATGTAATTTCATATACAATATACAAGTGTTTGGCCTTTTATATATATATATATATATATATATATAGGGTTAATTTGTATATATTTTTAAGTCACTTCTTAGAACCATCTTTTTCTTTACCCTTATCCAAGGGATTCTAGTATTATTTAGAACTTTAACAGTTGAGTCCTTTTTCAAGGGGCACATGGCTTGACATGTAAAAGAGGGATTGTATGTGTGTGTGGAATGTGGATTCACGTTTTCATATATAAGTATATTATATGTGACGATTCGCATCAAGAATCAGAAAAGAAGATCCCCAAAAAGGAATTACTTTTCTTTTCCGCCAAAAACTAAAAAGAAAGACATTTTTGCCGACGTTATGTTGAAAAAAAAAAGAAGACAAAGTTAGAGTAAATATAAAAAGTTTCATTTATAGGAAAAGAGAAAAAAAATTCGTAAAAACCGACAATATAGTTCTTACATGGAGCCAAACGGCTCCCAAACCTAATAAAACATAAATACCAATATACTCTTTTCTTGCTTTCTCTAACATACATAGGTTTACTAATATGAATTCCAGACTAATTTTAATATCCAACAAAGTATTAGGTATTCTTGCATTTTAAAGCATCTGGAATAATCAAGATGATCGTAGATGGTGCCACTTGTTTTTGGTCTCAATCCACTTGATAAATTCTTTATCATTCTAACAATACCATTAGACCCTAGTCACTTTGATTCATGTTATGCTGGTTGAAATGGGTAATGTTGTTTTTATAAATTATAGAAGATGTGGACTTTCCTCAATATTTATTGGAATCTATTTGCTTGTATGAATGTTGTTTGTGATTCAAAAATATAGTGGTTTAAGATCTATTCCTCGATTAAAAATAAAAAATACTAAAGTGTGGAATTCAGAGTGTTTCGACCCAAAAAAAAAATGCAGTGTCAATTTTGACATTTACACATCCCTTTGAATTTTAAATTATGACACCATGACGAAATTATAAAAATCTTAGAATTTAACAACTGCGACCCAATGCATAAGACATTTTTGGGTCGAATTCATGAAAATAAATTATTGGTCTTAATTCGTTTTTGGATTGAACCTTGCGCAGATATACGTTATTGGGCTTTAAGGAATCACATGGTTTTGAAACTTAGACCCAAACCAAATAGTTACATGATTTTAGCTAAACCAAAACGAGTGGTCATATTGTGAACCTTAAACCAGAGCTCAATAGTCCCATCAATCGATAATATTGACAATAAAACTATCAACCAAAAACACACATCATTAATATATTTATTTTATTTACATTGAATAAAAGATTTTAAACCGCATACATCCCTTTAAATCTAAAACCAAATTGTGTTAAAAAGTCTCGAAAAACAGTGACATCGATTAAAAATTTGGACCACTGTTTATTTCAGCGATTCAAATTTGTAGTTAATGTGACGGTTTTTGGTCGTTGATCCAAACGAACAACGTTTAGCCGCTAATAAACATGAGCATTATTTAACATTGAGTAATTTTAATGATGCTATTTCACATTTCTCTCATTATTTTTTTCCTAATATATCATCAAGGTATGTTACATTACATCTTTTATATTGAACTCCAAGTTTTTGAATTAAAATGGAAATGAAATATTTAATTAAATATTATAAAAACGAAGTAAAAATTTCCATCTTCGCCCTCATTCGTGAGTTTTCGCGTAGGTCTGAGTGAGAGAGAGAGCTTCGTGGAAAAGGTTAAGCCATTCGATCGATCATGTTTTCTTCTTCCTCTTGATTCCATTTCCATGTCTCTTCCCACCAAACGCTCTACCTGTTTCTCCTCCTCCGCCGCATCTTCCTCTTCCTCCTCTCCTCCGATGAAGAAAGCCAAAAACGGCCTCCAACAGCCGCCGCAGTCTCACGACGAATACGACGACGATAACGATGTGATGGAGGAAGATCCCACTCCCGCCGCCGCGAATCTCTCTCGGAAGAAAGCCACTCTTCCGCAACCAACTAAGAAACTCGTCATCAAGCTTAATAAAGGTTTCTTCCATTCTCTATTTCTCCACCATGATTCGAGTCTCGTCTCGCGAAATGTTCTTAGCCTGCGATAGATGTTATGGATCGATTTGGATCACTCGCTGAGTCTCGCTAATTAGCCTATAGAATTAAAATTACCATTGTTTATTGGCTTTGGTTCCCCGATTTAGGGTTTATGTAGGCTTGTGAGATAATTCACTGTTGTTGATGGAGATTTTAGTTAACTAGCTTTGAGAATTCAATGCAATTGACTGCAAAAGGAGTCTGACCATTGATTTGGATGCCACTAAGTTGTTGTTCTCTAGAGTCTCTGTACTGGTTAGGCCAGGGAATTACCGTTTTGTTAGCTTGAATTCCCAGATTCTCTGTTCTCTGTACAGGTTAGGCTAGGATTTTGCGGTAGTTACTTGTTATTGATGGAAATTTCTAGCATTAGCTTTGAGATTTTAGTGTAATCGACAATTGATCTGGAAATGAAGATAATTGATTTATCAGTGAACATGAATGTTGTTGGATGGATATAGTTAAATGGAAGATATTGCTATTTCTTTAGTTTAGTAATAGAGAATGTGGATTTGAACATTTATAGTCGTGTGAAAGTTTCTAACTAAGGCTTTTGTTTTCGTTCAATTGAAAAGCTAAACCAACACTGCCTACAAATTTTGAGGAGAATACGTGGGCGAAGCTACAGTCAGCAATCGAAGCTATATTCCAGATGAAACCAGTTTATTTTGATTTCGAAGGTCTTTACCAGGTAAAAGTGATTTTGCAACTTTTTAGCTTATTTGATTCATCTATGAAGTTTTCTTATAGCTGTTGAGACTGTGATTACTTTTCATCAGGCTGTTGATAATCTTTGCTTGCATAAGCTGGAAGAAAATCTTTACCAAAAAATCGAAAAGGAATGTGAAGAACACATCTCTGCTGCTTTACAATCATTAGTTGGACAAAACACGGATCTATCTGTTTTCTTATCACTTGTTGAGAATTGCTGGCAAGACTTCTGTGACCAGATTCTATTGATCCGTAGTATAGCCTTGTCTCTGGATCGAAAATATGTGATTCAAAACCCCAATGTACGTTCACTGTGGGACATGGGTTTGCAGCTTTTCCGGAAGCATCTCTTCTTGGCCCCTGAAGTCGAGCAAAGAACTGTTACTGGTCTCTTGAGCATAATCGAAAAGGAAAGGTAAATTTTGTAACATCCCGGTCTTATAAAGAAAATAGAGAAGCTTGATTAATTTGTCACATTGTGAATTGATATTCTTGAAGCTTGTTTTTTTTGTATGGATGATTGGTCACAGATCTCTTAGCTGATTTCATCTGGTTTACTGATTCTTCCTTGCATGTGAATTGTCTTGCAGATTAGGCGAAGCTGTTACCAGAACTCTACTGAACCATCTTTTGAAGATGTTCACTGCATTAGGAATATATATGGAAAGCTTTGAGAAACCTTTCCTCGAAAGCACCTCGGAATTTTATGCGGCAGAAGGAATGAAATACATGCAGCAGTTTGACGTTCCTGAGTATTTGAAGCATGTCGAGGTAACTTTAAAGTGTTTCTTGCTTCTTATGATTGACATCAGTATAGGTTTATTAGTAGGTTCAATCGCTGTAAGGTCTCTACCTGTGATTCTTGCAGGGAAGGTTGCATGAAGAAAATGAAAGATGCATATTGTACTTAGATGCAGGGACTAGGAAGCCACTAATAACAACAACTGAAAGGCAACTCATCGAGTCTCACGTATCCTCTATTCTTGATAAGGTTTTCACTCTCTTATCATCTATGTGGTTATGTTCTTATTGACTAATCATGGTCTATAGTTAACTAATTTTATCTATTAAAATCATTCAGGGTTTCACAATATTAATGGATGGACGTCGTTCTGAGGACCTTCAGAGGATGTACACTCTCTTATTTAGGGTTAATGCGCTTGAATTTCTGAGGCAGGCGCTAAGCTCCTATATTCGTAAAACTGGGCAGAGGATTGTTACGGATGAAGAAAAAGATAAAGATATGGTACAGTCGCTTTTAGACTTCAAGACTTCTCTTGACACGATATGGGAAGAGAGTTTTTCCAAGAATGAATCGTTTGGAAATACTATTAAAGACTCATTTGAGTATCTGATCAATCTTCGCCAGGTAACAGAGTTTTACTTTCTTGATCTTTTGCGAAAAAACATTCATTTCCATGTTAAAGCAGTTTGCATTTATTTTACAATGCTCCTGGATTGTTTGCAGAACCGGCCTGCTGAGCTTATAGCCAAGTTTTTGGATGAGAAGCTTCGTGCTGGGAATAAGGGTACTTCTGAAGAAGAATTAGAGAATATACTTGAAAGAGTCTTGGTTTTGTTCAGATTCATTCAGGTTTGTCTCCACTTCTTACTTTCTACATACTCATGTGTAGCTACAGATTGTTACCTGGTTTTTATAGGCATCATTTTTGCTGTTAATTTTCTATCTTTTTCTTATTAAGGGTAAAGATGTGTTTGAAGCTTTCTACAAAAAGGATCTTGCAAAGAGACTCTTATTGGGAAAAAGTGCTTCGATTGATGCAGAAAAATCCATGATCTCTAAGGTATAAACAATCTAACTTTTCTGGTCTCTTCATTAGCAAGAAGTTCTTATCCACTGATCTATCTTTTTGGTGCAATCACAGCTTAAGAATGAATGTGGTAGCCAGTTTACAAACAAGCTCGAGGGAATGTTCAAGGTCCATTTTCTTTCTCCCTTGGATTTAGTCTATCATCATTACAAAAGAGATTAACCAATTCATCTTTTTTTAGGATATCGAACTCTCGAAGGAAATCAATGAGTCATTCAAACAATCATCTCAAGCCAGGACAAAACTACCATCAGGAATTGAAATGAGTGTCCATGTTTTAACAACAGGGTACGTATCATATAATCACATTTCTACCAAATTAAACATTACAAAAAGCTTTGTTAAAACTCTTATTATCATCATTAATCCAGGTACTGGCCAACATATCCACCAATGGATGCTAAACTTCCACACGAATTAAACTTTTACCAGGTTATTCTTTTTTTTCCCGAGCAATATTTACCATTTTCGCCCAACTCTTCCAAACTTTACCGTGTTTGTTGTTTCACAGGATATCTTCAAAGAGTTCTATTTAAGCAAGTACAGTGGTAGGAGATTAATGTGGCAAAACTCATCAGGTCACTGTGTTTTAAAAGCAGAGTTTCCCAAAGGTCGAAAGGAACTTTCCGTTTCACTCTTTCAGGTAAATAATTTTTACTTAATCTTCAAATTGTATGTTTCTGTGATTCAAATTCCTTTTCGATGTGTCCAGGCCGTTGTGTTAATGTTATTCAACGACGCACAAAAACTCAGCTTTGAAGATATAAAAGATGCTACAAACATTGAAGCTAAAGAACTTAGAAGAACATTACAGTCACTTGCGTGTGGGAAAGTTCGTGTTTTATTAAAGGTAAAAATCAAAACCGAGAAACTCTTTGTAAACCGGCTTTTTTTTTTATTGTCTTTTTTTTTTTTTGTAGAATCCGAAAGGGAAAGAAGTAGAGGATGGTGATGAATTTGTTTTCAACGACGGATTTACAGCTCCGTTGTATCGCATTAAGGTAAATGCGATTCAGATGAAAGAAACTGTAGAAGAGAATGTGAGTACGACTGAGAAAGTATTCCATGATCGTCAATACCAGGTTTGTTTTTCTTCTAGAACTTTCGATGGTTCGTTCATTGAAACCGAGATATGGTTTAATTTTTGACTGAATGGTTTCGATTATTCAAAACCGTAGATCGATGCAGCCATTGTTCGTATTATGAAGACTAGAAAAATCTTGAGCCATACTCTTCTAATCACTGAGCTCTTCCAACAGGTAAAAACTCTCTCTTTAAGATAAGTTCGAGCTGGACATTTGATTTTTCGGTTTGATTTGGTTTGGTTCGGGTTTTTTTTGGGTTTAGGAATTTAGGGTCCAAACTAGAACCGAGTTTTTGGTATGGTTTGGATAAAATTAAAGGAAAAGTAAGAGTGTTCAATTTCGGTTTGAGTTATTTGGTTTTTTCGGTTTACGAATAAATAGTATGCAAAGTATCGTTTTAGATTTTTAGCTTTTCTTTGATTCGGAATTGGATTCGGTTTCTGAGATGCAGAAATGTTAAATTAGATTAAAGTACGGTTCAGTATTTTCGGTTTGGTTTATTTGGATTGAAACCTAAACAAGAAGAGATATAATTAATTTTAGTTAATATTTGATGCTACTTAGTTACATATATTTTTATATATTTAATTATAAATATTAATTTTTGGCGAATTTTGAGTTAATTTGGTTTGGAATTGCACAAATTTGGGTTGGTTCCGGTTAGTTATAAATTTATGTTTAAAACTGGGTTATTTTACATGTCGGTTTGGTTTGGGTATGAATTTTTTTTGTTGCAGCTGAAATTTCCGATTAAACCGGCTGATTTGAAGAAGAGAATAGAGAGTTTGATCGATCGAGAATACTTGGAGAGAGACAAGAATAACCCTCAGATTTACAATTACCTCGCTTAAGTAAAAACCCCTCGTCACTTTTTCACAGTTACTTTTAACATTTCCTTCTCTGTATATTTTTAATCAATCTACACAATCTCAAGAAAGAAAAGAGATTAGAGAAACAAGGACTAGATTTCGATCTTGTGAATTCGCTGAGAGTATGATTACTATTTTAATATCTGTAGTTTATAAATCTGTTATTATTATATTTAATTTAATCGGTCAAATATAAGAGGCCTTATTGTAATTTGTGGCCCATTGAAACGAATAACGTAACGCCGTTAGGTTCAACATATGGGCCTTTCTTCAAGGCCCTAGCTTTTTCGGATAATTGAATTATTTTCCTAGTTTTTTTTTTTTTTTTTTTCTTGATTACTTTAAATTCAACATTTCAACAGAAGCATCAGTTTATAAGTCCAAATTTTCAAGGATTTCACAACCAAAGTTTGAAACCAATGTTTATAAACCCGCACTGCACCGGCGGTTCGACCGGGTTAAACCGCGAACCGGATGGCAATCCGGATTGGATTGATAAAATCAAATGGTTATTAGATCGGATAAAAAACCGCATCAAACCGGTAAAAAACCCGGTTTTCCTTGAACCCAAAAAAGCCGGTTAATTCGGATTTAACCGATGAAAGTTTAAGATTTTGCAAAATTTGTCATTATTTTTATTCTTTTTATATTTGATAGGTTTTACTTTTCTAGGAATATTTGACGGTTATATTTCTTTTTCTATCATTCTTCTATTCTCAAACTTATATTTGAATATCAAAATTATAAAAATATGACCAATATATTACTATTTCAAAAATATTAAATCTGATCAAACCAGATCGAACCACATTAACCCATGATCCAAAAACTATCTTTGTTTAGTCGTCAGTCCGGTTTTTAAAACATGTTTGAAACCTACAAATTGATCAAATAACTAATTCACAATATAAATTTTCTTTTTTGTTGCTACATAGAAACTTTACTAAGAAAGTCTATTATTTTGCCATTTTTAGCTAAAAAGTCTTAATCCCACGTTGACTATAAACAAATAAATTTATTAACAAGCTTTTATTTGCGTGAAGGCACACATAAAATCCCAAGATACTCGATTTGATATTTTGGTTTTTAAGTCAATGATAGTGGTTCTTAGCCAAACGTTATTGAGTCATAAACGGAATGTTTTATTGTCAGAAATCACTTTATAAAATGAACATTCTTTTCATTTTTAGTTTAATTTATTTTTCGTCCATTGGCAAAACTTCTTTCCATAAGCACTTAGTTGATATACGAAAGAAACACGACTTCGATATTCAACCCTCTCTATAGATGCATTAAAAGAATCGACCAAATTCATTTCACCTGTTATTTTCATAATTAGGCTTTAAATTTTCCTTACTTTTCATTGAAATAACAAAAAATAAAGGTTATGAGAACGAGATAAACATAACGTGCGTTTTGATACTAATGTATTTAGTAACAGTATAATACACACCATATCAGATGTAACGTAGGAAAAAATGAGTTTGATATTCTATATTCCTATTTTGTTAGATGTATATCATTTTCGTTGAAAGTTGTTGTGATAATTTGAATGAAAACCCTAAGAAGAAGAAGTAACGTTTTGTACGAAAAATACGAGAGAAAGCGTATTAATTAAGGTGAATGCATGTCCGTCAAAAGTTTTCTTTTCATTAATGTGTAAATTAAAAATCTTTATATTTTTTTATATAAATCTCAAAAACCGATAGAACAAGAGAATACGACAACTCCAAGATATTTTTTTGTTCTCATAAATAATAAGACTCATTCGAGAAAGACCTTTTTACTAGTTCACTTATGAATAACAAAAATATTTGCGGAGGTAGTTAAATACGAACTGCTTTCTCGATTATCAATGAGCAAATATAACGAACAGTTTGAAGCAAGCAATTGATAGAGGTGGTTGAAGTGATTAAGTTAGAACGAGGTGGTTAGCAATCGTCTTAAAGAACATATATATAAGATTTATAAATTGTTAGTTCTCTAAACGAATGGTTAGCTTTTTCCTAAAAGTATTCAAAATTTTAAAATATGTCAAAATTTTTATTAAGATAATTTATTTATAGTAGCTATTCAAAAAAAAACTTTATCCACTGTAACCACTTAAACTATTTAACCACGTCTACCTTTTATTTTTAAAAAAACCCACTTCTAGTTACCAATTATAATTACCATTCGACTGTCCACTCTAGTCAAACCACATTATTCTTATCTCTATCTTTTTTTCTTGTACACCTTATTTTCTCTATCTCTTTTTCTTGTCTTATTATCTCTATCTCTTATCCCCTTTAATAATTTTTTATCCTGTTTATTTTTAACCGTGGAAAATTTTATAACGACCTAGACAAAACGGTGATTATCAACCGGTTCATAGAAAATATAAGATGTATTATATACCTATAAGGAATTAATTATAATGAATGTACGATATGCCAAAATAAAATAAAAAGTTCGAGCTATCATATACATATAGATATTAAAAAGAAATTGAAGTAATATAAGTACATACTACAAATTATTTTATTTTTAAATACTTGACTCCTTTGACTGAGGAGTAAAGACTAACCTCCATATATATATTTATTTAAACGTTTTAAACGATTTTATCTGATGTTACTTTCTAGAAGCATTTGACTTTCATTCCGACAAAGTCTAGCTCATCCCCACACTACTGTCAATGAGGTTAGACAGTCGTTGTGTTGTGATAAAATTTCCCATTGAATAAATCACATTTTGAAATGTATACATGAGAATTAACCTCTCTTTGCGCCTATAATTTTTTTATTTAGAAGTGAAACTATAGTCAACCAATTCATAGTGTATTTATTTTCAAGAATCCTTCCTACCAAATCTTTCCAAACTTGCGTTGGATAGGAACAAGAGAAGAACATCTGATCTCTACATTCCATTTTCCCTGAACATAAAACACTTATCGTATTTATCGTAGCATTCCATACTCTCATCGCGATGATTTTGGATTACGAGCCAAGTGAAGAATGAATCCTTAGGAGTGGCATTAAAGAACCCTTTGTGCCATTCATTTTTCGGCTTGACTACCTTTGATATGAGTTTTGTTTTAAACTTGTCCCAATATACCTTATTTCCATCAATTAGTTAGAGTCTTAAAGTTGTTTGAAAATTAAAATAAATAAGCGCCAAAAGTTGTTTTATTTAGGAACACACCAAGACTTTCTCCCTAGATGTAGGCACTAAAGAAATAAATATTCGACAGTCTTATAATATTAGTAATAGCATTAGACTATTCGTTAGTTATTACTTATTGTTATCTTCGCATATATATATGTATATATACCTAACCTACCAATGTGTAGAAACTATGTGCGTGCGTGTATAATGTGTCTTACTATCTTATTACAACCAAACTACATTTCCCATGGAATTCTAATTATAATAAGTTAATAACTTCACTACCTAACAAAAAACGTAATTAGAATTTCAGCTATTTTAACATTTTATTCTTTGTATCTTTCCAACCACACAGGTTGGTTCTTTAGTTAACAAGCTCTCCATTATTCTTACAACAATTTTACATTAATAATAATAATTTCACATTATCATTTTGAGTCAAGATTACCAAAGCGTACATTTCAAGCAACAGAGTATTGAATTTTAGTATTAGTAATGACTACTGACTAAATAAATAATGTTTTTTCCTAAAGAGAACCTAACTAAATCAAGAATAGATCTACAATTTAATTATGATACATTAGTTAGGCCCCCCTTCAAGTATGGAAAAGTTTTCTTTTTGTTGAGGTCGGTGGATATTTCAAACCATCAATTTCCAAATATCTTTCGCCATTTTATGAAGATATATATATATATGTGACATCTTTTATTTTCTTTTTTTTGTTAAAATATATATATGTGACATCTTCTCGAATGTTTTAAGAATGTTTTTTACATTTTTGTTGTATATAATATTATCTTTTAGACAAAAAAGTTATACTCACATAAGTTTTAAGAGATTTACTGTTCAGGATGTTAACTAAAGAAACCAAAATTAGAGAACTCATTAAAAGATTTTCTGTTATTTTCTTCTGAAGAAAATATTGCAAGTATTTTTAAAAAAAAAAATATTTTCAGTAAAAAATTTAATGATATATATCGCAATTCTTTTTTTTTACAAAATTTTTATTTTATTTTAATGAAATTCGCATCTGTATGTACATATATAGGAAGCTTATCAGTTATTAAAAATACTTCTTCTAGTGGTCTATGAATGGTGCGAGTGTGAATGAGTTTGGTCACTGACGTAAAAGAGTGGTCATGATCAAAATGTTGTAATGGTCAAACCACAATATCTTTATTTCCGGATTTGCTTATATCTTACCTGCCTTAGTTCTATATTTAACCACTCTCGAATTTGTTTTTGATCTTAGTGACTCATCTTACCAATCAAAATACTTTGTAGTCATCTTTATCTCGATAGGTAGATCGCAAAGTCTTAACATTGACAGGTTAAAATAACATTATTTTTTCTTGGCATAACCAAATTTATTATTTAATTCATATAAATTACCACCTCAACGTTTAAAATACCTTGTTTATATAAGATTTTGGACACGTACAAAAAATTGGATCTGCATTCAGAACTTTCTACGACTAGCTTAGCAATCATCATGTTTCTGCCTACTTTGACTTATTCTGTTGCAATTTTGTAGTCAAATTCGATGATGGTTTAGAGTTTTATACCTAGTGCAAGGTTTTCGCTAACAAATACCAAACTTTCTTCATGTATAATAAAGATTTTAATTCGGATAATGACATATAGATGATCATAAGTTAATCTTTCGACTATACATAGTAACTATATTTTTTCTCTGTATAAATTATTGGATGGATCCCTTCTTTCTAGAGAATATTAGTAGATAGACCACTTCAGAAAGGTTCGTCTATTGTTTGAGTCCACCAGAGATGAATTATATGCTTTGGAACGGCTCATCTTTAGGATTGGAGTCATAGGGGAGTGGGGAGAATAGCTTGATACTGGAACATGTTTGATCCACTATGAAGTATATCTCCTATTAAATAAAGAAGAACGTGAAGTCTTTGAAAAACACGATGGAAAGTAGTTTTTCAGAAGAATATGTGACACTCAAATTATAAACTAAGCAAAAGAAGTAAAGAAAGAACACAAAACTGAGGTTGAAAACTAGAAAGAAGTCAGAGAGTAGAGTTTGATTAAAAGAGATTCACGATGGTAACATAGCGACAACGACACGAACTAAGGTGGAGTGCTTCGACGGATCTAGAGATTTCTCTTTGAACCATCAAGATGATGGTGCACTTTAGAGTTGATGGCCTGAAGGAAGTGATATTCCTCAGCGGAAAAATTTTAATCTCACATTACATAGACAAATATGAAACGTGCCTCATCGTCCTCTGATGAAGATGAAAAAGAGGTAACTGAAACTAGGTTAATCGTAGATGCGGTCTAACTTAGAGAAGGATGAAAGAGCAAAAGATATGATCATAATGAACATATGCAATATGATACTTAGAAAGCAAGCACTCCACATGCCTAAGTCATTGTACCTAATTTTTGTTTCAGTCTCTTTACACATATAAGTGTGATGCATCAAAGTCAATAGAGTGAATGTGGACAATTTTTTGAAGATAATCCTTAAATGAGTATTAGGAATGTATCAAATGAGATTCAAGCTATATTTTAATATAAAAAAAATACGTCACATAATTATTTAAAATGTGAAATACAAAAAGTTGTATAATATTTAAAAATTTTCTTATATTTACTTAAAATACATTATACGAAGAAATTTAAACATATTAGTTAAGATTAAATATAGGTTAACCCTGAATTTTATCTACATTTTTTAACTTAGAGGTGTTCGTCGTGGTCTCATATGCATTTTTATCGTGAATCGTGGTGTATGTATAATCGTCTATCATGGATCGTCGTGATATGAGTTAAGACTATTGTAATCATTCGTGAAACTATTGTCCATAATTCAACTTTAAGAAGTTGAATTATTCATCATAAATTATAATATCATGGTTTGCAATAACATAAAAATCGAATTATAAAGGTATGTAATTTTAGATTTTTTACTGTAAAATTTAGGCCTAGATTTTCTCGCTGTACCACCTGTAAATTTTAGTGATGTCGATTTAGGCTGTAGCTTAAATAATTTACTTCACAATTTCTAAAACCAAAAAATGTTAGAGCTCTAAGTGTTTCCCTATATCATATGCAATACAAAATAAAGCAAAAACAAAATGTAATAGATTTTATCAATACATTTGAGAGCAGGATTGAATAGTTGATTCAACCACCCTATCTTGTTGTAAGAGATTCTAAAATATAGCTTTGGAAAGATTCTAGAACTCTAAAACATGATTGTAAGAGATTTCATGCTATAAAAATATAGTTTTGGAAAGACTCTATACACTTACCAATTAAACCAGCAAAATATGTTGTCATAAAACATAACATATATACTAGAGTTGATATTTGGCAGATTGATTCCACCAAAATCTAGAAGAAAAAAGTAAAAAGTATTATATCCCGCCGATTTAAAAACTTAATTTATTTACCATATTTACTAGCGTGCTTTAATAATAAAGCTTTCACAAAGTTTTTTGTTTTTCTAACTTCTTTTATTTTGTTTATATTCTTTAATAAGATTCACATGTGATTTGTGATTACTATCCAAAAAGCGTATCTGAGAGAGAAAAAATTGTCAAGATTTGATGTAAGAGTGTTCACATTCAAATTCAATGCACATAAAGATGCGCTGAAACTGATCATCAGACCACCAGACCAAACAAACAACAAACCGAATTTTTAATTAAATATTTAAACCTAGGACCAACACCTATAATTAATTTATTTACCCCCGACGTTAGCTATGTAATAAAATCCGACAAGATTAATATTGGCACGTAATACAAATGTTGCTGGATTCTATTTCTGTTGATATTACTTTTTTTTTTTAAAAAGAATGATAGTACATGTTTTAAATACTAGAGGCTACTGTGTAAGTGTTATATAAGGATGTTAAAAATTATATATAGGTTTCATGGATTTAGATTTTGTTTACGTTAGTCTTATTGTTGGATTTGAGTGTTAGGTTAACTGGGGATTTGATACTATGAACAAAGTAATTAAGGTCCAAATGAAGTTAAACGCTAGTCGGAAGTCCAACGCGAAAAAAGTTTCCATGCAACGTTTTGGAGGAAGATATATAGTATTGAGTTCGCTAAGAACATAAAATCAGCCACATGCGACAAAACAATGTGAGTTATTAGATTAATTTTGAGTTGGTTAATTGAAAATTTGTTAAACCAAGATTCACTAATGTTGTTCAAGTTAGCTTAAAGTTAATGTGCACCAGTAAACTTCTCTTAGAATGAGCATGGAATAATCTCTATCTTTTATTATACACTAGGTTTTAAATTCGGGCTACGCCCGGATATGTTAATATTGACTGTTTCATTTTTTGATATTTAATAATATATTTTTATTGAACAATATGATGACATTTAATATTTTTAATTTTTTATTAGCACTATTTTATTTGTCATTGTATTTGTTTTCTAATTTAAAATTTTTTTATTTTGATTTTTTTAAATATATTTAGAAAATGAAATGTATTATTTTTTTATTTTTTGTGTTTTTTAATATTTTATAATAAGTTTGTTTTTTTTGTCATTAATATCATGATATTCGAATTTTCTATGCGGTGAGATTATTTGATTCCTTTTAATTCGATATGAGTTATTGTTGCCACTCTTTATTTTTTGTGCTATGAAGTAAGAGATAGAGTTGAAAGTGGTTTGATTATAACATTGCATATCACCACCAATTCGCATATTGCAGATATGTTTACAAAAGTTTTATTGTCTCGCCAGTTTCATGTATTGATAGGTAAGATGTCATTACAGTCTCTATACATGCCATTTTAAGGGGTATAATAGAATAAAGAAAAAACCCGCTATTTGTTAACTATAAACCATTGAAAACCGGACCTATATGATCATGATGTAAATAAATTATTATGATTAATGAGAAACTATAAAATGACACTGATCTAAGCTCATGGTATCCCATATTTATTACATTGCTTCTCGAATATTGTATTCTTCTAAATCTAATTTTCTGTATATTTATGTATAAACAATATTTTTGAATGTACTCTCTACATCACCATCGAATTTAGAATGGATAGACCTTTAGGAGATGTTAGACGTGATAGTGTCACGTACAGTTGGTCATGACTGAAAATGGGTTGAGTCAAGTATAGGAGAACCGATTTTAAGCTTTGTCCCTAGTTTTTATTAATCTTCATTGCATAGCATACTTTTGTTGGGAATTGTCTTATTCGTAATGTGAAAGGATGCTTTGAGTTAATTAAGGATAAGATTATTCTTGGCAGGATTTTGTTCCTGTGATTATCTCGCCCTCGATCACTCAATCGCCTAAACGTGTTACTATCAATCGTGTATCATTGCATAGTCCTTTATTTTGATTAGTGTTTCGAGGCAACATTATTGGTACTCCCACTCCTAGTTGTGGTCATCGTGAAAAGAAGGCCTTTGTTCTTCTAGAACCATATTTTACGTATTCAACTCAAAAGCTACAAAATCCATCACATCTATCTCTCTTCTCATGGATACTCTCAAGTAGTAAGTTTTGTCCTTTGACTAACTATGTATCTTGTGTTTGTTTCTCTGAAATTTAAAAAGGTTTTCTTGCCAACATAACGGTTGTGACTGAGGCAAAGTTGTTCAAGGAAGCCATGGTACATAAAGAGTAGTGTGATGCGGTGGTTGTAGAAATTTGTGCTCTTGAAGACAATCATACTTGGACAATCACTAATTTGGCTCCCACCTCATGTTTGTGCTAAATATGCGGATATAAAGATATGTAGGTGATTAAAATCTCTTTATGGTTTGAAACAGGTTATCCCCGGTTGATTCTCAATGTTTCGCATTGCTATTCTCAGCTATGGTTTTCTTCAGTTTGGATCCGACTACTATTTTTTTTTTCTTCTATGGTGTAGTTCTTTTCAACTTTGTTTTATTGTGTATGTTGATTGGTTATTGGTGGTAATGGCTCCAAAAAACTTTAAAGATTATCTTAATAGATGCTTTCACATATCATACTTGGTTCAATTACGGTATATGTTGGGTATCGAAGTTGCTCGCCAAGAAGAGAGTTTTTTTCTTTGTTAAGGTAAGTACTCTCTTGATATTGTTATGGAGTGTGGTATCTTTGGAGCTTGTCCCCCTAATATACCTATAGCACAATCATCATCTTTCCATGCTAATGATCCAGTGTATGTTGTGGCCTTTTGATTTATCTTACCATCACATGTTCGGAGTTGGTTTATGTCAATCACAATTTTTTTTCAATTTATGTTGGCTCCTCGTGTCATTTTATGTTGGCTCGTTATGTACGATATCTCGTCATACATACTCTTACATAGTGATTTTCTGGTATCTTGAAAGACGATAAAGTAACCAACAACTTATTGTTTCTATGGTAAAGCATGAAAGCCACTCTATGACTGATAGTCTGATGCTGTTAGTGAATTGAAGTGGTTCGGACATTACTTTGGTTATTTGGTGTTATACATATTCAATATGTACCTAATTTATGTGATAGTCAATTTGTTTCTCATCTTGCTTCGAAATCAATGCTTCATCGGATTCCTAAATATATTGAATTTAACTGTCATTTTGTTCAGGATTTTTTTCGTGACAGACTTATTTAGTCTACACACAATTCCACCAAGGATCAGCCTACGGATATTCTTACAAAGCCTTTTGTTCGTGTTCAGTTTGAATATTTTACTGATCAACTTAGGCATTCAAAATCTTAAAAATCTTCACCACAAATAATACATTTTAGGATTGATAATTATTAACCAAAATCATATATTAATGACTAGCTATTAACCAAAAACATATGCTAGTCTATCTACACGTAGCTAGACAATTGATCAGTATAGTAAAACGAGGACATAGATGAATTATTTAATAATTAACTAGAGTATCACAAAGCAAAGCCAAAATAGCCTACTATTTTGGGGGGCAGAACTCCTAGACACATGTCTACATTCTGTCTGTGAAAGATTTTAAATTTGTTATTATTATATTTAAACTCTCAAATAAAAAAATCTAATAGGTTGTACATATCGTCAATATGTCACACCAAACTAAATTAATTTATAAAATCTCAAATAAATAAAAACAAATACTCTAATAGGCTGTACAAATATGGTTAATAAATCACTAAACTAAATTAACTAAATATGCGTTGTCTTATTCGTAATGTGAAAGGATGCTTGGAGTTAATTAAGGATAAGATTATTCTTGGCAGGATTTTGTTCCCGTGATTATCTCGCCCTCGATCACTCAATCGCCTAAACGTGTTACTATCAATCGTGTATCATTGCATAGTCCTTTATTTTGATTAATGTTTCGAGGCAATATTATTGGTACTCCCACTTTTAAAGATAGTTTATGTTTTGGTAGTCCAGCGAACTCTAGAGAGTTTAGATATTCAACCGTATATAGCGTCTCATAGTTTGTTGATATTGTGTCACCTTTTTCTATACGTTATGAGCTGAGATATTCCTCTTATTTTCTTGGCAGTTTTGATGACATGTATGCATTAATCTCATCAACTATCGTTTTTATTTTCCTTTCTGGGTGCATTTTCTTCTCCAACATTTAGTAACCATGCTGCAAAACTTGTTTTGGATTCTTGGAGTCTCATGTTATGTTTCAAAGTGAATAAACTGCAAGATTCCCACAAGTATGATTCATTGATTGATGCTAAAATTGTATCTGCTCTAGAACCCTGTGGAACGGTTGGTAGTATTTGTCGGCAGTATCTGTGAGAAGTTGTAATGTGTAAGATTGGATTGAGTTTCGTGATGATTCTATCAAAGACATTTTGGTCAAAGGTGAATAATCAACACAAGAAGAAAATCCTTTTGGGCTAAATCTAATTTTGGGTATGGTTCGGTTTGATGGGTGATTATGTTGGGTTGGATCGGTGATTTTAAAATACCAATCACTGAAATATGTGTTTAATTTTAAATTATAAATTTTTTGTTTTTAAACACTAAAAAGGTATTTGTTTAAAAAATATAGATATGTTTAAATTTAGATAATGATTCAAAATTTATAATGATTGAAAATCCTTTTTTAAACAATAAGAAGAATTAAATTTAGATAATGATATATATTAAAAAAATTATTTAGATTTTAAATTCATTTTAAATCAATAAAAAAAGAAAAATATGAAATTAATATGAAACATAATGAAGTTTGATTTTGAAGATATTTGATATTAAATTATTTTTTGTTAGTCTATGCTATCCTAAAAAATTTATAGGTTTTTGTTAATTTTATATTCTATTTTTGAAATCTGATGTGGAATAATTTTTGGGTCGTTTAAAATCATATGTGGACTACCATAAAACTTTTTTTAGGAAACTATGATATAGTTTCCTTATTTCTTAAATTCTGATTTTATATATAATTTTCTTATTTTCTAAACTCTAATTTCCTTTTTTAGTTAGTTTTCTATTTAATTTTAAAACGCTGATGTGGAAAATTATTATTGGTTGTTTTAAATCCTATGTGGACGGCCTAACAACGCTATACCTTTAACTTTTATTAGTAATAGATTTGTCGGGTTCTTGGATTTATATAAATTACTATTTGTAATTTCATTCATTCAATCAATAAGAAATCCTATACACAATGTGTTAGGAAATATGTATATATTTTCATTTAGTTATCTTTTGACATATTTGTAGTTTGTACGTTTTTGTAGATTTAGTTTTATCGAGTTATGGACTATATATGAGTATATAAGCATTGAACATTAGATCTTGAGTCAATAAGAAGACCTAATGGTACCAAATCCACGAAACGAAAAAATGACGTATATAAGCTGTTAAGGTCTTTAGTCACTATGAATGACATTCCTCTCGTCTCAATGACATGAACAACTTCAACGTTTGCTGCAAACATGATGATTATTTTCTTCTACGACTTGACATCTGAGATAACCCTAGCCATAGTGGTTATTTCTCCTTCCTCGGCATCTCATGTGTTGGATAATGTGTCTCCTATAAAGGCTATTACAGCTTGTTCCTCCAGCTCCTAGTTGTGGTCATCGTGAAAAGAAGGCCTTTGTTCTTCTAGAACCATATTTTACGTATTCAACTCAAAAGCTACAAAATCCATCACATCTATCTCTCTTCTCATGGATACTCTCAAGTAGTAAGTTTTGTCCTTTGACTAACTATGTATCTTGTGTTTGTTTCTCTGAAATTTAAAAAGGTTTTCTTGCCAACATAACGGTTGTGACTGAGGCAAAGTTGTTCAAGGAAGCCATGGTACATAAAGAGTAGTGTGATGCGGTGGTTGTAGAAATTTGTGCTCTTGAAGACAATCATACTTGGACAATCACTAATTTGGCTCCCACCTCATGTTTGTGCTAAATATGCGGATATAAAGATATGTAGGTGATTAAAATCTCTTTATGGTTTGAAACAGGTTATCCCCGGTTGATTCTCAATGTTTCGCATTGCTATTCTCAGCTATGGTTTTCTTCAGTTTGGATCCGACTACTATTTTTTTTTTCTTCTATGGTGTAGTTCTTTTCAACTTTGTTTTATTGTGTATGTTGATTGGTTATTGGTGGTAATGGCTCCAAAAAACTTTAAAGATTATCTTAATAGATGCTTTCACATATCATACTTGGTTCAATTACGGTATATGTTGGGTATTGAAGTTGCTCGCCAAGAAGAGAATTTTTTTCTTTGTTAAGGTAAGTACTCTCTTGATATTGTTATGGAGTGTGGTATCTTTGGAGCTTGTCCCCCTAATATACCTATAGCACAATCATCATCTTTCCATGCTAATGATCCAATGTATGTTGTGGCCTTTTGATTTATCTTACCATCACATGTTCGGAGTTGGTTTATGTCAATCACAATTTTTTTTCAATTTGTGTTGGCTCCTCGTGTCATTTTATGTTGGCTCGTTATGTACGATATCTCGTCATACATACTCTTACATAGTGATTCTCTGGTATCTTGAAAGACGATAAAGTAACCAACAACTTATTGTTTCTATGGTAAAGCATGAAAGCCACTCTATGACTGATAGTCTGATGCTGTTAGTGAATTGAAGTGGTTCGGACATTACTTTGGTTATTTGGTGTTATACATATTCAATATGTACCTAATTTATGTGATAGTCAATTTGCTTCTCATCTTGCTTCGAAATCAATGCTTCATCGGATTCCTAAATATATTGAATTTAACTGTCATTTTGTTCAGGATTTTTTTCGTGACAGACTTATTTAGTCTACACACAATTCCACCAAGGATCAGCCTACGAATATTCTTACGAAGCCTTTTGGTCGTGTTCAGTTTGAATATTTTACTGATCAACTTAGACATTCAGAATCTTAAAAATCTTCACCACAAATAATACATTTTAGGATTGATAATTATTAACCAAAATCATATATTAATGACTAGCTATTAACCAAAAACATATGCTAGTCTATCTACACGTAGCTAGACAATTGATCAATATAGTAAAACGAGAACATAAATGAATTATTTAATAATTAACTAGAGTATCACAAAGCAAAGTCAAAATAGCCTACTATTTTGGGGGCAGAACTCCTAGACACATGTCCACATTCTATCTGTGAGAGATTTTAAATTTGTTAATATTATATTTAAACTCTCTAATAAAAAAAATCTAATAGGTTGTACATATCGTCAATATGTCACACCAAACTAAATTAATTTATAAAATCTCAAATAAATAAAAACAAATACTTTAATAGGCTGTACAAATATGGTTAATAAATCACTAAACTAAATTAACTAAATATGCATCAAATATGTTGTTTTTTTTTTTGTTAAAAAGAGTTTTTTTTAACATATGTTGTTGAAAAAAACTCACAGATGAGAAAAAGAAAATTCAGTAGTGACTACTCCAACACCTGAGGCACTAGTTTATCCCCACCCCACTTACATTGCTTTAGTTTTTAAACACAATCATTTTTTGGTTAGGAAGTATCTTTTTTTCTTTCCAATGGTTTCTAATGTCTATTTAAATACAAGAGTCGATCAAGGTAATAAATAATACAGCAGGTGTTTGAATATGTAAAAAATGCTAATTTTCGCGATAAAATATTTCATACTTTCTCTGTTTTTTAATATAAAATTTGAAGTTAAAAACACGTATATTAAAATTAATTATATCTCATAACTATCATTTTTACATTGTATAATTAACATTTAATAGGCCCTATAAATGTTATTCTACTTTCACTCTTTCAGCCCAATATATATCTAGACTGTCTCAACAGCCAAATTCACTTCTACCATATTAAAATTGTATGTCATCGATGAACGTCTATAAAATGAAGTTCGTGAAATCGAATTTGAAGAGAAGATAAATATCTCGATATTATTCTAACATATTTCTGTTATTTTGTATTTATTTTGTGTTATATTCAAAAAATTATATTATTTAATGTTAGCAAACTAGCAATGTATTTTATGATCTTGTATCAAACTAACACTTCAATAATATTACATTTTATAATATTTATCTAAGGGTCAAGCTTGGTCCGTTGACTTCCCGAAAGAGTTATGTACTTTTATTTATTATTATGTTTGCGAAATTGCTATAATTATTAATGTGTCAATAAAATCAACTATTTAGGTAGTTAACGTGTTACCTTAGTGATATACCACGTGGTAGCTTCGTCCACGCATTATGAGAGTACTTCCTTCCCTCGAAAAATTCAATTTTATTTATTACGAATCTCTTCGTTTTCTTGAAAAAAGTTTCTCGAAAGTTTAGGATCCTCAAATTCAGTCTTTACCTCGTTAATTAGTTCTTTTCAGTTTTGAAGGTTATAGTATATCTCGTTTTCATCAATCAGACAATGTATCTTTTTTGAATAATGTGTTTACAAATTTTGAAAATTGCACCATTTATTGAGGTTTCGTTTTGTTTGTTTTGATTAATCTTTTTGAGGTTTAATTTCGCTTTTTTTTTTTCAGATTAAATTGTCTATTTACATATAACTAATATTATGAAAAGAGTATAAAATAAATATTGGGTGATTTAGAAAATCTTTTATAAAAATAAAATAAAATTGGGTGATTATGGACGATTCAAAATTAACTTATCAACGTATCAAAATGTTATAAAACGATTGCATTATATTTTGTAGACTATTATGCAAAGAAATTTTTAAAATATCATACTTTAGAAATAATATTTCAAATTTACTAGAACATTTTCAGCTTTAAAGTTTTAACAAACATTAAACATCTAATTGCATTAATTTTGTATTCATCATCTTTGGTTTTTTTTAATTGTGAATTAAACTAAACATTAGTTCATGAACGTCAAATATGTATAGACCTTTAAACCCATTAAACATATACATGGACCATTTACGTATACACATTTTTGCATATCGTATCGAAACTATTGTTTGTATTTATAAATTCTTTTTTTTGTTAAAGGGTTTTCTTGTATTTATAAATTCCTTAGAAATAAAACTAATTAAGCTCTGTTTTACGATATAAACTCCATGTATTCTTAAATAAATTTCATAGATATTTCCGTTAAGAATTAAGAAATGTTGAAGCAAGAACATTTTGAGTTTGTGTTCAAATTTTAAATTTACTTTAAATTAATTAGGAAACTTTTCCAAAATAGAAAAATAAGTCCCGAAAAGATTAAAACTCAGTACATCTTTATCTTTTTCGTCATAATTGATTACCATATTTATAAGCTCATTAACCAAGCATTAAATTACTCGTTTTTTGTTAAAATCCAAGCATTAAATTACGCTCTTATTTCATTAATTATTTTCACAAATTTGCTAAGTATCTGGAATCTGAAACATTGGCCAGCCTTCAATGCATAATTACACGAATTTGGGAGGATGAAAACTTAGCATACCAAGTTTGAACGTATGTCAAAATAAAAGTAGAAGCATCGCATAGTAGTAATTTCCAAATATTTATTATTTTCATTCGTAAATATTTATGTCTCGTTTTTGGTTTATTACCAATATAGGAAAATACTATTTGTTACATTATTTAGGATGTTTTAGATGTTTTTTTTTTCATTTGATAAGATTTTTTCAAGTTTTATGTAAAATTTAGATTGATTTAATGTTTTATGACTATTTGTGTTATGTAATATCTTTTCTTATTGATTGATCTATTTTAATTATATACTAAACAATTTTAATGTTAAAACAATAAAACATTGTAGTTCTTAAATTACATGTTTTTAAGTAAAAAGTTTTGTATAATAAAACAGGGGAGGTATTTCGTGGTTTAATGATTGTTGTATATTTGGAAATGTGTTGGTTTATTCCGAATTCGATTTTTATAAACAAAAATTATTTGGATTTCAATTCGAATACGTTCATTAGTTCGCAAATTAGTTGGATTTCAATTCGAATACGTTCGTTATAAAATAAATATAAAAAATAATTAGCACTAATGAACTGAAATTTTGACTAAAAACGGAGATAATTCCACACGAAAAACGACATGAAAATATTATAACTTTTTTTTTTTGCCGCTTTCTCATGTCATGACTCATTGACTCATGAGTCATTACTCTCTCTCTTACCCAACTCTATATATAATTTCTCCTTCTTCTTTTTTCTTCTCATCGAACTTTTCTCACTCTGCTCACTCTATCTCTCTCTCTCTCTTCTTACTCTTCAGACAGAAACAACAAGAATCAATCTGTGTCTGAAAACTCCAAAACAAAAGCTATGGTTTGTCTGTTGTCATTGTCGGTAACCGGTACTAAACCATGGCCGCCTCAAGCCCAATTAGATTTGGGCTTTAGGCCCATTAAAACACAACCGATGAAGATTAAATGCACGGTGCAGATCGACGTAAACCGGCCATTATTTACACCCCGAACCACCACCACCGAAATTACTCCGCCGCCGAAGCATGACAATTCACTCCGGCGCAACATCTTTCAGAAAGCGGCGGCGATGGCGATCGACGCGGCGGAGCGAGTGTTAATATCACGCGAGAAAGAATCACCTCTTCCCAAAACCGCCGATCCACGTGTTCAGATAGCCGGGAATTATTCCCCGGTGCCGGAATCTTCCGTCCGACGTTCTCTCGCCGTCGAAGGAACTATCCCTGACTGCATTGACGGAGTTTATGTCCGTAACGGCGCGAATCCGATGTTCGAGCCAATAGCTGGGCACCATTTATTCGACGGTGACGGAATGGTTCACGCCGTTAAAATAACCAACGGTTCAGCTAGTTACGCTTGTCGGTTTACTAAAACCGAAAGATTGGTTCAGGAGAAGCTATTGGGTCGACCGGTTTTTCCGAAAGCAATCGGTGAGCTTCATGGTCACTCGGGAATCGCACGTTTGATGCTGTTTTACGCACGTGGGATTTTCGGTTTAATCGATAATCAAAACGGTGTCGGAGTAGCGAACGCCGGTTTGGTTTACTTCAACAACCGGCTTTTAGCTATGTCAGAAGATGATTTACCGTACCAATTAAGAATAACTCAAACCGGCGATCTCCAAACCGTTGGACGTTACGATTTCAACGGTCAGTTGAAATCAGCGATGATCGCCCACCCGAAACTGGACCCGGTTACGAAGGAGCTCCATGCGTTAAGCTACGACGTCGTTAAGAAACCTTACCTGAAATACTTCAGGTTCTCACCGGACGGCGTTAAATCGCCGGAAATAGAGATCCCGCTAGAGACTCCGACGATGATTCACGATTTCGCAATTACCGAGAATTTCGTTGTGATTCCGGATCAACAAGTCGTGTTCAAGCTCGGAGAAATGGTTTCCGGTAAATCTCCGGTGGTTTTTGACGGTGACAAGGTTTCACGATTGGGGATAATGCCGAAAGATGCGACGGAGGCTTCTGAGATAATCTGGGTGAATTCGCCGGAGATGTTCTGTTTCCATCTCTGGAACGCGTGGGAATCTCCGGAGACGGATGAAATCGTGTTGATCGGATCTTGTATGACGCCGGCGGATTCGATCTTTAACGAGAGAGACGAAAGCTTGAGAAGTGTTTTATCGGAGATCAGGATAAACCTCAAAACGCGTGAGTCCACGCGCCGCGCGTTGTTGGTTAACGAGGATGTGAATTTAGAAATCGGTATGGTAAACCGAAACCGGTTAGGTAGGAAAACCCGGTTCGCGTTTCTGGCTATCGCTGAACCTTGGCCAAAAGTTTCCGGTTTCGCTAAGGTCGATCTTTTCACCGGAGAAATGGAAAAATACATTTACGGTGGCGAGAGATACGGCGGCGAACCGTTTTTCTTACCTAACGGTAACGGAGGAGAAAATGAAGATGACGGTTATATTTTCTGTCACGTTCACGACGAAAAGAAAGTAACGTCGGAGCTTCAGATTATTAACGCCGTTAATTTAAAGCTTGAAGCTACGATAAAACTACCGTCAAGAGTACCGTATGGGTTTCATGGCACATTTGTGGATTCAAGTCAACTCGTGGATCAGTTATAATAATTACTGTACCTTTTTTTTTTTTACTAGTTTTGATATATAAATTAGAAAAAAATAGATAGACTTTTTTTTATGTTAAGTAGATAGTTGAATCTTGTTTATAATAATGCAAAATTCAATAAACTAGTCATTTACATAATGAGTTCCTATTTTTAGAATCTTGTACACTCTTTTGACAATTATAATGTTTTATAAATATAAATATATAATATATTGATCTTGATTAGGATCATTTACGTACGTTCATGCATATGACTCGGTTCAGGAATATAGAAACTTAGCTGTATACTACTATAAAAGATGACTTAACGCAATGACGAAACAGTAGAAATGACGATCGGAAAATCAAATTATGGATTTTCTCGTACGTATATAGAAAAATACTGTTGAAAAAATCCATAGATTTCGAAAGTTTCGATCATTTATATATGATGGGCAACGGACTTGTGGTATTGTTGAAGCCACGTGTATAACTAGCTAAAAGTGTGCAACTTCCATAAAGGACTCAGAATTTCAATGTGTTACAAGTAAAATTATTCGAAATGGTCTCTCACGTAATGCAAATCTTTTGTCACGAGAAATTGAAAAGCTAATTATAAACAAACTATATATCATCGTTCGAATATTTCAATACTACGGCTCTGCATGACATCTTCAAACGGTGGTTGCGTTCGTTCCGGCGGACACCAGAATAGTCCGATCATGTTATACGTTGCCCTGTTATTGCTTTTCCACAACGTCTATATTTTCATAAAGTTCTGTGAAATGTGAATACATGTAAACATTTCCCTTTATTACATTTATAAAAAGAATTTTTTTTTTTTGTTAATTTTGAGTGAATAATTACAAACGGACTCATAAATTAGCCGCAAATCCGATACAAATAGAAATAAAAAATAAATATGAGAAATATATGATTGTCATATAAGAATTTTTTTTTTTTTTTTATCAAAAAGAAAAATGCTCTATTTCCTACACGTATCCTACCTTCGCTTTGTGCCATCCATACACTTGAGAATGGCCTAATTGCAATACATTATAAGATTTTAAGTAATAAGAACAAACACCTTGACAAAAATTCTCATGTAACGGCACCTTCTTCAAACTCTAGATTCTTGTTATGTCTGGGAGGATTTCCTCTTCCTCTGACAGTGGAAGATAAATAGCAGCTCCAAACAATGTTTGATCTTCTATTCGGTGACTTCTCTAATCAACATATCTCTGACATTTTCTGATGTATGCACTTTGCCTAGTAATATCTTACCTGAAGTTACTGATTCTCTGATATTTTAAGGAAGTCCTCGAACCCATAACACCTCTTTAGCTACCTCTTTGATTGTCATGTACTCAACTTTCATGGTATACATAATAACAATAGATTGCACCACATATTTCCAACATATATGTCTTCCTGAAAGAAAATGTATTACACCTTATGTTATTTAGATCACTTTTATAATATGAGTCCAAAAATCCCACAAGGCCACAACTAAGCCACACTCTTGACCACCAAAAATATTTCCTCAATCAATTGTATTTTTCAAATACCTGAGAATCTACTTCACAACATTCTAATGATCTCTCATAAGATTATATATATTCTTGTTAACTTGACTAGCTTACGCCAAATCAGGTATAGTGCACACCATAACATACATCAAACATCCATGCACTAGCTTAAGTAACTTATGCTATAACTCTGATCTTTTCATCACACTAACGACACTAACATTTTGAGAGCTTAAGGTGATTTGTAAATGGTGTACACACTGTTTTTGCATTTGTCATCTCAAATATGTCTACAACTTTCTCTATGTAGCTATGTTGAGATAACATCAAAAATAGTTATTTCGATATACTATTTTGATATACATATATTATTTTTATGAGTACGTTTAAATTAATTATATGCTACTTTTTTATATTACAATTACATTTTGTTAACTTATTTAATATTTGAAATATTTTCTACCCATAATTAAAAATGTTTCTGGATCTGTCATTGTTTCTGTTCACACAAAACAAAAAAATTATATTGTAAAATATCAGTTTATTTATTTTGGTTTGGTTCAATTAATATGAAAGTATTCAGTCTCGTTTAGTTTCGGTTAGTAACTTCTTTTTTTGGGAGACATTTCTAAGAGAAACTTATACAAAAAGTTTGGTAATCCACACTAGAGAAACACAACTTATAAAATCATAACCGCTAGCAAAATCAGTACACGCCAAACAATCTGTTTTACCATTAACCTTCCGAAGAATATGAGTAAGAGAGAAATCTTTGGAATTGTGTTATCGGTTTTCCATTTTCGAGGTCATTTTCACAAGTTCTGAGCAATCTATCTGAAACGTCATTACCAAGTCTTGTTGGAAAATCATAAATTTTATTGTCCAAATGAGGACCTTCATCTTTGCGTGAAGTTTAATATAATAAAATTAGTTTAACTAATTAAATTTAGTTGAATGCGGTTTATATTTTTTATGGGTTTTTTTGTATACATCTAGATTCTAAATGGTAACAGGAGAATGAGAGAAATAAAATGAATTTTGATTCTTAACTATGGTAGATTCCGCTAACATCATATTTTTTTTAGTTACATTCATATGTTACTATTTAGATTACTATTTAGATCAATGAAGACGAAATTTTGTTGTCTAGGTATTTGGATACAATCGGTGGGCAGTGGGCTTGTCAGATAAAATGTATGATGATCAGCTGATGATGATGTAACGGACCTTGTGCCATTTTACAAACGTTGCATGGTTAAGTGCAACACGTTGAGACATTTTCGTTAATGCATCCAAATTGTTTGACCAAACTGATATCCTCAACGGTCGACGTCACCCAAAACAAAAAATATATGATATATATTACTATCAGTTCTGTTCTGTTCTATTATATATAGTTCCAAACGATGAGAAACGTCTTGGACCTACCCTATTAAAACAAATCTTATTCAAACAGATATTTAAAATTTTATTTGGAGAAAACAAAATTGAGTTTGAGTTCGATAATTCTATTGTAATTTGTTGTTATTTTATTTCTCTTTAATAAATGAATATAACAAAAAAAAATCTTGATTTTACCGGATATAAGTGAAAGAAAAACGATGTTCACTAACTGGTCTAACTAATCATGCTTGGGATGAATCGAGTAAAAATGTGTTGCTCTCAGTCTCAGTACGAGTGATCTACGTCTATTGGCTTATTGAGATTTAGCTTGAGTTACTTTCCCTTTTACAGTTTTACTAGACGGTTTTTGACTGATTTTGTGGTACTATTGGGTGATTCTCCAATTGCTTGGATGTTTATCTTGCATTCTTCCGTGGGAACGAAATACGGATCATGACGGAAATGAAATACATATTGATGGCTGATATAACTTCTGAGCTCAAATGGGATCTTGAGTTGTTTTCTTCGTTTGGTATTACTCACCTCAAAACGATGCATCTTTTCTGTGACAATCAATAAGGAGTTCATATAATAAAAAATAGCTTATTTTAAATGAATATAAGAAGCATACCGAAGTCGAATGTCAATACATTCCCAATGAGATTCGAACTGGCTTGTTCTGACTTTCATAGTTCATTCTTCAAAACGCTCACAAACATTTTTACCAAGGCATTCAGAATTCAACCATTTGCTCATCTTTCGACTAATCATCTTAAACATCCAATGATAAGCTCTTTTAGATTTTGGTATTGTCATTTTTTCACAAACACTTGGTGGGTATACGAAATGACTAGTTCTAGATTGGTTATTTACTTCCAATCTTATCATAGGATCAATCCAATTGATAGATTGGGTGTATGAAATGTTGAAGACTAAAAAACCAAATTTTGGGCCCAAGTGTTGAAGACAAAAAAACCTAATTTCTTTAGTAATAATAAGGGGTATCATATCATCGAGATTTCAGCAAATAAGGTGAGATCCAACGGCTGGAAAGAAAGTAGTTTCGTGGAAAACAACATCTTAACCCTTAATAAAGAGGCCAGAGAGATCTGAACCCTAAATCGTTTGTTCGTTTTCTCCAAAGAGTCTCTAATTTTCTCGATCTCCGTCGAAACCATGGCCCGCAGAGATTTCACCAGTGTAAACATAACCGTCTTCTGGGACGCGGTGGATTTCCCTGTGCCTGCTGGTCGCTCGTTATATGAGATAATCAAACCAGCTCTGGAGAAGGAAGGTTATAAAGGCAAGGTGTTAGTCAATGCTTATGGTGAGAAGAAACCTGAAGACATGAATCTGGTTGATGGCGTATTCATACGCAGAAGTGAGAAATATTATCGACTTAATAAGATGATACTGGACATTGGTTGGTGGACAACGGATAATCTTGAGCCAACGTAAAACCCAATAAATTTGATGGTAATTGCAATAAACATAGAGAGAGCAACGGAGTTCCCCACCTTTCTTACAGGTTTGTCGTCGATGGGTTACAATGTTCTCTTCGTACTGCCTCGTGACATCAATCCAAAAGAAGTCCTAGTTCCTCAGGTAACAAAAGTATGGTATTGGGAAAGCCTATTATCTGGAGATAATACACTTCTCTCCCGTCGGCATATACATTCCCTTAGAATAGAGTTTTGGGCCAACCATCGCACACCCAATATCTCAAAAGAAGAGGAAGAAGACGAGACTCCTTGTGTTCTTTGTGGAGAGGTCGAAGGCCACAACGTTGTTGATCCTGACCTTGCTCACCTTGTTGCTTGTGAGGAGTTATCTGAAGTTGCTGTTTGTGGGAATGAGCCCATGTGCTCTTAAAAAACGATCCTTTGTCTCTGTCTTTCAGTTTTTGTGTTTGAAAACGTTTCATCTTTCTTCTCTTGAAACTCTCTTCTATGTACGAAAACTTATCATCTTTGTTAAAATCGATTTGCACTTTTATCCCATTTTCTTTTTTCTTACTTCATCATCTCTTTTGAATCATTTCAAAATCCTAATAAATCTCTGGATGTCACTATTCTCATTGCTGGTCAAGAACTTTGTTTGCATTATACATGTTTTTACATTGCTTTTCATCCATTCGTAGAAACCAACGTTAACTCTACTTTCCCTAGTGGAGAAGAATAAACGTGCTTTCCTAGATTCACGACGAGTGATAAAACCTCTCTTCTCTTAACATTGAATTCAAATTTCACAACTTTTGACCCTTGTTTGTTTGTTGGAGTTCGAATTGGTCTTTGGTCTTACTTGAATAAGTCACTGGTTGCTTTTGCAATGCTGGAGGAGAGGAGTTTATGTAGTGGAGTCTGTCTCCTAGTTTTTGGCTTGTTTCTGTTGTTTACAGACTCTGTAAGACTTTCTTTGTTGAATTAATGAAGTATCATGTTTCAATTTAACAATTCACATTTGGTATCAAGTGGGTTATTTCATACTCTAAGGTTTCGGATCAAATCATAAGTAACAAATTAACTTTATCTAATTCATACACCACATATCTGAATTGTTTTGAATCCTACATCATCTATAAATTTTATGTCAATTCATACATCGTCGTTAACAGAATTATAGATTACGTTAATGGTGTTGAGTAGGATGATCCGTCACAAATGATGTGACATATAATTTTTTTTCTTAAAAAATATATATATTGACAAACGACGACGTTTTCTAATAACTAATTAAGTTGATTATTACGAATTCAATAAATTTAATAAAATAAAAAACAAAAACTATAAGTGTTGATTCCTCAGATTGCGAAGCTATACAGTGAAGTAAAGAACCTTAACGTATGCTATACAGTGCCAAGATTTAGAGGATCGTCCGATATGCACAACCACTCCAAAAAGCTAGTATTCTAGTGTAGTTGCCAACAGATTCGATGTATTAAATTAATTAAGAAAAACAGATTTGGGAAGTACGATCATAAAAATCCATATTCATGTAAAAGAACTGGGAAGCATCAATTCGAGTTAATAGAAAATGACATCAAATATAAAGTTAGGCTAAATTTGAAAATATCAGAATCTAGAAGCTTGGGATCCTTGTTGAAATAACCACTTTCATGGTTTTAATCATTCATTAATTAACCTTAATTAGTTAAGACGTCTCATTGAAATTAAATAGATAATGATCATTAAATCTTGGTCCTAAAAAAAGTACTAATCATCTTAAACATCCAAGTCCTTAGAATCGGAATGATAAGCTCTTTTGGATTTTGGGTCACAAACATTTGGTGGGTATACGAAATGACTAGTCCTATATTGATTATTTACTTCCAATCATAGGATCAATCCAATTGATAGACTGGGTGTATGAAATGACTAGTTCTAGATTGGTTATTTACTTCCATATCTAGTCATAGGATCAACCCGGGATCTAATTGGATTGACCCGCTTTAAGTGGGTAAAATATTGAAAACATGGTGGTCGATGTCGATGGAGAATCCTACAAATTTCACAAATTAAATTATTTGACTCAATTGAAACATTCAATTATAAAGTTCGATGAGAAATACATTATTATATGGATCATGGATCATTAATTCAAAGATCCATCTTCCGTTTCTCTATTTGATGAATACTTTAAAGAAAGTGAATATAAGATTTTTCATTTTTCCTTAAAGCTTGGCCGGGATATAATGAGGATTGATGTCCCAATCGGTCTTAATATGGTTTCGACTGATCTCTCTAAGCGAACGACAACCACTTAGTGCCATTGTTAGCTCGAACTCGTCTCTTAGCATTTGCAGCATCTTCCTCACTCCCGCTTCTCCATCCGCTGCAAGCGAGAACAAGCTCGGCCTCCCGAACTAATCAAACCAAGTGATTAATTACATCATGTCTTGTAGATTATCATATAAACGGTGAAAGTACTCATATGCAACAATGGAATATAATCATTTGTTTTTGAGTTGATTCTTTAGGTAAAAAAAGTTAGGGGGAAAATGCAAATAACGGTGAAAATCGAGGGTTATTCACGAAAAATTGAAAAATATGGGTCTCAATTGAAAGAGAAAACAGAGTTTGTTTGGGTTCTTGGTTTCATAAATTGAAAGTTTGGGGCATAATTCCAGTGAAATCAAAAATCAAGTGATTGATTTGAAAACAAGGAAATAAAACAGAGGAAGTTACACAAGAGCTACGAAAAGAATGTGTGATGAAATGAATGAAATGAGAACTTACAAAGACACCTGAAGCTCCTAAAGCCAATGCCTTAAAAACATCGGTTCCACGTCAAACACCGCCATCAAGAAAAACCGGAAATCGACCCTCCACGGCTTTAACCACCTGCCAAATAAAAACTCTAATCAAAAACCAAATTCAAATATCCATAAGTGCTTATTGTAGTTCCATTACCTCTTCAAGAGTCATTATAGTTGCGGGGACATAATCGAGCTGACGAGCTACATGGTTAGTAACTATAATCCCCGCAGAACCGCGATTTTCGCTGCAAAAAACAAAATTCAAAATGTTCTTAAACATTATGAAATATTTTTAAGTAAAAGTAAAATTCCGAATTCTTACCATCTTCAGCAGTAATAACACCTTTAACAAGAATTGGTAAGCTTGTAATAGATTGAAGCCATTTTATATCCTGAAGAAGAAAGAAAAACAAGATTATTATATGTTTCTTATCATCTTGAAAAAAAATTTGTTACATATATCTCTAACCTTCCAGCTAAGTGATTGATCAACTTGACCCGCGCTACATATGAAGCTAGTCCCGAGTCACCAGTCTGCAATTATCAACAAAATTATTAAAAAAAAGAAAAGAAAAAACAATTCAGTTTTTGAGATTTATTGGATTTTGTTATATGTTTATTCTTCTTTACCTTGTTGATTTTCCCAAGATCTAATCCTTCAAAGTTCTTTAACGTAAGTCCTCAAGGAAGTGCGAATCTGCAAAAAGATTAATAAACCATTCAAGAAAAATCCAAAGATGTTACAAAATTATTATTATTATTATTATTTTTTTTTTTTTTTTTTTTTTTTGCATGCATAAACCTGTTTTTGATGTCGGATTCTCTGCGTCCGAGTCTTGGAGTATCTACGGTAAGAGCAATGGCTTTGAATACAGCTTTTTCAGCTCGTTTCACAAGCTCTCTAACTACAGTTATGTCTTTATAAACCTAAGATGAGAATCAAGAGACATTAATAATAGTTGATTCAAAAGCTGAATTGAAAGAATCAAATTGAGATAGTATTTGAAACACTATATCAAGGGAAGATGACCAATACCAAAATTACATGTGGCAAGGAAGAAAATAAGTCGAATCAGCTTAATACTTATTATCGTTTTCTACTTTACTTTTTCTTTTATCAGAAATTTGTAAAACTATATCCTTCTCTCTAAAACTCTGAAAATCTCCGTAGCTACCTATGATTGAGAAACTTTCTACCTTCGATTCTTGGTTAAGGTTCTGAAGGTCTTTGTTTGTTTTGAATATTGATATTTTTATCTATCTATACTTTATCTTATTGTCTTGTTTTAATATTTTTGTACTAAAGGTATCAGAGATCATACGTTTCTCAGGTCTAAACGATGGCAGTTTCAACTGACGATTTGAAAATCGCAACCCTACGAAAGGAAATGGAGGCTCAGCTAGCCGAAATCCACGAATCACTGAAGACTCAATTAGTTTTCACCATATATATAATAACCATTATCTTGATATGATTTTTAGTGCTATTAACATTCCTTAAAGAACTATCGCAAGAGTTTTCAAAGTTGTTATACATAATATTAAAAGGAAATCTCCTTAAAAGTTAATGTGCGCATTTGGTTCAGTTATGACTTATGTTTGTAATATGAGATGCATCCTCAAGATATTGTTATTTTCTCTGAAGATTAAAATCGAAACCAAGTTTCATGTATCTAAAATTATCAATCAGTTTTAATGTAGAAAAATATATCATTAATGGAGATATTCTTTTTAGTGCAAGTTTTAATCTCTAATCACTAGCATCAAGTGTAGAACCTAGTCAATTGTAATATAAAGGGATATAAAATCCACATGACATATAGTATAGAGCACTAAGAATACATGAAATGCTTCAATCTAGTAAAAAATTAATTTGGTTTTTGTCTAAAATCCAAATAATAATATGTAAATAAAGTAAAATAAGCAAAAGAACCTAAGATGCAAAGTAAAACAAAGCTAAAGAGTGCAATTAGACAATATGAAGTACGGTAAGTAACCAAATAAGCATCCCCAAACAAGATTCAAATACTTAACATGCAAATATAAGCAAAGTTAAAAAGTCAACAGGAAAGTCAAAGTAAAAGTCAACTCCAGATAGCAATAAATGATGAAATCTATTGTTCAAGACATGACTTAATTGATTAGAGTATTGAAGGTTGGATCATGATTCCTTTTGGCTACTTTGAAATCTGAATCTAGAAGCTTGGAATCCTAATTGAAATAACCCACTTCCATGGTTTTAATTAATCAACCTTAAAGAGATAATAATCATTAAATTTAGGTCCTAAAACAAGTACTAATCACCTAAAATATCTAAGTCCTTAGACTTGGAGTGCTAAACTCTTGGTGGGTGTAAGAAATGACTAGTTCTAGATTGGTTATTTACTTCAAATCTAGTTATAGGATCAATCCAATTGATAGATTTCTTGTGAATAAAAAAACCAGTAGTCATAACCTATACCTAAATACAGAGCCGACTCTACCAAATATATTGCCTAAAGCAAAAAAAAAAAAAATAATATGCCCCTCTACATAAAAAAAAAAAAATGGGAAACAAACTTAGTAACTCAAACCCGTAATCTGAAGGTTCCTAAATCCCGTCCATAACCATTGACCTACAAACAACTTCAATCAATTTAATATCCCTTTAATTTTTATTATAATCTGGCGTCTAAAGTCCATGCTTCTTGGGCTTTAGGTCAGGGCCGGCCCTGCCTAAATATACCCTAATCTCGCCAAGCCTCAAACATATGTGAGATTACTCACACATGATGCTATTCGGAATCATCATTGATTATGAGAAAATGGAAAATGAGATGAAAAGCATAAGAGAAATCAAGAGAAAAAAAAGAGAGAAATTGCATAAAATAGATAAATAAAAAAGGATTCAACAAGATATGATCATAAGATCCGTCAAATCCTATATATAACATAACATAAGGTTTAATTTGCACTTAAAACCATATAAGTGGACAATGATACTAATTGGGTCAACTCGGGATCCAATTGGGTTGACTCGGTTTTGAATAGGTAAAATATTGAAAACCATATGTGAACATCGACTAATATCTACGGAAAGTATTCGAGCCTCCGGAGTGGAAAAATCGAATTATTATTATTATTGATAAAATCACCGAATTATTTGACTCAATGAAAACACACGATTATAAAGATCGATGAGAAATACATTATTATATGGATCATAAATTTAAAGATCCATCTTTCTTTTGTTCAATGACTATTTTAAAGAAAGTGAATATAAGATTTTTGCCTAAAGCTTGGCTTGGAGGTAATGAGGAACAATGTCCCAATCGGTCTTAATATGGTTTCGACTGATCTCTCTAAGCGAACGACAACCACTTAGTGCCATTGTTAGCTCGAACTCGTCTCTTAGCATTTGCAGCATTTTCCTCACTCCCGCTTCTCCATCCGCTGCAAGCGAGAACAAGCTCGGCCTCCCGACCTAATCAAACCAAGTGATTAATTACATCATGTCTTGTAGATTATCATATAAACGGTGAAAATACTCATATGCAACAATGGAATATAATCATTTGTTTTTCAGTTGATTCTTTAGGTAATTAGGGGCAAAATGCAAATGACGGTGAAAATCAAGGGTTATTCACGAAAAATTGAAAAATATGGGTCTCAATTGAAAGAGAAAACAGAGTTTGTTTGGGTTTTTGGTTTCATAAATTCAAAGTTTGGGGCATAATTCAAGTGAAATAAAAAATCAAGGGATTGATTTGAAAACAAGGAAATAAAACAGAGGAAGTTACACAAGAGCTAAGAAGAATGAAATGAGAACTTACAAAGACACCTGAAGCTCCTAAAGCCAATGCCTTAAACACATCGGTTCCACGACGAACACCGCCATCGAGAAAAACCGGAATCCGACCCTCTACGGCTTTAACCACCTGCCCAAAAAAAATACTCTTAATCAAAAACCAAATTCAAATGTTCATAAGTGCTTATTATAGATCCATTACCTCTTCAAGAGCCATAATAGTTGCAGGGACATAATCGAGCTGACGAGCTCCATGGTTAGAAACTATAATCCCTGCAGCTCCATATTCAACCGCGATTTTCGCTGCAAAAACAAAATTCAAAATGTTCTTAAACATCATGAAATATTTGAAAGTAAAAGCAAGATTACGAATTCTTACCATCCTCAGCTGTAATAACACCTTTAACAAGAATCGGTAAGCTTGTTATAGATTGAAGCCATTTTATATCCTGAAGAAGAAAGAAAAACAAGATTATTATATGTTTCTTATCATCTTGAATTTTCTTTTTACATATATCTCTAACCTTCCAGCTAAGTGATTGATCAACTTGACCCGCTACATATGAAGCTAGTCCCGAGTCATCAGTCTGCAATTCTCAACAAACAAAAATTAGTTTTTAAAAAAGATTTATTGGTTTTTTTGTTATATGTTTTTTTTTGTTTACCTTGTTAATTTTCCCGAGATCTAATCCTTCAAAGTTCTTTAACGTAAGTCCTCGAGGAAGCGCGAATCTGCAAAAAGATTAATAAACCATTCAAGAATGTTACAAAATTGATTTTATGAAGAAGTGTTTTTTTTTTTTGTTGCATTAACCTGTTTTTGATGTCGGATTCTCTGCGTCCGAGTCTCGGAGTATCTACGGTAAGAGCAATAGCTTTGAATCCAGCTTTTTCAGCTCGTTTCACAAGCTGTCTAACTACATTTCTGTCTTTATAAACCTAAGATGAGAATCAAGAGACATTAATAATAGCCTACTCAAAAGCTGAATCGAAAGAATGAAATATAGAATCTTTTTTGCAACTTACGTAGAGTTGGAAAAAGCGAATCCCGGGTCCTGTAGAAGCAACTTCCTCAACACTACAAGTAGCCCATGAAGATAAAGTCTGAAAAAAATCATCAAAGAAGTCTTCAACAGTTGAAACATATCGAATACTAATCAAACAAAGTGTGAGAGAGAGTGATAGAATCAAAAACCATGATTGTTCCGGCAGCAGAAGTAGCTCTAGCTGTTGCAAGCTCGCCTAAAATGACAAAACAAACCATTTCTTATAGTGTGAAGAAGTATTATTTAAAAATGTGATTACACTACTTTTTTTGCCATTAAGAATATTCCATCATGTTCTTGAAAAGTGATTCGGATATGTACTAAGACCATGTTAAAAAAAAATATGACTAGAAAGGAACTAAAACATCATTACTTCTCAACGTTTTATGATTATTCCGGAGAAAACTCTATGTAGCTTAATTATTTTCTTTATTAGGTCACTTGATTATTCCACTACTCCTTTATCTAAGCTAAGGACTTTACTTACCATCAGGATGAGCCATTTTCTGCATAGCAGTAGGAGCAATCATGATTGGCATAGAAACGTTAAACCCTAAAACCTTTGTGCTCACATCAATCTCGCTAACATCGATCAAAATTCGAGGCCTAAACCTGTTTCCAACAAAACCAATACAAATATTTGGATTAATTAAAAGGGGAAAAAATATTTGGATTTTTTTTTCTTTTTTTCTTACAGAATTCTTGAAAAGGCGTTTCGATTCTCTTGAAGAGTCCATTGATCTTCAGCACCAGATGCATAATAATCATAAACCATCTTTGGTAATTTCTCTTTTGCGATCTTTTGATATTCCATAACATTCGTAATCTCATCCATCTTTTGATGAGACATGACACTTAAAAAAATTCAATTAAGCAATCACACAATCAGAATCGAACAAAAGTATAAACACAAAAATCAGAGGACGAGGAAACAAAGTGACATAATAATAGATCGCTTACCGAGAGAGAGAGATTTGGTATTCTTGGGAAGGTGGCGGAGAATATTAAGAACAAAAAAGTTGTATAATTGAATATTCCTTTGATATAGACAGACACAGAGACACTCGATGAGTCAGAAAGTCACGTACGTCTCTGTGTGACTATGTTGTATAATATTAATATGTGCTCATCACTCACGTGACGGGTTCGATAGCCAAGAAAAAACCCCATTGTTTAAAAGTTCTAACCAAAGTGTATTTTTTTGACAAAAGGAAAAGAAACCCAATAATTTGGATATTGGATAAGATAGAATAAGATCGAATACGATACAAATATTGTTTTGAATGGCTAGGATAAATTTATGGAATTTTAGATAATTTGAGTAATTTTTTTTAAAAAATTGAATATTCTTTAAAAATAATAATCATCTAAAATGAATGATTTTTCGCGTTTCATCAGAAATGCAATTGTAAAAAAAAGTTCATAAGAGAGTATAACATAACTCCAATAATATGGACGTCATGGAGAAAATTAAAAGCTGTAGATTTTCTCTTGCAAAACTCAAACGTGAAGTGAGATTAAACTCATCAAAGCGGATAGATATAGTTTGCAACAACAATTAGAAACGGAGCTGAATCATCCAAGACAAAGATCATGTCGCTTAGTTGATCGAAGGCATATTCGACCACTCTCTGTGTATTAGTTAAGTTCATAATTTGAGATAATGTTTAATATTTTGCGTAAGCTATATGGATGAATTTGGGCCAGTTTTGTTAACATCATTGGCATGGATGGCTTTTTTTTCTAATCATTTGCTAAGATGGGCATGGAGACTCATGAGGGGAAGCTTTGAGATTAGTGAGACTTTGTTTGTTTATAGATTAGTGAATCGGATTTAAATCAAAGTTGAAAAATTAAGCATACTTAAGTACCTCCCCAAAAAAATATTTAAAAAAAAAAGTACATCAAAAAATTATATTAAAAAAGGTCTTCATGAAAACATAAATAAGGGAGTTTCAAATCCAAATTCCTCGATGCCATATAATGTTTGTGTATAATAAGCATCAAATCAAGAACTAGTGCCTCATCAGCGAACCTGCATAGACGATAAAAGAAAAAAAAAACAAGAAATGAGAAATCATACTAATGAATGAATTAATAGATTCAAATCTTGGAGATTGTAACATATATATCATTGGAAATTTTACCTTGGTGAATCCAATCTTCTCGGCATTATCGCGGAAGCATTGTCTGCAGCAGTTCAAACCATACTTCCTTATCATTCCGTGGGTGTTCCCGCAAACACGGCTACATAAAAACGAAAATTGGAAAATAAATTATGGAAAAGTTGGGATAAGAAAACTTGTAATCTGAGTAGATGAATAACAAATTCCTACTATTCAAATTTTATCATTTTTATCATTCATATACTGGAATCATGTTTGCATACCATTCATACGCATAGCTAATCTCATATATAACCATATCTCAAATGAAGACATAAGCCAAACACATACAACAATCTCATACATATATAATCTCACATGTTAAAGAGAGGAGTCAAATATCATACAGAGCAATTCTAACATGGAATGGCAATACCTACAAAAAAAAAAAGAAGCAAAAGGCGAGAGAGGAAGATGATTACCACTCGCGAGATCCCTGGCCGCACTCCTTGGTTTGAGTAGAGATTTCCATTATCTCAGATTGCTCACACGTAGGGTTTTTCATTGTCGTCGATGGCTCACTAGAGAAAACGTCTGGGAGAGAAGAAAAACGAAGGGCTATTGAAAGACTCTTCAAAAAGCTAGAAAATTCTTTCGTTGAAGGACAAGCTTTAAGGAATTAGGGTTGACGACAAGGGTTAGGGTTTTATAGTAGGATACAAACGAATGGGTCACGCCAAAAAAATGGGCCAGGCCTTCTAGTTTATGAAGAACAAATTAATTTGTATCGTTAATTTATAAATGTTCGTCAAACTACGGTTCTCATTGCCTTACAAGTGTGGACTAGCACACTTTTGTTTTGCTCATCACATCCACCTTCTCGAAGATCAAAACTTTGAAATTTGTTTTGAGACGAACGTTCAATCCGACACCATAACCACAAGGAGATAGTGAATAAAGAGTTCCCTGGCTTTTCTTCGAGCAAAAAATGGCTAAGATATAAAATGACATATTAAGCTTTTAGTCAAAGGATCTAATACGACCTTTTCTTTTTTTTGTTAAAAGACCTTTAGGTACTAAAAGACCTTTTCGGAGGCTTGGTAGATACCGAAAGGTACTTTAGGAAATGCCCTCGCAACAAAGGCGACTATTTCAGGGATTTTGTATCAAGAAGTTTCTACAACGTTTGCTTTGTTCTAGACACGGTAAGTGGAGGGAAATCTCACACCAATGATGTCATGCGAGAAGAACACCTTTGTATATCAGTGACCATTTTCACCGGTCAAACCGCTGCATTGACCGCTATCAAATGTCTGGCTTTCAAGTGCAACATCTTCGGTTAGGTCATCTAGAGAAACGCTTCTTTCAAAAGCTCGAACTATCTGCAATTTTCACAAAGTTTCTGTTTTTATCCATGTTGCCAAAACAAAAAAAAAAAAGGTTCAATCTGATGATAGTACGTACCTGGATCATTTGTGGTCGGTGTTTTGGTGAAGGAGCAAGCATCAGCGGAAACAACCATTCTCTTAAGTTCGCTAATATCAAAATCATGCTCCAATCTCGGGTCAACAAGACCATGGAAGTTCCCATTGTTTAAGGCTTGTATTATTAGAGGCTTTGCCTAGAGGAGAGGAGGTAAAATTTAGAAAACCCTAGGTACTAAAATTTTTTATACTAAGGGAAAATCAGAATTACTCACCCAATCAACGATGTTTTCTTCATCAACAACAGGTCGGCGTCCGGTTATCAATTCAAGAAGAATGACTCCGAATGAGAAGACGTCTGCTTTATCGCTTAGTTTCCCAGAAGATGCATACTCCGGAGCCAAGTAACTGTATCCACATAGCAAGAAACAACAAGTTTAAAGATTTTCAGTTGTTGTTTCTATGGTTGCATATAGAAAAAAGCTTTCCATACCCAAAGGTTCCCACAATCCGAGTAGAAACATGAGTATCTGTCTAAACAACACCTGGCGAGTCCAAAATCTGCTAACTGATAAATCATTTGTTCAACAACATTATTATACCTACAGTTAAAATTAATCTTGACAGTTTATTACAATAAGTTTTAGAATACCTTTGCCTCGTAGCTATCATCAATTAGAACATTTGCAGCCTTTACATCGCGGTGTATAGTTTCAGGGTTACCTGATGAAACAAGACCAAAAGAAAAAACTCTTTGCGTCTTCAAAAAATAAAAAGAAATATATATATAAAGAAAAGACCATTTGCTCACAATCTTCATGTAAGTAAGCCAATCCTCTAGCTGCACCGAAAGCAAACTTCATCCTCTTTGACCAATCCAATATTGGTCTCCCTTTTCCTGTAAATATTACAATAGTGTAAAGCAAGGTGGCGAAATTCTTGCAAACCATATAATCTCACTCACCATGCAAATGAAACTCTAGAGTTTTATTGGGCACAAACTCGTAAACAAGCAATCTTTGAGTGTCGGTTACACAGTAACCAAGGAGGGAAACATGATGCCTGTGATGGACTCTACTTATAATCTCTATCTCTGCCCGAAACTCCCGTTCGCCTTGTCGGCTTCCAGCTTTAAGCTGCTTAATCGCAACCGCCGTTCCATCAGGAAGAACTCCTTTATGAACATAACCAAACCCGCCCTGTCCAATGAAGTTGATATTGGAGAAGTTACCAGTCGCTTGAGCTAAGTCTTCATATGTGAACAAGTTGTTTGCTAGGAACTCCGGGATGGGGCCAACCAAGTTGTTGTTAGAAAGATCACTGTTATAAAGCAAATCGAAACCTAACTCAATATATATTCTGTACATACGACTTTAAATCACAACACTAGAGTTTAGGATTACTTACAAAGTTTCTAAAGCGGTGAGATTGGATATGGACTCCACTATCTCCCCGGTTAAGCCATTGGTAGTCAAGTTCCTGTTTTCATATTACCAGGATTTTAAAACCCTTTTTTTGTCAAGCATATATAGATGAAACAAATCTAACTACTCTTGTTCTACAAAAACAGAACAAACTCAAAATAATCGTTGGTTGCTCACTGTCATATAACTGACAGACTTGTAACCTGTTAGTGGTCAATATATGAATCATCTCAAAGGTTTTAGCTTTGGTCTCCTCGGTGGTATAGCAGCTTCTAGAGTTCTTTGGAAAACTCCGGAGGTACCTTGCGGAAGAAGTTAAAAAATTAGTTATCTATACCAAGTTTAATCTAGCATTCTTTGATCTTGACAAGAGTTTTTATATACTCTATACCATGTTTGTTGCTCTGATTTGCTCTGGTAAGATGACTTTATGCTCCTGCCAATGCCGGTATCGATGTAAGGCGCATCGGAGCTGTATGTAATTTTGGTTACGTTGTTCTGGAAGCTAGTTCCCCTCAGAGTACCACAAGTTAAACTGGTGAATCCTGTGAGATGAAAAACCAAAAAAATAACATAAGAAGTTTTTTTAAAAAACTAAACCGACTTAAAATGAAACTAGTATTTTGTACCTGACGGATTTTGAGCCAGACCAAAGAAAACTTGCGGAAGAAGGAAAAGAAGATACAAGGAAAACCCCATCGTTTCTCTTAAGGAAAAACAAAACTGATGAATAGAAACTAGGGATTTTAATGAACACAGATTTGGTTTATATTACAGTAGTTATTATTGCGAGAGCTCAAAGTCAAATTTCTTGTTGGTGTGATAAATTCTGATTGACTTATTTGTCTACTGTCGTGTGTTGTTTTATGGTTGAAGACTTGCTTCTAAAAGCTAATTAAATGAAGTTAGAAGAAACAATCATAAATGTTAGAAGTTAAAGATAATAGGCAGAGTGACATATGAAGTGTTTCAAAATTCATTAATTACTAGGTGCATGGGCAGTGAAGTGAAATGTTTTCCTACCATCATAATGCAACCCTAATATCAGTACCCATGCACCTAAATTCTACAGATGAAACTCCTTTCCCATCCACCTAAATTCTACAGATGCATGGGTAGCGAAGTGATTCATGAGATTTCATTCTCCGTAATGTTTCCTTTAAACTTTTAGTTTTGATTTTTTTTTTTTTTTTTTGATAAAGCTTTTAGTTTTGATTTTAAACGAAACGTTTGTTGATATTGAAAACTGGGAGGATATATAAGATAGCATTTGTCATTGATGTAGCAAATGTTACTTATGAAGTAATTAATCTCATGAACAACCCTTGATATAAACGTGGGAAGAAGATGTTTTCAAGCTTCTTTAGATGATCAACCTTTATTTTTTTTAATACAGCATAAAGATATTAAATGGATGTCAATAATGCTTTTTTGCATGGTGATCTCGAATATGAGATCTATATGAAGTTACCTTCAGGGTTTCGCCACACTCACCCGGGTAAGATATGTCGTTTTCGGAAGTCAGTGTATGGACTCAAACAGGGACTTAGGTGGTGGTTCCAGAAGTTGTGGGATGTGTTGCTTCGATTTGGGTTTGTGCAGTCGTATGAGGATTACTCCTTGTTCTCATATACGATAAAGGTAATAGAATTGCGTATATTGATTTATGTGGATGATCTGGTTATTTGTGGGAATGACAATCATATAGTGAAGAAGTTCAAGGAGCATTTGGGGAAGTGTTTTTTGATGAAGGATCTTGGTAAATTGAAATATTTTTGGGTATTGAACTAAGTCGTGGTCCAGATGGTCTGTTTCTTTGCCAACGCAAGTATGCCTTGGTTATTATTACTGATTCTGGTAATCTAAGCTCTAAACCAGTTCACACTCCGTTGGAACATAATTATCATCTAGCCTCTGATGATAGTCCATTCCTTTTCGATCCTAAGAAATACAAGCGATTCTGTTGGGCATTTGATATACCTCACTCACACTAGATCCAAGTTGAGTTATTCGGTTCATATTTTGTCTCAGATTATGCAGAAGCCACGTGAGGCACAATGGACTGTTGTACTACGGGTGGTTCAATATTGAAAGGTTTTCGAGGACAAGATATTTTGCTTCGATCTGACGATGATCTTTTACTTACGATTTACTGTAACTCGGATTAGCAGTCGTGCCCCTTGACTCGTCGTTCCCGTAGTGCGTTTGTGGTTATGTTAGGGAGTTCTCCGATTTCTTGCAAGACCAAGAAACAAGACTCGGTGTCTCATTCGCCAGCCGATGCTGAGTATCGGGCTATGGCTGCTGGTCTTCGAGAGGTTAAGTGGTTGCAAAGGTTGTTGAAGGATTTTGGCATTGACCATTCTCAGCCTATTCAGTTTTTCTATGATAGCAAGGCTGCTATTCACATTGCTGTCAATCCAAAATTCATGAGCGTACGAAACACGTAGAGTCGGATTGTCATGTTGTCCGTGATGCTGTTCAGGAATGAAACGATTGTTACTCATCACATTAGTACTAATGATCAGGTCACAAATATTTTGATTAAAGCTCTTGATCGTCGTAAGTTTGAAGATTTATTATCTAAGTTGGAAGTCTGTGATCTTTACGATCCAACGTGAGAGGGAGTATTGGGTTATAAATGTGTATATTGGGTTTGGTTTATTTGTAGACTTATAACAATCGAGAAAGATCCAAGTTGTTTATTTTCTCAACGCATAACCAAGATAAGATATTTGTAATATACGATGAGAGAAGAAATTTCTCGCTGGCCTGTGTATTTATCATTTGTAAAACTGGAATAAAATAAAATGACATCAACGCAACAAGGGGGAAGTTGAAGAGAGATTTCATATACTAGGCACGGGTCATTTTTACATAAAAAGAAATTTTAATCTTGAATTTTATATAATTTGATACTGGAAATTCCAATTTAGTACTTTAGATGTTATATGTTTTGGTTAAGTTAAAAAATTTAATTTGTGTTGTGTAGAAAGTGCTAAATTCAAAGTGAATTTCAGGTTAAAGGAGACATAAAAATAAAAGATTTTCCCAAATGCATGGATGTTGCTAAATATTTGACAAGAAACGGTTTCGACCAAGAGAAAAAAAATAAAATTCTTTGTCATGTTGTCTTTTATTTGCTCGATTTGAAAACTAACATAATCGTAAGGCATGTTTCTGTTATTATCTTCTTTTATCATTTTCCTTATATCACCACCTGAAGAAATGTTGGTGTATTTGTGTAAGGTTATCAAGTATTTTACGCTTAAGTTTGAGGATTACAACCCAACGCCGTTAATTTACAAATTGAATTAAAATTAGGCGATTCACTTACTTAAAAGGCTAAAAAATTTACTTCATAGCCATAAGCATTGTTTACTTTATATGCTGTAGAAACTTATGAACATTCATTCAACTAATAAATGTAGAGATTTTAGGACTAGACTTCATTTCCTTTTCATATGTGGTGGTCCTTCTCTTCACTTTGAAATTTGTCACCATCAAGTATTCACCTTTCTATAGTGAACATTCACATTTTTTGCCAATTTTCTGAGACTTCTAAGTTTTGGAACTGCAGGAATTCATGAAAAGAGGAACAAGTTATTGAAAATGACAAGAGGAACAAATTTGAAAAAAGGAGACATCCAATGATTTGGTAAACTGAAGAAACATGTCGTTTGTGATGAAGAGCTTAAACTAAATACTAACGGAAAATTGGAAACATTTTCAATATTTAATTTAAGTACCAAGAATTTATTTACCTTGCTTATGCAATGAAATGTATGAGTGTATGACAATACAATACTAGCTGTACTTTAATTTGCTTAGTCTAATTTATTGTATTGCATTTAGACTTACATTTTACTATTTATAGAAAATGAAATGCAAGATTTTAATCCAAATTAATAATCACGTTACATTCATATTTTTGTTAACAAAACAATACCAATCTTATCTAATAATTGTTCACATGGCCTCACGAAAAAAATGATTAATATTTAGGCCTTAATGACTCAATAAGTTTATATATAAGTAATAGGGTTTTTTAACCAACATAATTTATATAAAAGATATGTTTTAGTTACCATTGTTTTTATTATGATTAATATCTATATAAACTATTTGTATAAGAAAGATCAATTTGGATTAAAACATAACAAACTAAAACACAATTAATTTTATTGGAAACTAAGTTAAGATGAATAAAAAAAGGATCCGTGCGTGATAATCTAGTATATATATGACTAGAATCTTTCGTACAAAATCATTTCGTTTTCCTTTCACAAGTCAATAAAGCTATTCGCGAGGCAACCATTTTCATGTGGTTCCGGTTAGTGATATAGTATGATTTTTATGATTTTAGAATCTATGTATTTATTAGTTTTAGAGTCTATTGTAGGTGTTTTATGTGGCTTTATAGATGTTTTGAGCATTTGAGATGATTTGGAGAAAATGGAGTCAAAAAGAAACAAAATCGATAAATGGAAGATGTAGTCTCGAATTTTACTTTCAAAAGTATGACATTATTTGATGATCTTTCCTGTACTCAAATTTGATCAAACCGGTGTCAAAAAAAATATATTTGAGTTATCTTTCATCTAAAAGTGGTTTGAAGTGATTTACATGTGTGTAGCTATAAATATGGTCATTTTAATGAAGGTATGTCTGATCTGCCGCAAGTTGAAGAAAACTATATCTCTTCTGTGATTGCATCGATCGATAAAAATTTACTTTATAAAAATAAATGTTTTAACTATATTTCTAGTTGTTTCACGGAACATTGATGTTTTCTAGTTTTCTTTAAAACTTAATATCATATTTATAGAATATAGTCCTACATAATTCTTGTTAATATAAACTAATATTTGTATGTCTTCGATATTTTAGGAGTGATGGCGAAGGATTCACAAGGAAACAAAATGTGTACTGAGATTCTTAGTACCAAGAACTATTGTGAGCCTGGTGGTTGTTATTCCAGTAGAAAGAGGAAAGACGCCAACGGGATTGGTACTTGTAAGTCACCAACTGGAAAAATTAAAGACGAAGAATGTAGCTTAGTTTATAAATGTCCTTAACCACACCAGATTAGATGGTGAATAAAAAATATTCTAAGTAACAATATTTAATAATAATAAATAAGTAGCCTAAGACATGGAGTTTAGTTAATTATACTGATGTAAATAATCTGGATTCAAATCAGTATAATGTTGTTGTTGATATGAAAGAATAAACTAAAAAATTATTTATGAATTCTTACACATATTATGTGTTGTATTTCCAATCAATTTTCCTTTTTTTATCTTAGTTATGTAATCAACCAGAGGCCGTCTTGCCTCGGCTAAAGAAAGTTCGAGTTGCTTTCTCAACGCCTTTTTGTTTTATTCTTTTAACTGATTATGTTTCTTTTATTGTTATAATTATTTAACGATGAACAAGAAATCAATCAGACATGATAGCTCTCAGTTGGTGTGTCGGCTATGCTCACAACCCGATATCGAGTCTGCTGAAATTTTACAAAGAAAAATAAAGTAACAAAACTATGTCGTTTTTTTTTGTCTATCGTATTTTCAATATTTTTACCACGTTATTAATGACGTGTAGTGTTGAGTCAGAACAGTTCTTGGGTCCAGTTTGCGAGAGTAAACTCCATGGAACTGATAGATAAGTGTTTTTATCGTTTAAACAATAGCCTAAAATATGTATTTATAAGGTTTTGGACGTCGGTCGACACACATTACTTGACTTGTCAACACTCAAAAGTCTGCAACTTTAACTTTTCTTCAATTTCTTCGATCTTTTAGCTTCTTTTTGCCAAGTTGATTCTTTTGCTTTCTAAGTCCATTTGACAAAGACTCCTATAAAACACATAAAACCATATAGAGAGATTTGCTTAGGGAGAAACTATTTCTGAACCCTCTTTATTTTTAACTCTACTTTGATTCTTTAATGCAATTCTATTCAAGCATGATGATTGTTATTGTCTCCATGTCTGAATAGATCTCTTTTTAGGTCTAGGGATTCTAATAAATTGATGAAGGATTGTTGATGATACTAGATTATTAGGGTTTTACAATTGATCTTCTGCTAGGATTATTTTAATTACTTAGTTCTAGATTCGCGACCTAGAATTGAGCCTTTAGGTTAGATAATAGATGCGAAAGCATTATTGACTAACTAGATCTATCCTAGGAGAGCAAGGTGGCCTAAAAGCATAGGAAGCTCGTTTTAGGGACCTTGTGAACCAATCAACTTGTGTGTATTTCATATCTATATTCGAAAAGTACGCGTAGGAAACTCGGTGCTTTAGTCTCTAGATATAGGTGTCTCGCGCAGCGAAAGTTGGTGAGCACATAGATGTGTTTGTAGTTCTAGATTGTACTTAATCTAATAAACCTTATAATTTGGTTAGTCACAATCTGAATTCTCTTTAGGAACACCCTAGGCTTAGCGTTTCCTTCAATTGATTTTACATCACAGTTTTAATTCAGTTCTTATTGCGTTTACTTACTATTTGATTTTGCTTAGCTTAATCCAAACCAAGAAATCGTTGTGGCTAACTAGTTCTTGTGGATTTCGACCCCTTAATACTACAATTGCATTATTGTGCACTTGCAGACTATTTTAGGAGTAAAACTTATCCCGTATCAAGAACTACAGAAATATTTCTGGTTAGTGAAGAACCGAAACGAACAGCTCCTCCTCTGACTTATCTTCGTCTGTGAGGAAATTAAGTGAGGAAGAGGAAACGACGAGAAAGAAGAAGCCATGGCCGTGGCTACTCTTGCTTCTCTTAAAGCTTCTTCCTCAATCTTTTATACTTCCACTCCATTTTATCGATCGAATTTGGTGTTAGGTAACTCCACTGACATGTAGATAAACGTGAAGGTGCTAGAAAAACAGAGCAAACACCATAAGTCTATTGAGACTCAATAACATTACATATGTGTTACCCATTATGGATGTGGAGTATCCGTTGTAATCGAGAAGGTTGGCACATGAGGCACACACTAAGGGAGTGAAGTTGTCCCCTGCTAACTATCAGGAGCCTAGTGGTGTAATGTGCCCTGTAATATGGCTACGTGCTACAAAAAATGTTTTATGTGAACTTGGAACAAGTCAAATAAATGAGCTGTGTGATATGTGCAATTCATATGCTTTGTGCTATGTGAATCATGCAAAGCTTTGTGTTATGTGAATATGTATTGTGTGGACATGTGGAGATCTACATGTGATGTAAGATCTGAAAGCTTGTTAGTTCAGGATAAAGACATGTGGTTGTGAAAGTCTAGTCACACAGAGTCTATATCATGCCCAAACAGTTATGCCACTACACGATACATAAGGTCATTTACGTCTTGTATCAGTTCAGGATCATACATCTCTGATCCTGAACTGGTACAAGACGTAAATCACCTTATGTATCAGGTCAGAGGGTTGTAAATATTTAAATGCACATGCAATGACTTCACATGAAAAAGTGTGAGTAAAAGGTGAAAGATGTTCATATATCTTGAATGTGTTTATGTGTGTTGGGTCTTGTTTGAGAGTATATGCTAGCTCAAAAAGTGTTACAGCGTGAAAAAAGCAGGCGCTGAATCCTAGTGTCAAATATAAGTGTGTCAAAGAAAAATATGGTGCATGCACGTCTGCAATTACCAAGCTTCAGCCAGCCATGGTTACTCCCCAAGGTAAGTTCTTTGTCCCTTCAGATTTGTTAACTGTTGGCTCTTGTGTGTTTTTAGCATGATATGCACTCAAGCAGGGGGAGAATAGGTTGCACAAGCAGTTTCTTGATTAGATTATGGGGGAGATTCTCTATTTTAGTACATCTTAGATTATGGGAGAGCTTTATCATTTGTGTGTGGATATTGCGTTTATGCTGTCTTTCTGCGTGCATGGTTTTCTGTTAAATGACAGGTGCTTGAGTTAGCTAATCAAGTTAAAAAACGGAAGTATGAGAGCGCATATGAAGGTAGTGCCTGAAGTGGCTTAGAAGCTGATACATGCCTAGCTGAAGTAGTCCAGAGCTGATACTCGAAGATTGGAGGCTTGGATCGTTGTGTTAGAGCATCAAGTCAAGGAGCTGATGTGGATAAGCTACCTTGAGAGGATGCATGGAGATGAAGATCTTCTGAAAGAAATAAATACATAAGATATTCATGAGAAGCTTTGAGAGAAGATTTAGTTTAGATAAGGAAATATCATCTAATTAAATCTCTGTAAAGCCTTGTGTATAAAAGGCTCTGCTCGATCTTGTATTATGTTAAGCCGTATGAACTCAAAATCGGAGAGTTTAAGTTTAGTAAGAAACAAGAAGCTAAGGGATTTTGGGGACGGTGAAAAATCACAAAACTATGAAAGCTTAGATTTAGAAAGAAACAAGAAGCTTAAGTTTTTTTGGGATTGGGTAGTGCATTAGAACTTCTGGTTTAAGACTAGAAAGTAAGTTTTTGTAGAGAAACCAAACTTATATAAATTGTAAGTATATAATTTAAAGAGTTCTAATATATTTCACTTTGAGAATTCTTGTGTGACATTCTATAGTAGTTCGAGTATCTCACCGTTCTACACTTACAAGCACCGTCTGTTGTTTTCATCAAAGACACTAAGCTTCCTAAATCGTCCCCATTTGATGAATTCACAATATTAGTAATTGGTTAACACAAGTTCAATTTAATTGTGTGGTTGTAAGAATTTTTTCTTAAAAATAATAGTAATGGGGAAAAATCAGGAATCAATGGAGAACCACATCTTTCAAACAAAAAATTAACGAGGTAAATGACTGAAATTAGATGAACAAAAAGTGATATACGTTTAACTTTTCTTAATATAGTAGTACACTTTGTTCATCTTTCTTTTCTAACTCTAAAATTATCAATTTGTTCAAAGCATTTGAGATGAATAAACTCTTTCCAACCTCCATCCCCGTTGTAGCTACCTTCATCATCCTCGCTATAGGTTTGTATTGATTTGTTAAGTCTCTGCTATAGCTACTTTCATCATCCTTGCTATAGCTGCATATTTCTAACGGTTTTCATATTTTTTTAGAAAATCATTTGAAATAAATTGATTATTGTTCTTGTCAAAAACATATGTTACCCTAATTGTTAAATCTACTATGTTACGCCAAATCAATATCAGAATTATTATTAGTATTATTCCCATAGTTTTAATCTCAAAATAGACATAGATTACGTTAAAAATATGCATTTTGACTGCAACAAAAGCAGAGAGAATTTTAAATTTTTTAGTAGTTGACTAAACTTATCAACATTTTATTACTCAAAAAATTTCCGCTAGAGAGTCAATCGGTCACTTTACGTGTTTAAATGCCACAACAAAAATTTACTTTATAAAAATAAATGTTTTAACTATATTTCTAGTTGTTTCACGAAACATTGATGTTTTCTAGTTTTCTTTAGAACTTAATATCATATTTATAGAATATACTCCTACACAATTCTTGTTAATATAAACTAATATTTTATGTCTTCGATATTTTAGGAGTGATGGCGAAGGATTCACAAGGAAACAAAATGTGTATTGAGATTCTAAGTACCAAAAAATATTGTGCGCCTGGTGGTTGTCTTTTCAGTAGTGCTCCGTGTGATGAATCGAGTTGTGCATTTTTGTGCACTAGAAAGAGGAAAGACGCCAACGGGGTTGGTAGTTGTAAGTCACCAACTGAGAAAATTACAGACCAAGAATGTCTCTGCGTTTATAAATGTCTTTAACCACCAGATTAGATGGTGAATAAAAAATATTCTAAATAAAAATATTTAATAATAATAAATAAGTAGCCTAAGACATGAAGCCTAGTTGATTGTATTGATGTAAATAATCTGGATTCAAATCAGTATAATGTTGTTGTTGATATAAAAGAATAAATTAAAGAATTATTTATGAATTCTTACACATATTATGTATTTATGAATTCTTACACATATTATGTGTTGTATTTCCAATCAATTTTCCTTTTTTTTATCTTCGTTATACAATCAACCAGAAGCCGTCTTGGCTCGGCTGAAGAAAGTCCGAGTTGCTTTCTCAACGCGTTTTTGTTTTATTCTTACACATATTCTAAGTAACAATATTTAATAATAATAAATAAGACATGGAGCCTATTTGATTGTACTGATGTAAATAATCTGGATTCCAATCATTATAATATTGTTGTTGATATAAAAGAATAAACTAAAGAATTATTTATGAATTCTTACACATATTATGAGTTGTATTTGCCATCAATTTTCTTTTTTTTTATCTTAGTTATGCAACTAACCAGAGACTGCTTTGACTCGCTACGCATCAGATAATCCGTATCCATTTCACAACCCACGTCGTTATCCGTTACCGAATAAGAACAAAACAAACCGCTAATTCCGATCGGATCGGCTCATACCGCTAGTCACCAACGGATCCTTGGACATGAATCGCTACAGACCATCGATCATGCAGTACTCACCGCTATGCATTATCGGATCCATCAATCCACTCAAGGTATCGCGTTCCAGCCAGCGCGATGAACGAGTTTCAAACCATCAACTCGTTAAACGCATCATGATCCCACTAAACTGATGATCCCATCTCAATTTTGACGGTACGCTCATTGATCATATCGTACTTATCGATCATTCAGAACAGAGCAGAACGACGTCATCGGTCATGACGCTTAAACAATCTATGCTATTAACCGATGTATAGTGCCTCGCCACACAGAACTCTAGGAACGTTCGCACCAAAGCGCTCTAGGAACTCAACTCGCAGTCAAATCGATCCTCGATAACCGCCCCAGGCATAAGCATTCTCGATTCATCGTTCTCACTCACAATTTCTCGTCAAATCTCTCGATCTTTCCATCAACCCACCGATTCAATCTAGATAACCCAGACCTAGATTCGTCCCACGTTATCCACCATAATCTCTCTTTTTCTCTCTAGATTCATGAGAAACTACCCATCGGGCTTGTCTGTCCCGCGAGATTCCTTCCCTTTCTCTTTTAATCGAATTGTGACGGTTATTCCATTCCATAACCACGCACCAGCTCACAATCCCCTTTAATAATAACCGTCCCCGCTATTATATATCGTGTCCAACGATTCTTAACCGTTCCCCGAGATTTAATTACATAAACGCGCTCTCTTTTAATTATATACTTAGTTAAATAAATATATAAATAATTATTTTCCCATTAAACCGAATTCAGACAACTAGTCCTATAAATCCGCTCAGTCCAACATAACAGCCATACAACTTGAAAGCTCAGAATCACTCGATCTAAGCTCAACCCTTCGAGTATCCCACATATCCAGTTTAATACATCCATCATAACCCAATCATTCTATCATTATATCGATCATGACTGAGTTACTCAATCATTCGGATTTCTCATATCGAGTTCCCGCTTGATTCGATCTTATTCCATCATTTGATCCATTGATCCAGTTATTCAATAATCAGTCTGTGTTTTTGGACGGGTAAACTAGGCAACAATCTTTAACCGGTCTAGTTATCCAAGCTGACCGATCACTCACCGTTACTTATCCCCCTATATAGCATTAGTGTCATTTTATGATTTAACTGCATAAGACATTGATATGTCTGAGTAATCACCACCCCTTTAATTAATTATTTATGTCGTACCATCCTAAGTTTCTCGCAACCAAACTTTAAGATATATCATAAGGTATTTTTAGAAAAGTTACCAACTTTGAATTTTGGCTCTTCCCTTAAACAATATCCCGCTAGTCAGATCCAGAAACTAAAGTGTTACACTAGACTCACACCCCGAGTTTGAATCTGCAGAAAATTTACAAAGCAAAATAGAATGTTAAAACTATGTTGTTTTTTTGTCTATTGGATTCTCAATTTTTATACCACGTTATTAATGACGTGTAAATTGCACAAATGTTAAGAAAGATTATGAGTCCAATTGGTGAACAAAAACGGAACAGATATATTAACGGTTAGCAGAAGTGATGAACGATTGAGGTATAGTGCAAAACTGTGAGAAAAAGTTGTTGGTGAAAATGATGATAAAAAATTAAGAGAAACATTTTTATTATAATTTTTGAAAATATTTACATGATTAATATAAACAAAAACATTTTATTTTAAACATTTTATTTTACTTACACCAATCAAAACCTATGTTAAGCACAAGTTAAAAAAGTTAACGTGTAAATTGGCACTTATGAAATAGATAATTGCACCTAAGTCTCTTCTTGGGCCCACTTTCGGAGAGTGAACTCCACAGAACTACAGAAACATTTCCGGTTAGAGATGAACCGAACCGAACCGGTCCTCCTCCGACTTATCTTCGTCTGTGAGGAAATTAAGTGAGGAAGAAGAAGCGACGAGAAAGAAGAAGCCATGGCCGTGGCTACTCTTGCTTCTCTTAAAGCTTTTTATACTTCCACTCCAGTTAATCGGTCGAATTTCGTTTTAGCTTACTCCGGTTCGAATCCTGTAAACATCGTCGATCGGAGAAGACGAAGAATCCTAATCTTCGGTTCCAGTTTAGCAGCTGCGTCGGTGCTGCGATTTCCAGTGGAATCTGCGATCGCATTAGAGATGAAATTGAAGGAAAAAGAAGATGAACTCGAGGAAGAAGAAGAGAGAAACGTCAATCTCTTCCAGGTTTTTAACAAAAATCCCAATTCTCTTCTCTATGAATGAAACAAAAACCCTAATTATCGAAATTTCCCAGAAAACGTCACCGTCTGTTGTTTTCATCAAAGACATAGAGCTACCTAAATCATCTCCCTCTGATGAATCCACAATTGATGACGAAGAAAACGCAAAGATCGAAGGAACAGGTTCAGGTTTCGTTTGGGATAAGCTTGGTCACATTGTAAGCAAAAAAACAATCCTTCACCATTTTCATCTTCATCTCAAGTTCTGAATCTTGTTTACAATACAGGTAACGAATTATCATGTAATTGCTAAATTAGCTACAGATCAAAGTGGATTACAACGTTGTAAGGTCTCTCTCTTCATCCAAAAACAATCACAAAAACAAAAAAAAGCCAAAATCAAAGTTAAGGTTTTTGAGTTTCTTGTGTAGGTTTCTTTAGTTGATGCTACAGGAATAAGATTTAGCAAAGATGCGAAAATTGTTGGTCTTGATCCAGATAATGATTTAGCTGTATTAAAGGTATAATAAATCAAAACATAAAGTTTTATCAAATTCCATATTTTGTATTTAAGTCTCTTTTCTTTCACAGATTGAAACTGAAGGACGTGAATTGAAACCTGTTGTTCTTGGTACTTCGAATGATTTACGTGTTGGTCAGAGTTGTTACGCGATTGGGAATCCATATGGATATGAAAACACTTTGACAATTGGAGTAAGTAAAGATTAAAGAGACTTCAAATCTTTTTGTATACAAAGATTGAAGTGTTTTAGGATTTTGTGTAGGTAGTGAGTGGATTGGGAAGAGAGATTCCTTCACCTAATGGTAAAAGTATTAGTGAAGCTATTCAAACCGATGCTGATATTAACTCCGGTTAGTATTTATTCACTTTACATTCACAAATTCCTGTGAAAATCGCGGTTTTTTCAATCGTTATTGTGAAAATTGTGGTATTTTTTTACTCGTTATTGTGAAGTTTTTTTAACCGTTAGTATGAAAAATCGCGGTTTTTTGAATCGTTATTGTGAGATAATCGCGGTTTTTTTTTACTTGTTTTTGTGAAAATGGCGGGTTTGTGAATGGTTATTGTAAAAACCGCGGGTTTTTTTTAATCGTTATTGTGAAAATTGCGGTTTTTTGAATCGTTATTGTAAAAATCGCGGTTTTTTTACTCGTTATTGTGAAAATCGCGGTTTTTTTAACTCGTTATTGCGAAAATCGCGGTTTTTTGATTCGTTATTGTGATAATAGGAAACTCTGGAGGGCCGTTGCTTGATTCTTATGGACATACGATAGGTGTTAACACTTCTACATTCACTCGTAAAGGTGAGATCTTTTTTTTACCAATATGGGAACTCTTTTTTTTTCGAAATTGAAGAGATGGTTTTTTTGATGTATTGTAGGGAGTGGTATGTCTTCTGGTGTGAACTTTGCGATTCCTATTGACACAGTTGTTCGAACTGTACCTTATCTCATTGTCTATGGAACTGCTTACAGAGACAGATTCTGATCTCCATTGTTGTTGATAAGACAATTTGTAAAAGTTTCAAACTTTTTTGTGTCTTGTAAATGGATTTCTAATGCACATATACACTTTTCTTCACAACAAATATCTGTAAATCATTGGTGATGATTGGTATATACCACTTTTCACGTTTTGAAAACGCTATTTTTTTTTATCTAACAAACTTCCACAATTGAATAAAGTTTTGTTTTTGGGCATAAAATAGAGACCAAATCAATGATAAAAGGTTTTATTGGATCATTCGATTATTCCGTTATTCTACTATTCATCTTATAATAAAGATACGGAATAAAGTTTGGATTTTTCAGGCATAATGAAGAGTAACAACAAATCAATGATAAGACAAACTTTAAATGTTACACATTGTTTGAAATTTGCAAAAAGATTTCAACTAATTGAGATGAACCAAAGAGACCAAATCAATGATAAAGATTTATTGTATCATTCGATTATTCCGTTATTCGACTATTCATCTTATATCGGATAAAGACACGGAATAAATTTTCGATTTTTAGGCATAATGAAGAGTAACAAATCCATAATAAGGTTACACAATGATGAAAATTTGCTCTACTATTTGAGATGAACCAAAGAAAGCTGTTCTTCGATAGAGCAATTGACATGGCAAGAAGTCCTGCAAGAAGAAGGGATTAGAATCATACCGAGACAACGTTGTTCGGTTGGAGAAGGAGATGATTTTCTTATGCTACGATACTCAACAGTGTCTTGTAAGATTAAGTTTCCTTGTTTGTCTATACAATGGAAATTTCCAAGGAAGAATCTTCCGTCTTTGATTCCTACTAACATTTGACGAAACAAAAGCTTCCTCACTCGTGATATCGGATCTAAACCCGAACCTTCAGATGTCGTTGCGACGACGTTGGTGGTTCTCTCTGTTTCTTGTTCCATTCCAACAAGCTTATACCTCAAAAACAGAGTAAACATCGAATCTTAGATCTTGGCAATAAGTTTAAAACTTTTTGAACAATCAAAAACAGAGTAAACATTCGAATTTTGTAACCCAATTACTGAAAAGTCTTAGATACATTCGAATCATTCAAATCAAACAGATTTAACATTTGAATCTAATATTGGTAATTATAATCGAAAGTGTTAGATGCGTTTGGTTCTTGGATCAATCTTATGAAAATTCCAGAATCTAAAAGCTTATGAGATTAAATAGATATGGAGTCCCAAAGAAACTAATTGATTGGGATCTGAATTAACAAACTTCAAATCTGACGATGCAAAGTGGATTGAATTAAGGAAGTAAATACGAAACGATATTAAGAGAAGAAGTTGGGGATAGAGATCAAACCTTAGAGCTTTTTTTTGTTTTTTTCGGTTTTTGAGTTTCGATTTTCACTAAGAAGGAGCTAAATCGAACATAGGGTTCATATCTGATATCGAAGCCAATATTTATACATAATTGTAAATATAAGCTTTGTACTTTCAGAACTTGCTATTGTATCCCGTTTACTTTTTTCTCAATAGATTTACGTCCTGTGGCTAAGATAATATTCTTAAAGGGAAATCTCAATAATATTAATTGAGTAATTGAGTAGTATAAATATAAAAATAATCTTATATTATATGGTATATTACATGTATTGTCATTGAAAATTAGTTATAAAGATATATTTATATTAACGATTATTTAGTCAAAAACTAATTACAATAAATAATAAGAATTGAGCTTTTGAATATATATTTTTTATATGGTCTATTATTTCTAAAATATTATACTTATGATTTTAATATTTAATGGGAATTTGTATATTTTAACAAATCATTAGTCTATTTTTTTCCAACCAACCAATCATTAGTCTAACGTGATTTTCCAAAATTTGTTAATATCATTCTTTTTACAAAAATTTTATAGATAACATATTATTGATACCAAAAATTGTTAAAATATTATTTATATAATTTATTATTCTTTTCTTATACCAAAAATGCATTAAAAATACAACACTAAATACATCAAATATTATACTCCCTCTGTTTTTGAATAAGTGTCATTCTACAAAATTTCACACAAATTAAGAAAAGTATTAAAAAATTTATTTTACCCCTTATTAATACACTAAATAGTTTTCTCTTTCCAATTAATACATTAAAAACCAAGGTTAAATTTGGATTTTTATTCAAAATTTTGCATTGAAATCCTTGAATGACACTCTTTCAAAAAGAAAAAAATTAGGCTAGAATGACACTTATTCAAAAACAGAGGGAGTATTATTCTAGAAAAAGTAGGCATGTTTGTTTGGGGTAACGAAAAGGAAAATGATAGGAACGATACGGGAACGGACAATTCGAGTATTGAAAAAAATTCTTAGTATTCCCGATAAAGAAACAAAATGGAAAATGATATAACGGAAAGGGGATGAAAACGATAAATTTTAGATAGCTAAGATTAAGACAAAAACTCTCATTAATTTGGATAAGACTCAATTTCGGGATTGATATTTCAGAATGTTTCAGAAAATTAAAGAAATTTTTGAATAATATTTAGATAATTTTTCATTCATTTGTAAAAAATTACATATCAAACAAGCTGTTTAGAAAAATGGTTCTCATTTTCTTTCATTTTTCTTATCCATCTGAATAAAATAAATGATGCCGAACAGAAAATTACTTAAAACAGTAAAGGAAAAAGGACGAAATATTCAAAATTGAAGAAATGAGACGAGATTCGAATCGCGAAATAACCAAACCTAATAAAAGATAACTAAAAATATTATATGATAACCAAATATGAAAAAATATTACCCGCGTTACAACGTGGGATCAAAACCTAATGGATTATATAAATTCAAACTTTTCGCTTTAATCTAATACATCATGGACTAAACAAATCTTCAACTTTTGTAAATAAACAAAATTCTTAATTGACTATATCAATTTTAGCACGTCGCTAAATCGACTAAATGAGATTAATGATGTTAAACGTCGTTTATTATATCCGTTAAACCAATATGACATTATTTTGGTTTTTATTTGAAATAGCAAAATCTTTGTTAAATGGAATATCGAACCTAACTTGCCCTTATCACAAGATCTTTATTGGTATATATGCGAGATTTATTTATATTTTATATTAGAAACGATTTGTACATTTAACTCGTTTTTATGAAACGACTTTGTATTCTCTAATGAAAACTCCCAAAAAATTATCCTAATAGTAGAAACCCTAACTCCCAAATCAATTTGAGGAATTCTCTTCTTTCTCATTTCTTTAAACCTCAACAAACCCTAAAAAGTCAATTCACGGTCGATTCTTTTAAAATCCGATAAATATCCAAAATTGAAATCACTTTTATGTAGCTCATATGAGTCCAAAATTGGAGAAGTCAATTGTTAACACATTCATGATCCTTGGTTCTCGAGAGAAGTGTATCTCTGGGAGAGACGTGACAATGTACATGTCAAATACACAAGAGATTCTTGGTCGCATGTTCTTGTGTTGCCCTACAAAAAAAAGGTATGAACTTGATACCCGGCCCTTACCCGCGAGTAATAGAATTATGATACCCTTTATCTGACCCGGAAGCTACGAGTAACTTTTTTCCAAGACAGGTATGAGTCGCATAGCGGGTCAAAGACGGGTAACGGGTATCAATGTCCATACCTAGTTTTAACGAGAGTTAGACTATCGAATATACGTGTTTAAAGTTATATTAAAAATAAATCCTATGAAAATGTTCAATTGTCTTTAGAATACAAGAAGAATTCTCTGAAACTAAACTTTTCCAATAAGGAATAGATTGAAGTTAAGCTTCATTCTGATGGTTAGTTTAATAGGGTTTTACTTGAAAAGATTTCAAACCAAATCCACGATTAGCCTAGGTTCTATGTGAGATTGATAACCTAAGTACTACAACTATACATATGTGCGCTTGCAGTGGTTTAGGGTGAAAACAAACACCACATTACAATACATCACATATTCGCTCCATTTTGAGTGAAAATATAGTGCCATTAAAAAGGACTAAAAGTAGCTCCATTCTATGCAATTGTATTCCTTAGACATATCAGCCTTGATGGCTATATAATCCTTTGAAATTTTAAAGTGAATTCTCAAACTATCCACCATCTCGTGTGCGGTTAATATGTTACTCTTAAACGTTTGGAGATAAAAAGCCGACTGACTTAGGGAGACGATATTTTGAAAAAGCGCTTGAACCAAGTCACAAGAATCTTTGATACAATTTTATAGCACACTAAACACAAACTAATTGGTTAGAGGTTAGTCTTCTCAACTGGCTCTCATCTCTTCGAGACCATGAATATGTTTGGGCAATTCCACTCAAGAGGAAATTAAAAAGTATCATGTCATAACATCGAGACCCAACACACGCGAAGCTTTTATTGAAAACGACATATCTCACTTCATCACCCAACACAAGTTTAATCAATGTTTTTTTACATCGCTTCTCATACTCGTGGAGCAAAGTTTTGAAAGTTTTTTTCAAAAATTGTTGGGTTGGAGAAAGATAAAAGGTTTTAAAAATAAATTCTTACTATATCGCCTCTAAACGCCTTTGGATACTGAAATTAACTGTTCACAGATTTATTTTCTATTAAATATCCGATTATAAGACAACGCTGGTTGCTTCAAGGAGGTTGGGGCTTGGTTAAGAAAGTTAGGTAGTTTTTTTCTATCGAGAGAGCGAAAATGTTGAAATCGTAAGTAATCTCTAAAATATATATGTTTTGAAAATTATAAATAAATATATATTTAATTGAATAAAAATATCAGAAAGAAAATTTCTTTATTTTTTTCATTAAACTGTTGAGATGTTTTTTAGAAGAAACCACAATTTTTTATAGTTGTATAACTGGTTACAAAGTTTAGAACCATGAAACCATTCACTTCACCATAAATTCTACAAATGAATTTTCAAAACAATTAAATATCTTTTTAAGATACATACACACAATTTCCATAGCTTGGATCAGTAATAATGAAAGTGCTAGTATTTCGAAAACTGCATGCCTCTTCGGTACGGCCATGACTCTGGTAATAAGCGTTCATCACAAATGATGCGTGATTTGAGTAAGTATTAGGAATAAAACAAGGTCCACCAGGTTGAATTGGTGTACAATCAACATGTCCTTGGCTACACCCAAAATCAATATTTGCTTGTAGTTGGGCATCAGTCGCAGTTAAAGATGCAACACACCAAGTCGAATCCGCAATAGCAAGATGGTGGACCTTAATGACAGATAGGATGATGAAAAGAAACATTAGCAAACGAAGAATTTTTGTCATTATAATCCAAATAATATTTAAAGAGCTATATGTTAGATATCTATATGTTGGATATGTGTGTTCAGTCGCATATATATAAAATTTTAATTAATTTATTTTCATTTTTATTAAAATGTGAGCATTTAGAAACAAAATTAATACAGGGTTGAATAAATCATTTAAGATGCTACTTTATAAAAATATATTTAATTGACTTTTTGACAAAATTTTATTACTTAATTAGACAGTCAAAGATTTTAAAATATTTAAGAAAAAAACAAAATATATTTATTAGTAGGAAAATCTACTACTAATAAAAGTATTTATTTGGGGATCTCTCAAAATATGCCAAGCTGTTGTTACCACGTGGCATATTCCAACGCCACTCATCTATCTAAAAAGACCAAAACCAAGTCAATTCTTTGGAGGTCGATGCGACGACATTGTTGCTTCTCTCTGCTTCATGTTCTATTCTAACAAACTTATATAAACATCAATAAACAATCAAGAACAGATAGACATTGTAACTTATATATTGACAATAATAACCAAAATTGTAAAGTTTTTGATAGCCCATTTTCTGAATGTCTTAGATAATTCTCAATAACACAAAAAAAACAATGAAATACCTCAAAAACAGATTTAACACTCGACTCTAATATATTGGCAATTGTAACCGAAAGTAACAACCCTGAAAGTCTTTAGATGCATTTGATTCTTGGTTCAATCTTATGAACATTCCAGAATCTAAAAGCTTATAAGACATTAAACAGATATGGAGCCCCAAAGAAACCAATCGATTGGGATCTAAATTAACAAACTTCAAATCTAGGCCTGAACATCTATGAAAACATGCAAGTGTTGTTAGAGGAATATATAAAAAGCCATAATGCACGCTTGAAGAGTCCATGAATATCTGGAATACCCCTAGCAATAATTCTTCGCCTGGACAAATTATCTTGACTTTTATTATCTTCAATCAAAACATAAAAGTGTGACAATCACCTATAAAAATTACATCGTCATAGCTAAAACTTCTGCTTCTAGAGGGGATTGGACAGGTGATATAGATCAAGTCATTTTTCCTTTTGCACTATTATTGGTTTTTTTGTTGTCTCAACGATCTTCATTATACCAGATTTGAATTAAGATTGTCAAAAATAGTAACTGATATATCAATAAAAAAGAATAACGAACTTCTAAAAAATCCAAAGGAAAAAAAAAACATAAACCTCTCAAAGTAATAGTCTAATAGAGATAGCAATCAAATGCATGTATTGATGCATATCTCACCAAGTACATTTCTTTACTTTCAACAATTTTCTAAACCATTCAGCCGATTTCTTTAGGTATCTCTTACGTCCATCGTTGTAATCCACATAAACTAGCCCAAACCTAACCGTATATCCCGTTGCCCATTCAAAGTTATCCAACAACGACCACGCAAAAAATCCTTTCACATTAGCTCCAACCGAGATAGCGTCTTGAACCATCTCAAGATGTCGAGCGTAGTAATCTATCCTTTCACCATCTTTAAGGTTGATTTTACCGGTGCTAGCTTCATCTCTTCCGTTTTCGGTTATGTAGATGACAGGATCCTTGAATTTGTATTTTGCATAGAGAACGAGATCACGAATTCCCTTCGGATATATCAAAAGCCAATCCGATGCAGCACTTGGACCGATAGGAACTCCTTCTCTTTCGCCCGTGACGCTAGCACAAGGATCAGAGGACATTGTAACGTTTTCGGTGGGGCATGGAACATCCTTTGCGTAAGAAGAAGAATAGTAATTGATGCCAATGAAATCATATGAGCCTTTAAGCATCTTCGATTGTTTTGCGGTGAATATAGGTAATCGACCGCCTTTCACGTAGTTGACCATGTCGATTGGGTATTTACCGGTCACAAGTGGCTCCATAAAGTAGTCAAATGTGAAGGCCATGGCTCGTGCTGCGGCTAACTTATCCTTTGGTGATTCCGTGTAGGGCAAGTTCCAACCCGCGTTCAAAGCAATACCGACTTGACCTTTTTGTGACGCCTGTTCAATAACATATATAAACATATTCATTACAATCCAAGCTGCTATAAATTTACTAAGATTCGGTGATTCGTAATATGAAATTTTTCATGCGTGCCACAGTTATAAACATAGTAAAATTTAGGTAACTTGGTTGATAAGAAACCGAGTTTATGTACTAACCTTGTATTTTTCTCTGTAGACTTGGACGGCAGCTCCATGAGCAAGGATGAGGTTATGACCGACGATATAAGGCTCAGTGGCTCCATCTCCAGCGGTGCAATTAGGGTTTGTGAATTTAGAGCATCTACCTGGAGCCATAACACCAGCAACATATCCTTGTTGCACCACAGTCAACGGCTCGTTCAACGTCATCCAATGCTTCACTCTATCTCCGAAATTCCGGAAACAAAGATCCGCATAGTCACGAAAATCGTTCACAATCTCATCACCGCGGAATCCACCATAAGCATCTTCTAGGGCTTGTGGTGTGTCCCAATGGAAAATCGTAGCAAAAGGCTTTATTCCTTTAGACAAAAGCTCATTGATCAAGTTGTTGTAATAATCAATACCAGCTTTGTTGATTCCTCCTTTTAGATTTCCACGAGGCAAGATTCTAGACCAAGAGATCGAGAATCTATAAGCATTGAAGCCGATTTTATGCAATAAAGCAACATCTTCTTTGTAAAGATGGTAAGAGTCATCTGCAACGGATCCATTGCTACCATCTTGTATCTTCTCTGGGTACTTTTCAGAGAAAGTATCCCATATGCTTGGTCCTCTACCATCTTCATGAGCAGCTCCTTCGACTTGGTAAGCAGATGTTGCAGTACCAAAAATAAAATCTTTTGGGAAATCACTTTTTCTTATTTTAGGTTTTGAAGATTGTTTTTTGGCAAGAACTTCATTGGAGGCTAATAAGACGAGAAGGACTTGTAAAGAAATATACTTACTTCTCATCTTTAGTTTTCTTTCGATTGCTAAACCTTGTGTTCTTTGAAGAAGAAGAATTTAGCAGAGATATATATATATATATAGAAAAAGAATTGTCTTTTTTTCACCGACTATGTGAATCTATAGATAAGGCAATTTCAGAAAGTTTATCTGATAGAGGGAGAGCCGGAGAGAGATTATGATAAATTTCCTAATTTCTATATAGTTGTTTCCTTTTTTTGGGGTCAAATATAGTTATTTCCTAATTATCAAAACGGAAAAAAATCAACTGTTCTTATCTAATTATCTTTCAAATCTTGAAAAATAGCAAAACATTAGGAGAAAAAAAAACTTCATTCTTTGAATCGACTTTTTTCTTAAAGAAAATCGATTATCCAAAGTTGAGGGGGTATTGGATAAAAGTTTTTTTTTTTTTTTTTTGTTAAAGGGGTATATTGGATAAAAGTTGAGTCGTTATAAAAAGATACTTATTCATTATAACCATTAATCTAAAATCAATGAATGCAATCTTTTGGACAATTCATTTGAAAACTCTCCGCGAATGTTTTATGTGGCCACTTGATGAGACTACTGAAACCTAAGCTTTTGGTATTTGATTATTTCTTTATTTACTTAACTGTTAGGATTATGTTTATGCAAATAATGGTGAGTATGGATTCCTAGTTCATAGGACTATATTACCACTTTCCCATTTCCTTGTACTCTCTTTGTATTTTTCTTCTATATAAACTAATGAAAAAAAAACAAAAAGAGGTAGTCAAAACTAAACAAAAGAAAATGTTTTTGTCTTGAGTTCTTTGATTTCTAGTTGTATCCCCACTCATCACGTTGTTTGTTGTAGTGTTAGTGGTTAGTTTCTTTGTTTCATTATGTATATTTAAAGGCTACGTTACGAATGAGAAAGGGATAAGAGAAAAAATGTAGAAACTCGTGTTATAAATCTTTGGGACTTATCACAAAATTAGTGATGACATTTGTGTAAGGCATTTGCCACAAATTAATTCCTCGCTAATTTAACAGCCAATTTTGTCATGAAATTCACTAGCGTCGAGTATTTAGCAACAAAATTGAAACCGTTGCTAATTAATCACTAATCGCTTATAGCGGTGACGATTTCTTGCGTGAAAACAAGAAGACGTTTAGGAAATTTTCTGAGTCTTTTTTCAACCATTGATATATATATATATATATATATATTTAATTCATCAACAATGTGTTGATTACGTTTGCAAATTTAGTCATAAATTTTTTTTACGTATGATTACGAGATCCATACCTCTGCGATGTTCGTGCCTCTGAAACGAAACCCTAAAATATAAGAAGTTTTAGTTGGTCAGATTTAGGAGAACGATCTTTTTATTTGGAAAGCATATTACAACTGATCCAACATAGTGGGATTTACAAGACAGAAGGACACTCTAAAAGGCCCAAGAGGCAGCAGCAGCTATCAAAGCAACACAAGGAAATCAACTGGCTTGCTACCATTTAAAAGAAAATGCTTGTGTCTTGAGTTCTTGATGTTTTGGTCCTCTCTTTTCTAATTTAGACTGGGACCTCTATCACCACTCTTTCGGTTATATGTGGTTTCCTTATGACTAGTGAGTGAATGGAATATTGGTTTCTTTATTGTGGAAAGTGGAAACCATTAATTAAGTCTCAATATCTATTTATATTATGTGAATGTTGAAAGAAATTAGTTACTACCAAATACACTAAAAGACGTATCTTCATACCAATTTCCGTCAACAAGTATTGCATCAAAAACATATGTTGCTGATAAGATCACACCGGAGTAAACCGGGGCCGTTTGGTTGGTAAAAGTAAAAGAGATATGGCCTTGTTGTGTTTCCTATATGAATGAGATTGTATCATTAGGTTGTCTTTAAAGGCTATGTTGTTAGTTGTAGTGTTAGTGGGTTGGTTTCATTAGGTGTATTTAAAGGCTACGTTACGAATGAGAAAAGAGAAAAAATTGTAGAAACTTGTGCTATATGTATTTGGAACAAATTAGTGATGAAATTTGTGTAAGGCATTTGCTACGAAACTAATTCCTCGCTAATTTGCCATGAAATTAATCCATCCTCTCTAGCGTCGAGTCTTTACCAGCAAAATTGAAACCATTGCTAATTAATCACTAATCGCTTATTGCGGCCATTTGGGGCGTGACAACTATGACGTTAAGGAAACTTTATGATGTCCCTTGGAGTCTTTTGTCAACCATTGATATATATATTTATTTAGTTCATCATCAATGTGTTGGTTATGTTTGAAAATCAAGTCATAAAAAATATTTTATTCTTAGTTTGTAAAATTCGGATACAAAGAAGAAAAATCAATCTGAAACAACAACACCTGATCAAAAGAACAAACCTGGAACCGAACCGCCCAAACCAAAACGAACGAAACTGAAATCAAACAAACCTAGAACCGAACCAAACATAAACCCCCTAACCAATCGGCAAGTTTTCCCTAAACTGAATGCCCACCTAGTAGATTCTGGTTGATTTATCAAATTCCTCAACCACCTCCTTCTCCTTCCTCTTCTCCTCCCTTAAAACAGACTCCAAAGCCCTCTTCTTCAGTTTCTCCCTCAACTCCAGTATTGCTGGTGGTGTCGTCACCACAAAGTTTTGCATCTTCGCGAGCTCAGGTTTACCTCTCTCATGTGAAAGCGTTTCCAAAGAACTTCTCTGCAAAACTCAGATTCGTTCCAAACGATGAAACTTTTTCCGCTTTTGCTCCACGAAATTATTGAATCCGTTGATGGATCATTTACCATCTCGTATAGAACTTCTGGGAAGGGACGTGCGAGATCAATAATCATATCAGGATCCATCTCTACAAAAATACTTCAGATTTCGAAAATCCCTACCCAAAAAAAAACACACGATCAATTGTGAATTCGTTATGCAAAACAAAGCATCGAACACTATTGAGTTGAGAGACACAAAACACACAAATATATATAAATTGAAAGAGAAGGAATGAGAATCAAGATCCATACCTCTTCGATGTTCTTGCCTCTGAAAAAAGAAACCCTAAATGATAAGAAGTTCTTAGTCAGATTTAGGACAACGATCTTTTAATTTGGAAAGCATATTACAACTGATCCAACAAAGTGGGCTTTACAAGATAGAAGCAAACTCTAGAAGGCGCAAGAGGCAGCAGCAGCTATCAAAGCAACACAAGGAAATCTACTATAAATGAAATATAGATTAAAAAAAATGAAGGGGTGTTATTAGTCACTTTCGAAAATTATGTAACTAATCACGAAACAAAAATATAAATAAAAGGGTAGGTTCAACATCATATTACTGACCCGAACGAGAACCAAAATAATCAGAGAAAATCTAATTCGGTACAGTTAAACTTAAACTGCGTCAAATGAAAGACTAAAGTCAAACCGAAATTGTACCGAGTTCAGAAAAATTCTTTCGAATAGTCCGATTAAACCTTTTAAGTTTTTACAAAAGCTGAGTCTCTCTGGATACGTAGTTTTATTTTCTCATCAAATCACAAAATTCGAAAAAAATCAATATAAGCTTCAAGTAACTGAGAGTTCTATCAGATTATCGTTGAAGCTTCGAATTAATTGTCCTAATAAGAACATTCGTAAGAATAAAATTATCTTTAAATTCGTGCATTTTCTCTACGTCCAAATTATTTCTGTCCATTCCCTCTATTATTCATCTTTATCTTCTCATTTTTTTTTTTTTTTCCATCTTATATTTGATTGGGTACAATTAGAATGGACCCCAGCAATATACAGATTTTCTGCAAAAGTTTTCTGTCAATCACACATTTAGTTTCAACGTTTGTGTTTGGTCTTGTTCTTCTTTCCATTTTGTTCTTCTTTCTCAAACATCGCAAAACAAAATGGGAAACGTTATCTCTATGATTTTCGGTGCTATCTCTCCTTCCTTGTCTGAGCAGGCAAAGTATATATATGAACTCGATGACAATATCAAGGCTTTGGACGATGCTATCGAAGATCTCAAGGCAAGGAGTCATTATGTGCGGAACGAGGTTGAGAAACAAGAGAGACAAGGTTTACAACAGCTAGAGGAAGTCCGGTTATGGCTTTCACGGGTGGAAGAAATAGGAACCAAGGTTGATCTTCTGCTTGAGGCTAGCTCAGTCGAACTTCAAAGATTAGGTATGTATGGATTTTGTTCCAACGATTTCGGATTAACCTATCCATATGCAAAAAAGGTTTTCAAAGCATTGGAAGAAGTTAAACGTCTTTTGTCTTCAAAGCCTGGTGAAGTGGTAGCTACAAGGGGTCTTCCTCCTCTTATGCTGAAAGAACCCACCCGACACACCATCGGTTTAGAGAAAATGCTTGAATCGGCGTGGGAACTTCTCAAGAAAGACGAAGTTGGAATCTTGGGTCTTTATGGTTTGGGCGGAGTGGGGAAAACTACCCTTCTCGATCAAATCAACAATAAGTTCTTTGAAACAAGGGAAATGTTTTATGTGATAAATGTAGTGGTTTCTCAAGATCTACAGATTGGTAAGATCCAAAAAACGATTGGGGAAAGACTTGGCATCTATAACACTGAGTGGGAGCAAAAAACTGAGAAGGAGAAAGCCTCTGATATAAATAAGGTCCTTGGAAGGAAAAAATTTGTTCTACTATTAGATGATTTATGGAGAAAAGTGGATCTAGAGGATATTGGAGTTCCATTGCCAACTGAAAAAAATGAAAGCAAGGTTGTATTTACCACTCGCTCTTTAGAGGTTTGCGGAGGTATGGGAGCTCATGTTGAGATGAAAGTCGAATGTTTAAAACCAGAAATGGCATGGAAACTGTTCAAAGAGAAAGTTGGAGCTATCACACTAGCGAGTGATCCAAGGATCCCGGAGCAAGCAAGGATAGTTTGTGGAAAGTGTCAAGGCTTACCCCTTGCACTCGTCGTTATTGGTGGAGCAATGGCATGCAAAAGGACATTTTTCGAGTGGGAGTACGCGATTCGTGTTCTAGAGTCCAATGCGACTGAGTATCAACAAGTTGAAGACGATATTCTTCAAATTCTCAAGCTTAGCTATGATTATCTTAAGAGTGAGATAGTTAAGCAATGTTTCCAGTATTGCGCTTTATTTCCAGAAGATGAACGGATTGTAAAAAGAGATTTGGTCGACTACTGGATATGCGAGGGGTTTATAAGTGATATCAAGCAGGGTTATGAGATAATCAGTACTCTCGTTAATGCATGTCTGCTGAACCATGATTATATTCTTCACTATATGGCTGTAAGAATGCATGATGTGGTTCGTCAAATGGCTTTGTGGATAGCGTCTGGTTTTGGGGAAGAGAAAGAGAATTTTGTTGTGAAGTCAGGTGTCGGGCTGCATGAGATGCCAGAGGTCAGGGATTGGAATGCGGTGACAAGGATGTCATTGGAAAATCATGAGATTCAAAACATCTTAGTCACACCGGAATGTTCTAACCTTAAGACATTGATCTTAAAAGGGAATGAATTAGAGAGCATATCTGGTGAATTTTTTCGATCGATGCCTATGTTATTGGTTTTGGATCTATCCTATAACAAAGGTCTTAGCAATTTGCCAGAAGAAATTTCAAATTTAGTGAGCTTGCGATATCTCAACTTGGAAGGAACAAAGCTGGAGAACTTGCCAGAGGGATTAAGAAAGCTGATCCAATTGAGATGCCTTGATTTGAGTAACGTAATAAATCTTGCAAGCATCAGTGTGATATCAAGTTTAGTAAATCTGGAAACACTATACTTAAACGATTCCATTTGGTTAACTTTGGAGATGTTACAGGTAATCAAGTCACTGAAAAATCTGAAATCATTGAGCATACATGTCAAAGATTTTGTTGTTTTTGAACATCTTTTACGTATCCCGGAACTGGTTAGGTGTATTGAAGGTATTACTCTGGAGGGAATTGACGAAATAAACTTATCATTTGCAGCGGCTACGCATAGCCTTTACTATCTCAGTATAGAAAGATGTTCTATCTTAGATATAAAGGTGGATACGAGAATTGGATTCAAAAACCTTACCTACGTCAAGGTTGAGGACGTGAGTGGTATACAAGACTTGACGTGGTTGTTGTTTGCTCCGAGTCTTTCAGTTCTAGGTGTAATTGGGCCGTCATTGGAATTGAAAGAAATCATAAGCAAAGAAAAGGTCTCTTGTATTATGAATGAGGAGGGATCTAGTATGAGACCCTTTGCAAACCTAAACATGCTTGTCTTAGAGTCTTTGGAGGAACTGACGAGTATATATTGGAAACCTTTGGAATTCCCAAATCTAGGAATTTTCAACATAGTTGAGTGTCCAAACCTGAAAAAACTTCCATTAAACACCGAGAGCGTCAAGAGGAATGACTTTCGCCTACTCACATATGAACAAGAATGGTTGGACAACATTGAGTGGGAGGATGAAGCTACTAAAGATCGGTTTTTGAGTTCGGCTGAGGTAAGAAATTAAAAGAGTATTCACAAGGTTTTCAAGCTTGTATGTTCTTTCAATCCTAAATTCACACTCCTTTTTTATATTCTCAGGTTCAGGGTGACTTTATTTCTTTTGCTTCTAAGACAACCTAACTCGGAAGTTGCAGCTTCTGTTAGTCTTCAGAATCGAACGTTCTCTCTTATCTTCAAGGTAAAATGCTATCTTTGTATGGTTTGGTCTTTATCTTATATAATGCTTGCTTTTGAGTTTTATGTGAAGAAACTTGGACTCACCTGTGCGTGATTTTATCTTTTACTTGATGTGTGTGGGAATGTAATATTATTGATGTCCAAAACCTTATTGTATTGGGTTTGTTTGTCTGTGAATGTTTATTTATGTTGTTGTGTATTGAGTAAGTTGCATCATGTTAGTGTTTTACAATCTTTAGTGAATTTCCATCAGATTTTTGGTTTCTCGTGCTCGAGTAAATGTTATAATCTCTAGCAAAATGGTGCCATTGTTAAGTATCAAGCTTTTTGCTTAATTCTTCTGAGTTTGAAACTTGGTTCTGTTCAGAAGCTAATCATATTTGGTTAAAATATTTTGGTTTTTTTAGTTTTAATCTTTTAATATACTTCAAAATCTAGATAGTGTCTTCCAAAAAAATTCTGGTTTTTGATACTTAATTTGTTTATTTCATCTTCGTCTTCATCAGATGATCTCTCTGCTTCAACTAATTTTAGTCTGAGTCTTTTGGTTTATCTCCATTAATTCTCTGTTTTCTGCTATGCTCTGTATTTATCAACTCGTTGGTTTGGACATTCGGTTTTTGGTATTTCCGGACTCGTATAAGCTTAGACATTCGGTTTGGTTCGTTATGTTCTTTGCTTCCGAAAAACAGGTAACTAGAACCGAGTTTTACTCCAGTTTGGGTTTGGTTTGTTTTTGGATAGTTTTGTAATTAAACAAACGATAACTAATTTGAGTTAATATTTATGTGTTTTTTGTATCTTTAGAAGGATAAAAAGCTGTTTTCGTCAATTTAATTTGTTTTGTTGATCTCATTCAGTTGCACAAATTTAGATTTGGTTTGAGTTTGATTTTGTTATTCACTATTAAAAAGTTCTATCTTTCTGATTATTATCAATTTTGGGTTGGTCAATTTGGAATTTGTTTGAGTTGATTGTTGTTCAATGCTCGCTTGTTCCATATGAAACCACGAGAAGAAGTTTACCAAACCGGATCAAATCTCTCGACGAACTCCGGTTTAGCAGTAATGTGTTTGGTACGAGATAATGAGACATAGGCCCAAAGATTGCCAACTGCTATCATAATCCTTATTCCTTAGGACTGTATATACAGTAGACCCTTTATTATTTTTACTTTTTAGTTTACACAATACCCTTTTTTTTTCTCATGATTAAACATTTTTAGTGTAAAAACTACACCTCATGTTTGGACGATTAACAGAGACATTCTATGTTAATTAATGCTTGGTTGGAAAAAAAAATCGTTTTTAGTAAAAATATAAAAATTTACGTTTTTAGGTCAACATAATAAAATTATACGTGGAAATTACATAGTTATCTACATATATAATCGAATTATCCGTTTGATTAAGTTACAATAGTAACTTTTTATATTTTACTTTCAAAAGGATAATTCGACTATCTAAATTACTCGTAGTTACCCTATAATTAACTGATTGCGTAAATCTAAATTTATCTAGCTTACTTACTTATCGATATCTGTATGTTTATGTTTGTTTGGTTGTGTATATAATAATATACTGTATATTATATATGCTTTTTTTCTGCACATGTACATACGAATGAATCCAATACACATACATTTGATTGGTTGGCGTTCTCATTTATATATTTAAAAAATTGTTCGATCATATCAAGAAATCAAAATAATCTTTTGTGAAAATAATAGTAGTTAGATGATCTGTTAATCGTGTTACAAATATTATTTAGCTGGATTTATTTATTTATTATTGAATTACTAATGCAAGCGTATTATTTAGGAAGGAAGAATCTTAGATGTTTCATGATCTTTCTTTTTTCCTATTTTCGAGTTATGTTGCTGCTTTTGCATTTAATAGTCACATGTTTCTCTGTTCTAATCCCATTATTTTGATTCATATTCTATTTTATTTTTAAGTTTTTCTATATAATTTCACCCAAAGATTTTACTTTAATTATTTTTAATCCAAAGCTTTCGTTGATACTTTATAAATTAATTCACTGATTTATCATGTATCTGAATTTTCAAAAACAAACAAAATCCGAATTAAAAAAACTGTAAAAAGAGAAAATGTACGTAAGTACGTTCATGAACTTTGTACGGACGGACAACGCGGCGTTTTTACGTTTGACGATCAAGTATAAAAACGGCGGAGCGTGCAAATTAAGAATGCACACATGACACGACGTACATGTGACACCAATATCTGCGGCTTTTTTAACTTCACTGCTAAGTCTTATTAATTGCAGATCTAAATCAATGCACTGTACTGTGCCAATTTCAGATTCAACACATGACTTGTCTAAAGGCATTTTTACTTTCCTCTTTCATTTTGCCAATTATAGTATCAATTGATTATTGTGACACTTAACAAGTTGTGACAAATGTATCATTGCTTAAGTTTCATGGAAATATAGAGTCTGATTAGTGAACAAAAGCGGAGTGGATATTTTAGTTATTAGCGGAAATGGTGAGCGGTGGAAAAAAGCTGTGAGAATAATGCAAAGCTGTGAGAGAAAACTGTTAATGAAAGCGGTGATAAAAAAATTGAGAGTAAATATTTTTACTGTAGCTTTTGGTAACGTTTTTGTGATTGGTACATATACAAATTTTTTTACTCCAACCGCTCCATTTTAATGCTACCAATCAAAACCATATTTTAATGAAACAAGAATTTTTAACCATGTTAGATACATCCATATTGAAGAAAACTGGAAGTTTTAAAGGTTGTATGAGATAAAAGAGATGATTGATATGTAGTTTTTGAACATTTTAACTTTTTGTTTTTTTTTTTGAAATTCATGTAAAATTTATTTTATTTAAAAAAAAAAAAAAAACATTTTCTACAAACTAATTGCAACAGTTTTTGCGTATTATTTTATAATTTTAATTTAATAATATTGAAAACAATAAAACTATCGCGATCCCAGCCATATTTTCATCAATGAATCTAGAGGCGTAAAATTTTTGGAAATATGAACTCGTAAATATCATTTGAAATTGCACTAAATGAAAACGTAAAATTTAATTTGATAACTATATTAGCGAGATTCCATTCATCTACTAACTCCTAATTTTTATTACTATTTTACAATTTTGTTTTGATTTATTCAGCTGGCGAATTTTCATGTTCCAATCAATTAACTTTAACTGTTTTTTAATTTAGTCATTCTGCTATTTTTCAATCATCAAAAATATTTCCTAGTTAAAGTTCTTAACAATAATATTTTTTTTATAATTACAACTAAAAATTATTATTTTGAAATAATTATAAAATTCTGACCTGAGGTTTGTATATCTCCTTAAATCCGAAAACAAAAGCATGTTATGGTCACTTTTTAAACTTTACTTGATCATGAGATCTATAATTTTGCATAGGGTGTTTTTACAATTGATCTAACGATACTTTGCTGCATACAACTATAAATTCATCAACCGCACTAAAATATTTGTATCACTCTAAGTTACCAATCGATTATAATGGGAAAATGAACTAATAATATGCATATACGAACTATATCGTTTATTTATTATATGGTGAAATTCATTGTTCACAAAGTTTTTTCCTCGTAAATTCTAGTCACTATGGACGAATTAATATATTATTAGTTTTCTACTATTTTTTTTTCTATCTTGTCAACACTAGTGCGGATTAAAATTTATAAATGGATGAATAAAAACTTTTTTTCTCCACGAAAGTATTAGTGTGTTCTGTATGCTATTGTCACTATCCTAACCAATAGTACGGGGAAAAAAATTATTCGATTTTATCTTTTTATTTTATTTTTTTCTTCAATGAAACGGATGTAATTTCATAAAACAATATAATAATACCAATAACACAAACTACTAGATAGATATCATGCATGATATATAAAATCCGTAGCATGAGATTCCATCAATAATGGAGGAATTTGATAATGAAATGGTGAAACATTACCCTCACCAGTCACTTATTCAGTAATGTTGAAAATGGTGTTCCAACTGCAACTATTCACCCTCAACGAGGTGTAAGGCATTGAGATCCTTTTCCCCCATAAAATTGTTTAATGTAACTGACAGTTTGCTTAAGGTTTATCAACTTAGAAAAAAAGTTTGTAGATATAGAGCTTCTAGAGGTGGGTGTTACTTTACACATCTGTTTATTGCAAATGACTCCTTAATTTTTGTAAGAGTTATCTCTAAAAAAGCAGTCACAATCAAAACTCTCATGAATATCTATGCAAATGCTTCTGGTCAGCAAGTCAATTATACAAAGTCCTCTATCATGCTCAACAAAGGTATGAGTCAAAATGATGTTGTTGTCATCTCTCTTGAAATGGGTATGAAGCAGATTAGGGTTTAGAAAAGTATTTGGGACTTCATAAACAATATGTAGGAATATAAGTGACACTTTTGCTTATCTTAAGCAATAAATACATCACAAGATAGAGAATTGGTATTCTAAATTACTTTCTCCAGTTGGTAAGGAAGTCTTGATAAAATCAGTAGTTACTGATATTCCTACCTATACTATGAGCTGTGTTCTCATACCTAATAAACTGTTTGAGAAGATGATGATAGATATCAGAAGATTTTGGTTGTCCTATTAGGCCAAATCATCATAAAATTTCATTAGTAGTATGAAAAAAAATAGTTGAGTCCGAAGAAGGTTTGGCGATTGATGACTGGCTCGGATAGCTTATTAGCTAAGGTTAATAAAGCCAAACAATACCCCAAAAAACTTTTTTGCAAACTATAACTACTGCTAAATCAAGATATGTGTGACATATTATATCTTATATGCTCAACATCTTATAAAAGCATGAACTCTTTGAAATTTAGGCAATGGTTAAACTTTTAATATATGGAGAGATAATTGGCGTCCCCTTACCCCCACCTCATCCTCCTCGGCCTATCAGTTTTAGATTATTATCCTTTACTTAAAGTTTATAATATTTTTCTTCAAGATGTCACTTGATGGGATATCAATAAACTTCAAACCCTTTTCCATCATGATGATATTCCAGAGATTAGTAAGCTCATGCCATATTAGTCACCAATGTAAGTGACTATCTGACTTAGATGTATTCTAAAATTGGTTCCTATATGGTTAAGTTTTCCTACTATTTGCAAATAAAGTTGAAGAAAACTGTAAAATTTTCTCCTACTTATGAGTACAAATCTTTATTAAAAGCTATCCGAAAATTTAATGTTCCACAAAAACTTAGATTTTTTTTGTGGCGAGCACTTCATGATAGTCTTTCTACTGCTACGCAGTTGAGAAAGAGGGGAATGAAACTAGATGATGCATGCTTACTCTGTGGATGATAAAACACTTAATCATCTCTTGCTTCAGTGTCGGGTTGCAAGGGAGATTTATAATCTATCCCCTATTCTCATCCAAACTTTTCTCTCCCAAACCATAACTGAAATTTTTTAAAACCTTTGTTAGTTTGATTCCTTTGAAGAAGGGAAAATATTCTATGATTCCTTATATTGGATGGAATATCTGAAATGCTATACATGTTTTACATTTTGAAAATAAGAGGGAGAATATTGTTTATATCATCTCTAAAGCAATTGTAGAGCTATAGTTGTTAAAACATGGGCACAATGAGTTAGGGTTCTTAAAATCTCGGGTGTGAGAACCCATGAAAATTTTAAAATTTTGATATAAAAGCATGGGGCTATGAAAACCTCAAGTGGAATTACCTGTAAAGACTTAGAGCCTCCACTTGAGAGCATAAAGTTGTGAAACTTGTGAACATTTAGAGCTTAGTTATGAGGGCATGGTATAAAAACCTCTTGCATGAAAAACCTTTGTGTGAGACCCATAAAGACTTACAACATGGGCATTTTATATTGTCCTTAGAGTTCAAGACCAAATATGGATAGAAATATGAACAGTTTCACTTATGTCAACAAGGTCTCGTCCAATATACTATAACACTATCGGTGCCAACAAGTGAATGATGAATCCAGAGTCTAAAGAACAAGGCCCCATCAAGCCATTAGTAAATAAGCATAAGACTCTAACTTCTTAAATCTACCAAGAACGAAAAAAAGAACAAACAGACTAGAATTATACCAAACATCGACATCAATAAATTTTCTTATCTCCGAAAAAAAATGACAAGAGTGTCAAGACAATATCATATAGTGGCTAATTGGATTCAAAATTTTATCTAGGTTTATGATTAGTAGATATTAATTCAATTGCACGAAATGATCCTTTGTACCTGATTTTCATTTGGTTTAGTTGCTTGTAAATATCTATTATTTCTGTCTAAACGGGTTTGTTTTCTGAGTTTTCGGATTTCGTTAGCTGATTTTGTAGACTAAATTTCCGAATTTGCCTATATTTGTAAAATTTCACCCAATTTTAATAGTAAAAATCATCAGATGAAAAAGAAGAAGTAATTCACGGTTTCTTTTATGAGAAACTGATACTATTACACCCAACCATTTCGGAGCAACTTGAATCATTTGGCATTTTATCAACCTATCAAATTGAAATATCGAACTTATTAATATTTTATTTTCTTAAAAGTTGTCCTATCTATGAGTAGACTAGAGCACTAGGCAAATCCAATTCATTCTTAACAAATGGCCTAACGACTTATCATGTGGTACAGCTAATACGAAAATCTTTTTATTGTGTATTATAATAGAACACTTCATATCAAGCCAAGAATAATCTTGTATAAAATAAATCATTTAACTGTATCTTCTCATCTATCCTTATTTGATTATTGAAGACCCACGAAGCATTACAATTATTTGTGTTATTATATGAGTAAAGAATCAATAATGATACATTATAAAACTAAAGATAGTGTAGTACAAAAATAATTTCATTTTGAATATTCATGCAGCTCAACTATGATTCTATGAATGGTGAATTATGGTAATCGTGTGTTTGGATTTCCACTCAGATTTTTTCACACCCATTGTTTTTTTTTTTTTAATGTTTTGATATTATTGTTGATATCTAAATTGCATGGAAACGAAACTGAATATTAAAAAAAGGAGAGTGTAAACGAGTTTTAAAAACATTTAAGAAGCGGGGCGTTTTAAAACCGTAGATATATGTATATAGGTGAAAATCTTCATGACCTAAAAAGACTTAAAATTTATCGAATGTCCAAAATAGAAATGTTTGAGCCTCAACCCTTAGGAACCTAAAACTGAGATGATTTAAAAAGATTTTTTGTGACTAAAAACATCTGCTAGGTGGCTGACATCTCGACAAAAAATCCAGAGCAAATATTCCTAAAGATAACTAAAAAACTTTAATCTCTTCGTAACCTTGAAACAGTAGTCGAATTTAGATTCTAAGATAGAACCCCGAAATATGTATAAATAGGACTTTCTCCCTCGTATTTGTCTCTCACATAATCAAATTATGTTTAAATTGGAGACATTAATGTTGTTCATTTTTGTTGTTCGAATTTTTGTACTCTCTTTTTTAACTCATAATGCATATATATTAACCAAATATTGCATAATTCTCAAAAATTGAGTTTGTTATACAATTTAGAATAAAGATTAAATCTTGATTTCTCAGTGGCTTGGTTGTGAGCTAATATGTCGTCTGGTCCATTAGATTCACGATAAACCCATTTGGATACTACTTCCTCGAATTTGAACACCATGTTCAAATACTGTCGATCCAATTTTGATTATTCCCTTCAAATATTATTTTTTTGGAATATTAAATCCACATATATTATAACCAATGTTTTACATTATGATCATGTAAAGTTTATTTCAAGTTACTAATAGAGTATTTAATAGAGTATTTCAGTTGGAAATAAAAAATAACACATATAAATTTATAATTATTCATTATTACATCAATAAAACCTCTATAAATTAATAATATTGGAACTACATTATTTTAAAATATTTTATTAATTTAAAGTTATTAATTTATCGATAAATTAATTGACAAAAAAAATAGTATTATATTATTTTTACTATTTAAAAAACATTATATCTGTGTTTTCTTGTTATTATTTTTTACCGTTAATTTTTTTTTTTACCGACTTATGCCAACCGTAACTGACTCTCTTTTTTTAATATTCACGCGTTTGTCAAACTACAGACAAAAAAAATAATAATCTCGTGGATCTATTTTCCTCCTTCCATTTATATCCTCCTTCCATTTATATCCTCCCTCTCTCTGAAGATTCCTTTCCTCTTTCTCTCTCCCTCCACAAACCAACCTCTCTTCCCATTTCCGTTATCTTCTCTGAACAAAAGATCCGATTCCGATCTCTCAAACCCTAAATTCTTCCACTATGTCTATAATTCTCCGATCAGATCCACTCTCTCGAATCCATCCCGAACCCCTAGAAATCGACCATTTCGATCACATCCCTGATTCAATCCTCTTACTCGTCTTCAACAAAATCGGCGATGTCAAATCTCTCGGTCGTTGCTGTGTCGTCTCCAGAAGATTCCATTCCTTAGTTCCACAAGTCGAAAACGTCGTCGTTCGTGTCGATTGCGTTATCTCCGACGACGATTCCTCTTCTTCATCTCCGTCTTCCGATAATAACAACAACAATAACAAACCTCGCTCCGTCGCTTCCGTCGCCGTCACTCCTTTCTCCGCTATTTTCCGTCTCGTCGTCGGAGGAATTGTTAAACCGTTACAAGCTTTAAGTCAGTTCCTCGGTACGAAACGCTCATCGTCGTCGTCTTCTTCTCCGATCTCATCGTCTTCGTTATCGATTAGCGGTGGAGAATACGGAGAGATCGAACAAGGCGGCGTAACTCACCATTCACCGACTCAGGTTTTGAAAAACTTCAACGAGATTCGATTCCTTAAAATCGAGCTTCCAAGCGGCGAATTAGGAATCGACGACGGAGTTTTACTGAAATGGAAAGCAGAATTCGGATCTACACTCGAGAATTGTGTAATTCTCGGTGCTTCATCTGTGACACAACCGGATTCGAAATCTCCGGCGGATTTTACTCCTCCTCCTCCGTCTGTTGAAGTTCCGGAGGATAACGGAAGCATACCGGAATCGTTTTACACAAACGGAGGTCTAAAGCTACGAGTGGTATGGACAATAAGTTCATTAATCGCTGCATCTGCAAGACATTATCTCTTACAACCAATAATCACAGAACACAAAACTCTCGATTCGTTATTGCTTACTGATGTTGATGGACAAGGAGTACTAATGATGAACAGAGATCAATTAGAAGAATTAAGAGTGAAACCATTATCAGCTTCTTCAGCTTCAAAGAGAACTTTAGTACCAGCTTTGAACATGAGGCTTTGGTATGCTCCTTCTTTGGAATTACCTGATGGTACTGTGTTGAAAGGAGCTACACTTGTTGCGATTAAACCTAGCGAATCGTCAAACAAGAAAGAAGTTCTTGATGATGTTTCTTCTGCGTTTGATGGGAGTTTTGGAATTGCTGCTAAGATGCTTGTTAAAAGAAGAACTTATTGTCTTGAAATGAATTCGTTTTAATCTTTGATTAAGGTAATTATAATTTTGCTCTGTTTTTTATGAAAGTTTTTTAATTGTTCTTTTAAGTATATGACTAATCTTGATTTTGTGATTTGTGAAGGTGTCGAATCCAGCTTTTGGACATCAGAAGAAAGAAAGAAAACTCGAATTGGCTGGCTGTTTTTTATTTTTTATATATTTCAGCTTGCATAGTTTTTTTTGTATCTTTTATAAAATATTTCTCTGTGTTTTTATTTTGTTATTATTATGTGAATATTATTAGTAGGTAAAGAGATACGAGTTGTTGCTTTTTCTTCTTCCTTGTCTTTATATATTTAAATTTTTTTTTCCCAAGTTGTTATTTAAATAAATATTTGAGCAATGTATAAGTATAAGAAGGTAATTTCATTTTGCCAAGAACAATTATAATAAAATAGAGTTTCTTATTTATTTTACTTTTAATTTTATACTATTATATCATCTTGTCGGATTAAGAAAAACAGATTAAAATAAATTACGATACCACATTCCTAAAATGATAACGATCATACAATTACAAGCACAAAATGCTATCTGTACCATAAAAGGATTAGTGGATTAAAGACAAGAAACATCTTATTTAAACATTGCCACTAATCATAAAATAAAACATAAGACTTCATCAAACCTAAAACCAAAACTTATGCTACTAAGAGGTAGATGTAGCATAAGTCATTCAAAACAACTTGTCTCATGTTACATTAGGTCTCATATTTCGTTAAAGATAGATAGACTTCAAAAAAAGTTTCAAATTAATGAAACATCACCGAAATCGTGTAGAGAGAAAGTTTTTCCCTTACCTATGAAGTCCAACACGAAGCTCTCTAAGCATATTTTCCTAGTCAAAATTGGTAAGCACGAAATCCATCGATGTGTAAACCTCTTCGGTAGCGACAAAGCTAACCAAAAAGCTTCGGAAGTCAATACATACCCGGAGACAAGATCTAATGAAGCCAAGTAGGTTTTCAATCCCTCCTTGAGACTTTAATGGGCCAACTCCGATTATACAGTCGTATCACCATATTCGGAACAAACCGCAATTCTGGCTTAAGATCCAGCGCCTTCGTGTACCAAAGCAATCCAAAACAAGGAAGCAAACTAAAGGAGAAATTACTAATCTTAGTTTTATACAGTCAGTTAAAAAAAAAACCCAAATAAATAAAATCCAACTTGGTCTAAAACCAACGACTCTTGTTAAAATATAAATATCGACATGTGTGTCAGTGTGTGGACAGTGCACCATTAAGCTATGTTTCATTATAACTTATAGCAATGTGTACCCAAAAATATATAAAAGCTATTTTTTTGTTCTTTACTACTATAGGCAACTTAAAAAAATACGACAATAATATTGATAAATGTTTGTTTCAATGCCACTTCACATTGGTTACATATGCATATACTATATGATATGAAAGTATATGTATGTTTGGTCTGTTTAGAAGATTATGTTAGATAGTTGGATACTTCAACACGAAAGGATCCCACTTGTTTACTTTCGAGCAGACAAAAACAATTGTGATTGGGGATGAAATTATTGGTATCCTTTTAATGGAAGCCAACTTTTTACAACAAAATCATTATTACTTTTGGAAAATTTAGTCCACAATTAGTAAAAATGGTTTGACTGATACCATAGCGGTAAAAAATGGTTGGACTGATGCATATATCATTAGTTAATCGTCCCTTCAACGTAATCAAATTAGGAATAGAGTTATGATTATTAAATCTATAATTCTATTTTTCACTAAACAAATATCAAGAACATGTATCTATCTACCTTTATTAAAAAAGAAGAAAACATGTATCTAACCAAACTTAATTTTTGTCGTTTTCACTTTATTGTGACATTTTAAGATTTCAATCATAGTTTAAGTAGTTAATCTAATGGTTAGGCATTGCTTAACTCTCAAACAAAACACCCATTTATCGTTGCAAACGATACATCTAATTTTTCTTTGCTTTAACTTTAATAAACATAACACCTATTTTTATTTTGTGTTACACATTATTCAAGTTATAAGAAAAAGAAAGAAATACATTATTTAGTTTTGTTATTTATAATATATGGATTATGTGGCTGACGTAATTAAAACAAAGCTATATCAAAAGGGGCTTTTATTCTTGAATTAAAAATATTATGAACTTTTCATTGTGCTGTAAATAAAACAAAAAGAGACACAATAATAGATACTTAAAGGTATGAGTAAAAGTTAACACATAATTAAAGACTTCCCGAACATTAAGGCTTTTTCTCCCAAAAGAAGTAAAGCATATATTAGACATTAATAATATATTATACACAAATCTAGAAAATGATCTCTCCACTCTCCACGGACACATGAAGAACTGACCAAGTTTTATAAAACTTTGAATGTATTAGACGAAAGTGCAATTTACACCCGAATCTCTTGTACTAATCACTCGAAACTCTTGTAAATATTTTGTTTATTCTTAATATAAATGCACAAGGTTGACCATTCACAAACAAAAGAGCTAACATACTAGCAATTATAAGAATTGTATTATTATTATCACAATAAACTTACATCGTTTTATCGTTTTAAAGCATTCTCCCTTTCGGCCCATTGGGGGTCCAATTCTCGTCGAAGTAAACTCTAGTCTCTAGTTGCGAAAGAAACTTTAGAAAACAAAATAATGTACATGCAAGCAAAATGCAAAATGGGTCTATGAAAAATTTAAATTGGAATTAATGCTTAAGTAAACCAATATAAACTGGAAAATATACAACCAAACGGTTTAGATTTTTGGTACGACTAAGGAAAATTGCATCAGGCTACGTTAGTTTCCGTCATAGCTCTTTGTGCTCATGGTTTCTTTCATAAGAATTATTCTTCATCATGATTCTTGCTCATAATTTTCCACTAATATGTTGCCGAGATTAATTATTACACGTACACCGGTTATCGGGAAAGGGGAACAAGGTCTTTATATATAACTAGTTGTATCTATAACCAAACACAAGTGAAGACATTATTCATACGCAGTACGTATACAAGCCTAAGTACACAAACCATTATCATAAGGCTTTACCCTTAGGTACCAAAGTTGAAGAACATATCCAACTTCATTCCGGCTTCATTCAGGCTTCTTATGTTTCCGTTTCGGATCTAGACTACTATGAGGAACGGGTCCGGGGTAAGGAAAGCCTCCTCCGTATACTGGACTCGGGTTCCAAAACCCGTAATCGCCATACAACTTTGGTAAAAAGCTCTTGGATTTCACCATATAGGAAGAATCTAAATCTTGAGCTTGAGATTTGAAATTAGGTATAGAGGGTTTTGCCAATACATTCGAGATGATGACGAAGGCGAGGGTAGTAATGAGAAACATAGACATGTTAAGAACATGAAGAAGCATCATTATCAAGACTCTTAGGTTTTGCATGATGTACCTACATTTTGTAACTTATTTAAAACCATATTAGATAGAGGATTACAACTCATTTCTTGCTTTATTTATTTATTTATATAGCTAACTTGGTTTATATATATAACAAAGGATTGTAATATACGTCAGAGACGGGTTTAAAGGATTCATTGGTTGTTTCGGGTTATCATGTCATTTGAATGAAATAGGTCATGATGTTTGCATGTATTTGTTGTTTATACACTTGGAAATATTTTTAATAATCAATACTATAATTTTAATTAGCTTAAGAGAATTTCTTGTGCTTAGGATGATATACCAATATTCTAATTTTATTCAAAGCAAAAATAGTAGATTTAAATATATATGATTGAGAAAATATTGTAGTTTTAATATTTTATACATAAGTATGCGATATAAATTAATTCAATAATAATATAATTCATTGAGTTCACATATATTTGAAAATCTTTTTTAATAACCTATCAATGATTTTACTTTTTTTTTATATAAAGGGTCAATGATTTTCAATTTTCAATAAAAATTATTGACAATAATTGAATATATCTGAAATGAGCAAATATTCCATTAATTGACGTGTTTAATTATTATTTTATTTTCAATAACTTTTACTAACACGAATGACCGAAAAATATCTTATCACAGAGGAGGACCAATTCTCTAAGATAATAAGGTTTCAAAACTATAGTTTGGAACTGAAATTTCTTAAAAGATCGAGTCTTTTATAGAAAAAACGAATCTTTGGAAGGTTTATAGAAAAAAAAGTTATGATTTTGCATTAGAAGGCTTTGGTCTCGACCACAAAATCTTAACTTCAGAGATTTCGACTTTTCGTATCCCATGCCACTCTTAAGAAGAACTCAAGAGAATTAGAAGGAAAGTCCATCTCGTGTTGAGTCAAAATTGACTTGAGACCAAGTGGAGAAAAGAGATAAAAAAAAAAATTGAGAAATTTAGTGCTTAATCTTAAATGAGTGAAGAGCCAGCCTTTTCTCGTAGCGAGATAGGGTCCTATTATACTTGACCCGGTTAGTTATCATATAGTTAGATGGTTTGGTTAAGTTTTTGGGTCGGTGATGAATGCTTTCGATGGTCGGGTCGGGTTATACGATTCACTCAAGTGTTTTTACCTACTTATTATGTTGTTTTCAACAGCTGTCAGGTCGGTTAATTATGAAGCACCTGCGGCTCATTTTAGGATAGTATGTGAGGCGTTTCGTACCATTCGTTTCGTGGGACAAAGTTCTTCAGTGTGATTTTGGTGTTATGGAGGCGCACTTGGTTCTCTAACTAGTATTTCGACATGTGGATACCTGCCATGTGAATTTTTAATGAACGTTTTCAGCAAGATTCAGTTTGAAAGGATAAGGTACACAAGATATGTTTCCAACGGTAGATAGCTAACTCATACATGGTCTGGGTTGTGATACTCAACCCGGGTTGTAAATCCCTCCTTACTACACTCCTCATGTCGGATCGCTACTCAACTAGTGTTTTTATAGGCTGGAGTAAATGGTGTGTAAGCCCCGTCCGAGAGAGCACCAGGGAACAACCCCATGCATAATATGCCCTTGGGCCATTGTTGGGTCATATCAGGGAGCGGTTTTTCTTTGGCCTCTATGTCTCTGGCACTCCCAGTTTGAAAAGTGTAGCCACATTTTAGGATTAGAGATTAGATTTGTCTTTGGGCTTAATGCAAGTTCAATCTAGTGATTTAAGAATTTATTGTAGGTCAACTCATTCTCATGATGTTAACTATTCAATGAGTAATTGATTAACTATGATCCCTTATGCAATCAAATCATCATTAGTCATTAAATGTTATCCTAAACACCCTAGACAATCATTTAGCATCTAATCCCTTATGCTAAATATGTACTCATTTGATTTTGGTTCGAGAATTTTGTCAAAAACTTGGTAGGTGTTTGGTTCCCTAAGTTCTAGAAAATGATTATAAATTTTCTTTTTAACCATTAAGATCAACCAAATGATAAACTCAAAGAAAATATACCCTAGAAAATAAAAACAAATCCGATTTGTTCCTAATCAAGATCCAAGCCTCAATCCATGATGCCAACTACTCAAAATGAGAACTTGGTTCCATAATAATAATGAGGAAAACAAGATGAAACAGTATAAAGAAAATAATATTGAATATTTAATCCATATAGGAAGTTGAAAATAATATTGAATATTTAATCCATAGATGAAGTTGAAAGATCTAAAGTTTCTCATGAAGAACAATCACAAAAACCCTAAAAAACCCTTCAACATAAGCCTCTCCTCTCAAAATAGGTTTAGAAACACTTAAATACATAAAATAGATCGAACGGGTTGATCCGGATCCATCGGCTTCGAATTCAGGTCAATAACCAATATTGCAGATAATTGGGCTCTGGCTGGATGGCGGTTGCCACTCCAAGTCTCCAGTATGGGTTTTGGTTGGGTATGGTCGCCAACCATGTCGACAATCTGCTCGACAGAAACTTTCGTTGATGGCTGAAATCGATGCTAGGTGAGTGGTAGTTGCCAGTTAGGCCGCTAGGCTGTTCTTATGTTTGCACAAAACATGGTGTTCCAAGAGTGGTGGTCATCGAGTGAATCTCCAGCCAAGTTGCCAGTCATGTCTGAAATCACGATAAAATGGCCCGGGAGGAATGGTGATCACCAGTCCAGCCGCCGGTTTGGACTGCATTTTCTCAAAATCTTCTTTCGCCTATATCTTTCTAACCATGGACCCAAATCATGATCCATTTTGAGCCATGAAAGTTCGTCTTTCAGTGCTCTTGAAATCTAAAATTCCACCATAGAACTCTCTTTTTTCTCCTCTTAGCATTATACGGTCCTTTTAGTTTTTTTTTTTTGCTCTTTTTACACCTAGTTAGTCATAATAGGTACCAAATGCAAATGCATGCAAACCTAGAATTATAATGGTTAAAATCGTGTGAACCATGTGAAAAATGCGTATTTACAAGTCATATGAGTGTCTCAGAGCTTAAATAGATAGGAAAGAAGGTCTAAGAACAATAAAATAGGTGTATATCAGTCGAAAATGAGGTATATTCTTGTAGTGTTATGAGCAACATGATGTTCTCTTTCCATTTTATATCAGTTACAACATCTTAACTTTGATCATGCTTTGAAATATGCAAGTCACAACATGAAAATAAACATCTTCGGAAGTTCAAAGAATATATATGGTTAAATGTAATAAAATCCTGACAAAAATCAAATGAGAAGAAAAAAATAAAAGTTCAACAACCCACACAGTGCGACGGATATATTATCTACGATGGGGTGATATTTTATGCAATACTCCCGCAACGATCATTTTCTTTGTTTTTTTCCAGAATTCTCTTCTTGCAAGTTAATTGATTTGCTTGTACTTGCTATTGCTACAATTTGCGTTGACAATTTTCCTCTTGCTAAGTTATCGTTTTTGGTCTTCTTTGCTATAATGCATCATGATTTTTTTTCATAAATTTTGTTTATTTATTATTTTGATAAATCTAAGATAAATACTTTTTTCTAGTTCATAGCATTTGATAATAATAATTTATATGTTTTTGTGATTATGACTTTGCAAGCAGAGAAATCGAAGTATTTAAAATCAAACCAAACATATTTATTATGGTTCGAGGTTAAAAACCTGAAATCGAAAGTAGTCAAACCGTACCAAACCAAAACAAAGTAACTATTTTTTTTATGATTTGGAAAACTGAAAAACCGAAATTGAGATGGACGCCATACTGTTCATAACGTAGGTCATAATTGTAGACAGGCCAATCATAAGCCCTAAGAAGATCGAGTATGCTACTATGGTCTCTAAAGTCATCAGAATCTTCTTCTTCCTTATCGACTTAACCAATTCCTCAACCTTTGATTCGTTCCCTTCCTCACGAAACCGAGAAATCAGCAAATCTGGTATGCTCATATCCATGTCGGCTGGTCGAAGTCCACGCGGTTTCCACTCTTCATATATCTTCTCTGCTCCTTGTACATCGTCCAGCTTCAACAAAGAGTTAATCACAATTCTATATCCATCATCATTCATATTTCCTTGCTTCTTGTACTCATCCCAAAGACGGTACACTTCACTTTCACTCCCTGGCACGTCTCCATACATCTCTATGGCCTTTTCTATCGAACCGGCTGTTTTCCACTTCTCTGTCGTCTTAATCTTGGCTAAACTCAAAAGATTTTTCTCACGTTGAAACTTGTCGACCAAATATTTTTTGTTGAGCTGGCCGTAGAGAAAAATCATCGAGTCGAACGGTGAAGGTTTTAAGAGGAATCCAAGATCTCTCATCTTCTCAAAAGTGGACTCAGCTTTATCTAGAGTTTTCACTGATCTAGTGTAAGATCTCAAAAGAGTGTTGTAGACAGAGTAATTCTTCATGTTCTCCGGTATGCTTTCAAAAAACTTTTCGGCTTCTTCCAAGCCAAGAACAGTTTCGACTAGATGAAGCCTAGTTGCATAATCTTCCGGAAATACATTAAAGACCTTTTGTTCACACATCCACTCCGATGCCTAAAACAAAAGAGCATATCAGAATCTATGTTACTTCTAAAAGACTATGTGAATCAGAGATTTTTAAAGATTGAAAATTGATAACCTCGAGTGCTTTAGAAAAATCATAGGTGTCACGGAGATTATTGATAAGGCCTCTCACGTAAGACGGCGTCACATGATCCCCTTGTTGTTTTCGCCATTGTTCTAGTTCCGTCTTTACGGTACTGTAGGATCGGCAACATAAACAGCTTCTCTTGTTATTAGTGAGAATATCACACGCCTGTTGTTGAAGAAACTGTCTCTCGCTCATCATCATCTCTGTCAATATGGAAAAAACTATAGGGTTTCCTTGTTGTTATATCTTGCTCTTGAGGGATTTATTTGGCTTGTTAGGGATTTATTTTTTCTCCTTTATCAAGAAGTTTTTTTTTATTATTATTAGTTTTGGCTTGTTAGACAATGAATATTTTTAATCCTCTTTATCGAGAGGTTTTTTACAAAAAAAAAAAAAGAAATTGTAAAGGTTTAATGAAATAATATATTTGTGGAAGCCTTTCTCTGCTCGTTTGGCAAATGGAATCGTACAATTTATGAATATATTTCAAGACCAAACTTACCACAAGCTTGGAGGAGTTTAAGGAGCCGAGACCACAAAAGAAAACTTGAAGAACGGACCATAACAGGCAAAGAACAAGCTCAATCGTCTATGGTAGTTTATGTGTCCAAAAAAGTAAGTTTCCTTATCCATGTTTGATGTTTTCCCCGACATTTACCAACTGAACTCAAGACAATTTCTGGAACTTGATGCCCTTAACTTGTTTATATTATTTTGATGCCTAAAGTATAGGCTTTGACTTGTATACAAAATATATTAAGCATAAATGCAAACATGCGTGATTTACCAAACTATACACAATTACAAACTAATTAGAAGAAGGCCCCGCCCACTATCTCAATACCTATCTCAATATTTATCTTAATACCCTGACCCCCTCTAATTGAAGTGTAATATAGCATACACCGAGCTTAACAAAAAAATGAAAAATCTTTATAACCAAGCGCTTTGGTGGATAAGAGGCCGATGTTGTGAGGTAAACATGAAACCTTCACAGTTTTACCTTATCCTGTGGAGGAGCAGGGTTGTCTTATTAGTATTGAGTAGCTGAAAGGGAAAAACTATAAAGGTTGGGTGAAACATGTGTGAATGTTGAGGACATCAAGTCAAAGGTTGACCTTGGATCATAGATGGTTCAAAGGTTTGCAAATGGTATTGGTTTAACCAAGTATAAAAGGGAGACAAACTTGGTTCAAAGGTTTGCAAATGGTATTGGTTTAACCAAGTATAAAAGGGAGACAAACTTCATGTGGACACGTCAATGGCGAATGGAAGACGATTTACTTTGATATATTCCTTAATAAAAACTACTTATATTGTTGGATCAATAACAAGGACTTATCACACTTGATCCGTTTGTAAGATTTCACCAAATCGCACACGAGAACTCTCATTTGAAGGTTACATTCAATCAATTGTCATAGGCTGATTTAGCGACCTAAGAGGTGGTCCACATATGGCTTTGAAGCTCTTTGAGTCATATTTCCATAATGTTAAAAACCTCTTCAAGAATGCTCATTAAACGTTCATAAAAAAACCAAACACTAAAGATCTGATGGACCATATTTTAGCCGATGAGACTGTTTGGCTTCTAACCAAGCCCAATCAGAAGCCCCCTTTTCCAGCATGTCTATGCATCTAGGAGACTAGGAAGACTCTAAATCATCTAAACTGTTTGAATTCATGCCATATGAATACAAGATAAAAGAAGACATTTTCCTTAGTTGAACCAATATATTTTTTAGATGTTAAAAAACCCAACGTTTTCTTAATTCTTTCTCAGTTATTTTGTTTCCTTTGCATTCTGAACATTGGGAATATGCTCTCTTAATCCACACTTTGTATTTCACTTGAAGATTTTGCTTAACAAAAGTTTTTCTTTGAATTCTTTTGTCTTAGACCAAATTCTCTTTCTCTCATGTCTTTTTGAGGATCCAAAAATTAAATTATGTGTGTTATATCACGAGACGTTTACACCTTATGATATACTTCAATCCACCATCATTATACCATATCCCTGATTATTTAAAAAGTGCCTTTAGGCCAATTGGTTAATCCAACTTCCTTGGATCCGAGACTTGAAGTTCTTGATGCTAGGCGTGTATGCTTTTTTGGTATCACACCTAAGTTCCTGAAAACAACGCTGTTTTTACTTTAATTCTTAATTTGTTAATTCTGAACTACTCTTTTGTTTTTGCAATTTCGATTTCATGAAGCCCAAAGAACCATAAAAATAATTGTTGCTTCTCTTTTTCTTTTATTTTCAACTTTTCATCATTGGATTCAAGAAAAAATTCATAAAACCCAAAAACTGTTTTCAAATCATTCGGATCGAGTAATCCAAACCGGGTGAAGATTTGGCTTGACGGTTTTGTTTTTTTGATGAAATATTCGGTAATATCTCCAAAACCAACAAGAACCGGACCACATTTCTTTGTCCATGCTGATTCAAAATGCTTTAAAGTATAGTCAGCCAAAAGATCAGTCGATAAAATTTGAGAACACACAATGGACTGAACTTATGTCCACAAACCAACGAGATTGATTTATTATTGGAGGAAAATGTTTTCAAATACAACAGTGTCTGTGCACCTCCAAGACTGCCTCATTGTTCGTAGTACCATTAGACAGTCTACGTAGATTGCAGTATCTCCCGAATGTCTTCGCAGTACCTCAAAGACTATATGTGTAGTTTATTTGCTATCTACCTTGCTATTAATCATGTCTTCCACGAGAGGACGAAACACATAAAAGTGTATTGTAGTTTCATCCAATGTAAAGCCATACTTGATCAATAAGAAACACTTTCATAGGACTAAGAGTTTCCTGACACATCAAAATACATCTTCATTAGCTAGAGGTTACAATTTTATAAGAAAAATCTGATACGATTTACAATTGTGTAATAAAAATCTCCACAAAGATTAAAACACATGAAACAAGTGTGATATCATCTACAAATATAATGGGGTTAGATATTATTCATTAATCATTAGACCCACAAAGATACGAACCAAATCAAAGAAATCACTTGCGAGCAACACCTTCATATTCAGCGACTTAACCATTTCTTCATTTTTACTCCCTGGCACGTCTCCATACATCTCTATTGCCTTTTCTATCGAACCGGCTGTTTTAGACTTCTCGGTCGCCTTTATCTTGACCAAACTCAAAAGATTTTTCTCACGTTGAAGCTTCTCGATCATATCGTGTTAGAAATTTAGAATCTAGATCAAAATTATCCAGTAATACATTATATCAATAGCTCATATCGATTCGGCCCCACAAACTTTAAAAGCCCGATCAAACCCGGTTTGAGCATAAGTCATACAGGTTTGAGCATAGAAAAAAAAAAAAAAAAAAAAAAAAAGCGCCATATTGTGGCATCATGTTATTAGATCATTTGCAATATTTCAATATAATGATACATTTTTCAGGAAATGGGATTTTTAATTTGCTTATGAATTATGATGGTTTTGAGTCTTTTGACTGATGATAATCATAATCATACCATAGACTTATACAGTTCTCTGAAACAAAAAAAGACTAAAATCCAAATCATAATCATCCACTGATATTGGATTCTGCAAGAATTGAAAAACATTTTATTTAAACGAGTAGAGGAAACAAAATAACCAAAAATCTGAGTAACCAGTGAATGGAGGATATGTTATCATCAAAGTCTCTCATGATTCTATAACCGAGAATGGTGTGATGGGGCAATGTCAACAATGTCGACAATATCAGCTATTACTAATTCCTATTATTTGAATACACATCAATTCTCGAGCCCTACAGCTGTCTGCTACATTCAAATAGGTTTGTGGTTGTTTCATATCATTTATTTGTATCTCTTCTAATACAAAGATATTGTTTATAAAAAAAAAAAAAAACCAACAGTCTTTTTATCCTTAAATGTTATTTAGTTTTTTCATTCTATATATTCCTATCCAGAAATAATGAATTGCGTTTTTATAGGCATTTTTGATGCCGCTATTGAAATAGCTTGTCTGGCTATATTTTCGGGTACACCACCAATTTCATAAATGATTTTACCTAGTTTAACCACAGCTACCCAAAACTTTAAGGGTCCTTTTCCACCACCCATACGCATTTCCGTCGGTCTTTCTGTAACTGATTTGTCTGCGAATATACGTACCCAAATTTTTCCCCCACGTTGTAAATTTCGTAACATTGCTCGTCGTCCTGCTTCTATTTGTCTAGCTGTGATCCAAGCAGGTTCAAGTGTTTGAAGAGCATATCTCCCAAAACAAATATGATTTCCCACGAGAAGATTTTCCTTTTAGTGTTCCTCGATGTTGTTTAAGAAATCTGACATTCTTCTTTCTTATCTCCTCAACCTTAGATTTGTTCCCTTCCGCTCCAAAACGATACACTTCACTTTTCACGTCTCCATAAATCTCTACTGAACCTTCTCTAACGTAAGCTTCTTCCATCGTAACGATCTTGTCTCTTTCCAGTTTGGTTCCTTTTTCACCGTAGAGAGAAATCATCGGTGAAGGTTTATTCAAGAGGAAACCGAGATCTCTCATCTTCTCAAACGTGGACTCAGCTTTATCTAGTGTTTTCTCAGATCTAGTGTAAGATCTCAAGAGAGTGTTGTAGACAGTGTAATCCTTCATATTCTCGGGTATGCTTTCGAAAAACTTTTCAGCTTCTTCCAAACCAAATACACTCTCAGCCTAAAAACAAAAGTTCATATCAAAAATCTATATTACTTCCCCAAAACTATAAGCATGAAAAACGATAAGTTATTTTTCAATTCATTTCATTCATCTACATCAAATAGTCATGAGTCAAACCCTAAACGCGAATCAGAGACTAAAGAATGGGAAAGAAAGAACCTCAAGAGGTTTAGAAAACTCATTGGTGTCACAGAGATTGTTGATGAGGCCTCTCACGTAAGACGGCTTCACTTGAGCCCCGTTGTCTCCGGTGCCCATTAGAGTATTGAAGGAACGGCGAAGCAAACAGCTTCGGTTGCTGTTATTAGCGAGAACACGCCTCACCTGTTGTTGAACAAACATCGTCTTGCTCATCATCATCTCTGTTGATATGGAGAAAAAGCTTTAGGAAATTTCTGAATTTATTATGTTAACTAAATAAAGAATTTATTTTCGACTTGTTCGACAAGGTTAAAGATATGTCTGAATCTAGTGATAGCCGCCGATACATCATATCAATAGCTCATCTCTATTGGGCTTGGACTTTAAAAGCCCAATAAAGCCCCACAAACTCTAAAAGTAAAAGTTTTTATCACATTTTGTATGTTTTACTTCCGATTTTAATTTTTTTTAAAACTATGGTTATGAATTCTGTTTTTCTTTTCATCGATTGCATTAACATCAATAAAAATATATTTCCAATCATATTTATCATTTACATATTTTTAATGAATTAAAATGTTTGTTAGTCATGAAACGTATTTTTCATATTGGTACTTTGATAAAAATTATTTATCATTATGTGCCTTATATTAAAAAAGGAACTAGATCCACCTTTGGTTGCGTTCACATTATTTAATTATCTTCGTTGCAAGTTCGGACAATCACAACTTTCATGCTTTAACTTGAGGAAAAATATCAAAAAACCCAAAGTATATTTCCTTATTTCAATCTTATATATTATTCTACATTAAAAATTTATTTAGAGTAAGATTTAACTCTTGTGAAATTTATTACAAAACCTTCTCTTCAAAAATCTATTAATATAATTGTAAAGATGAAGTTGAAACTACCGAACAAAATCAAGAATAAATACAATTCTTGTTTTGTAGAGTTATGTAACATCTACAATAAGAAAAAGCATGTGTAGTAAAAATTGAATTTGGGTAAGAGTCAAACAAAGCCACTAATATACAAAGTACGATCAATTTATTATAGTTTCCTTACAAGGACCCGCAAAATAATGTTTCTATCTATAAAATCATTATAAACGTGACAAGAACTTACAAATCATAATAAATACTAATATTTGGACCATTTGAGATTTGACTCTCTTCTTCATTCAGAAGACGCAGAAGAAGAATAATCATTTCAAAAAGTTTGCTTTAAAGATGAACAGAAACGATATCAAAACATTGGAACTTGAAAAACACCAAGAAAGATCTTAATTAATTAACACAATTCTTGATACAAACTGTGTAGTTTTATTTCTGAATTTAAAAAAAAAAGGAAATAGTAATTGTTACTATTTGATAAAATTATTAAACGTTTGTCAAATGTAATGTTAGGTGACCAAAAAAAATACTCTTTCCTATAATAGTGTTTTTCAATAATAGCTTCTATAATTAAACGAATACAGTAAAACGTTTCTTTAAAGAAAATGTTATTTTTCTCTTCAAAATTTCTTAATACAGAATCCTTTTACTCTCACCAAATATGATACTTAAACCTCATAACCACATGAATCACAACTAAACCAACTTTAACTCTTTAACCCCCAAAACCACACAAAAGTTGAAAGCTTTTTATATAATAAATAATATAAAAGGAATAATGAATTTAATAATACTTTGTCTAGTACCCTAAAAGATAGGTTAGCCATGTGGGTGCAGAAGATGAAGTAGCCCATGAAATAAAAAGTTTTTAAATAATATTAAAAATTTATGAAAATTTGGGAATAGCCAATGTTAAAGACAACAGCTGTCAAATGGAGAAGATAAATTAAATACTATAATCATATATATAAACATTTACATATAGAGAGAGATGCTAAGGAAGAAGGGAACCAAACAGAGAGCACAACAGGAGACAATTCATTTTAATTTTCACTCTGTTCAATGTATAATAATAATAATAATAACATTACTCAAAAAAAAAATCAGAATTCATTTATCTACCCATCATATTTATCTTGTTAAGGTATATTAATATGTCTATCTTGTCTTTTCACTTGATTGTTAAAATTTAATTTCATATATTTCTGACAAAAAAAAAGGGTTATAAATTTGCATATATTTTTTCTTCAGATGATATTGATTTGATTCAATCTAGTACTGTCCTTAAAAGAATCACCCTAGTGCCTTGACCTATTCTTCTTGTTTCATGAATACCAAGAAATAGTATCATTGTACTATCAAACAATTAATTAAACAACTAAAAAATGCTAGAAATTTTTAAAAATAATGAATTATGGAGCCACAAAACCCAAAACGCTATTATCGTCACAACACAACATTTCAATAAACCCAAAGTGAAAAAAAAAAAAACAAATTGGACCCTCATATAAATTAAAACCTACACGAATTAAGGATAGTAATAATAATACTATAACAATTAATTAAAGAACAATAAAACAAAATGCTATAGTCAAAATATAACATTGCAATATAAACCCAAAATAAAAAGATTTCCCTCATTAAGGATAATGATAGCTAGTACTATAATAATTAACTAAAGAAAAATAAAAATAAAATGCTATTATCACCATAAAACATTACAATAAAACCCAAAATGAAAAAAGACCTTCAAATAAAATAAAATAAAAAAGGTTTTATCAAAAATAAAAATAAAACAAAAAGGACCCTAACGAGATTTAACACACAATAAGGATAATGATAGCTATTAGTACTATAACAATTAAGTAAAGAAAAATTTGTAAATAAAATGCTAAATAATGAATTTCGAAGCCACAAAACAAAATGCTATTATCACAATACAAAACATTACAACAAACCAAATTCAACCTTCAAAATTCAAAAAAAAAAAACAAAAACCTAAAACAGTTTTAACACATTGATTAAGGATAAATAACAACATTTGGCTTAAAAATAAATAAGAGAAAAACTTACAAAAGATGCAAATAGTAAAATAACATAAAACATTCATCAAATGATCAATTCTTGCCTTTACCCTTTTGATCTGATGAGTTTCTGCAACTATCTTCATAGTATAGCTGAAACTGGTGATTCTGGTGATGGTGATTTGGGTTATGATTCTCTGCAGGTAGTGCACCGAACAAGAACTGTGCTCCTCCTCCTCCACCACCTCCACCTCCATTTTCCGATGTCGGAAACCTCTGTAGATTAGCAAGAAACGACTGATGTTGATGATGATGATGATGATTTGAATTGGACTGAAGGGTCCCCCTATTGAAACCACTGAACCCGTTTCCATTTCCGGCGACGGAAACGGCCGGTCCGGCGGCTCCGGTAGACATATTGAAATCGAGATTAAAACCGTTAGATCCTACCGGAGAAATCAGATGGTGATGATCGGGAACAAACGAAAACTCTTGTTGATGTTGAACAATCGGGAAATGAGTTTGACCCGACGACCCGAGAATCAAACCGGAGCTAAAATACTCCGACGACGAAGGAGGAGGAGCTGAAACCATCCATTGCCGGTTAACATTAACCGGATCCGAACCGGAATTCAACAAATCCGTAAACGACGACGTTTGATTAGTAATACTCTCTTTCGCCGTCCTCTCTCTCGCTCGCTCTCTCGCTTTATCTCTTAACTCCGATCTCGACAACGACAATCCCGACGAGTTCTTACTCGTATCGGAATTACTACTACACCCCGATTTCGTCGTCGTCGTCGTCGGATTCAAATTCTCAGATTCTTCAATTGGGAAATTCGATGTGTTTAAAGAAGGAAGCTCCGAGATTGATTCTTCAGCAGCTTTGATTAACCATTCAACAGCTTTACTCGGTTGATCGTAACCTAACCGGTCTTGTAAATCGTAAAATTGAAGAGCGGTGGATACCGATAACCGGACTCGCCGATCACGTGCTCCTTTCGATGTCCACACTTTACTATGTCGATCTTTACCACCGGAAGCTCGTGAAACCCTAATTATCCTTGAAGAGTTGTGATGCCACCGGCTTAACCGGTTATTACCATTTCCGGTATTATCCACCACGTCTCCATTGTTGTTGTTCTTCATTAGATCTCCAATCATTCTTTCTTCACCATCATCAAACATAATCTCTCACCATTAAGTACCTAATTCAACAATAAAAAATCGAAACTTTAGGGTTTTTTTTCAGATTTCCCCCAAATTTTGAAAAATTAGGGTTTTTGATTTATAAAGAAAAAATTGGGGATTTTTTTGAATTTAGTTAACCCCCTCTGGTAGTACTTGTAAAGCATTGATGATGAAAAACCCTCAGAGGAAAAAACCCAAAAATTAATTGTATTTTTTTTAAAAATAATAATTTAGGGTTTTTGATATTTCACCATCAAAGTCAGTAAATACAGCTTCGTTTGAGCTTTGTCTGAAACTGTTGCAGAAGAGTCATCAAAAGCACTGTCTGAATTTAATTTCTGCAATTATAAGAAAAACAAAAACAAAGAAACAAGAACAAATCTTTAGATATATGGAGATATAATTATATGTTACATCCTTATCTACTTTTTTTTTCTTTCTTTTTACAGAGAAGACTTTTCATAAATAAACATATTTAAGAAATCAGTTTTGTTCTGATTCGAATTTATGCTTCACTCTTTTAGATCTGACATAATTTCAAAAAAAAAAGATGAAATAATTAAGAACAGCTATAAGGATCAGGAAGCTAAGCTATGATTAATAATTTAAGCAACTTTCGGCTGAAGCGATTATCAATAGAGAGAGACGTTAAAGATAAGAAGACAAAAATTGCAGAAATCGAGTTTAAAAGATTTGTGTTTCTAAGCTAATAATATAAGTTTGAGCTTGTTTCTTAGTAACCAACAAGAAAATAAAAATAAATTTAATAAAAGGAATCAATTATTATTGCTGTGTGTGTTTTCTGGATTCTGTGCAGATCGTTTAGAGTTTAAGATGAAACAGGTGTCAAGCTCTTGATTGATATTATGAAAAAAAACAAAAAAAAACAAATTAAAGAAGCAAAAATAAACAGTTCTTATTTCTACATTGAATTTCTTCTTTATTGGATTAAAAATCTCGTCAGGTAAATCAAATTCGTAGATCTAGGTTTCTTTTTTCGAATCAGAATTGGAAAAATATGGTTCTTTTTTGAAGAAATTAAACTTTAGTGAATTGAAATTTAGACTTACTGAAATAGAGGAGCTTGAAGATTGAGCTTTGAGTTTGAGTTAGGGTTTTAGGGATTGCAAGAAAGGGAAAAAAAATTAAGAAATTAAAATCCGAGAAAATTGGAATTTCTTTGATGGTGATTTAAAGGACTGATGATCAGATGAAGAAAGAGAGAGAGATTGAGCACAAACTGGTCTTTTATATTTATTTCCTTTTTTGCCCTTTTAGTATATGATTTTTCACTGAATTGCCACAAGCCTCTACGAAAATATCTGAATTTAAGTTATTATACATTGTATAGTATTTATGATATAAATTCCCAAAAAAATTTTGTTAAAAAATTCCCAAATTCAAGTGGTAAAGAAAAGAGGAAATTTGAAAAAATATTTTCAAATGGGAAAATAGTACACCTCTTCAAAACATTGAAAAGTATTTTTTTCTTTACATTTAAATTACCAAAATAAACTTAATTTCTTGTATAAATGTTAAATTTTATTGATAAAAAAAAGTTTTAAACACCTTACAACATTAAATTTGATATTAGCTACAAACCATGAGATGGCATACCATCTATTTGAAAAACATCTTTAAAATTTCAACGTGTTGCAAACCATACTCTTAAAAAATTTTCGATCGAATTTAGATCCCGAAAACGCAAGATTAGAGAGTTTGTTCCTCACCAATCGATCAATGTTCTTCACTATGAGACGGAGATGTTGGGGATTTACCATGTCTCCTTCTATTCTTTTCGGTCCATATAGAATGTATGGAGCATTGGTAGACATATTTCATCATAAAGAGCTTAGTGCTAGATAGAGAAATACCGGTCATTAGGAACAGTAGATTCGACCATTGTAGCGAGAAGTCCACGCTCGGCAATTTTCTCACCAAACTGTCCCAATTTCGTAGAGGAAAAGGAACATCCGAAAAAAAGATACTCATGTGATTCCGTAGGTGATCGACATAAAATATATTGAGTGTTAATGTTTGGACCCCAATAAATCATTCTTTCACCGGTGGTAAGTCGATTTCGCATTGCAAGCCAAGTGAGAAATGAATACTTAGGAGTAGCTTTTGAAAACCAAACTCCCTCCTACCACTCCACCGTAGCTTGCGCTCCTCTCAACTGATCCCATGTTTCACTCGAGTTAAACTACCGCTTATTATACACACCATTTGAGCCTCTCCATGTAGCCTCATCACATTGAGAGACAACTCCTCTAGCCCTTAATTTCTCCAATTCTGCCATGATCCTAGTGAGATAATCTGATCGATGAGGGCGACGACGAGGTGCAACAATTGGTGAACTTAATCAATCTAACATAACAAAACTGAAAATATCTCATTATCGTGAATTAGAAAAAAAAAAACATTATATAATGTTAATTATATAGAAAAAAACATTATCTAATGTTGGGAAAAAAAATCTAAAAACACTGAAACTAAAAGATACGGTGATGATATTTATTCACAAGATTAGAATTTGAGTATCAAATTTTAATTATAGAATATTCGTTATCAAATGTGATGTAGGAATATTTGTTCGTAATAAACTTAAGAACAAATTTTTATAAACTTAGGAGGAAATTTCAAGAAATTTATAGAGATGACATATATTGTATTATTTATAGAGATATCATGACCGAATGAATGCAAAAGATGAATTGGTAAAATAAACACTCTACTTAAGTTAGAGTGTTTCACCGTTTCCCTTATAACTGAAACCGCATGAATCATTAAGGTTTTGGGGTTTTCTTAAAATCCCCTATTATTCAACTAAGGATTTTAAAATATTTTCCCAAATCCGGTGTTATTGAAAATGAGATTTATGTAAAGTCATTTAAAATCATTTACAATCCCTTGTTATTCAAACAAGAGTTTTTAAAAATTATATCAAATCCACTGTTATTGAAAATATTTTAAGTATTAGGATTTTAATGACTGCATGAGATTTTAGAGTATTTTAGGAGACTTTCTTAGTTAAAAATACAAAGATCCAAATCTCATGGTTTTAGATGGAATTGTAGGGGTTTTTAATACCAAATCATAACAACTTCTTTAAAATCACCCAAAACCATCAAAATCATCTAAAATCTTATTAAAACTCAAATCACTCTAAATGCCAAGTTCAATACACCCCCTAAGTGTCTTTCAAACCCTCTAAAATTTGCATAACTGGATTTTTAAATGTCACAAGCAAATTCTAATATTTTTTTTTATTTTTCATATTTTTTAAAACAACAACAAATGTTTTCTTTATTTTTAAATGATGTAAAATCTGAATTGATGGTAATTATATCTTTTTATCTAAAAAATTATAGTTTCTAACTTTTTTTAAAAAAAGTGGGTTATTTTTTAAATTATACAAGATTTTTATAACATTAAATTAAGTCTCGCAAAAACCAACAAAATTATTGTATTTTCGATATTGATTGTTTCAGGCAGAACAATTTTTTGTTTATGTTTGGCATTAAAATCACAATAAATTTACATCTTTTGAAAAAAAAACAATTACATACAGATTTGCAGTAAAAGTTCATAAACAAATCAATACTTGAACAAAAATTAGATGATTGGTTCATATATATTTAGTTCAAATATATTTTCTGCATATCATATCATAGTTGATGAAGTTATCTATTTTGAAACATAAGATAAAGCAATGGAGAAACCAATTTTAAACCTCTTCCCCTTGTTCAAGGATGTGAAGAGAATTGACGAATACACCCATTTCCTTGAAAATTTAGGTACGATTATTAATTTTAGCAATGCTAAATTAGCTCCTATTTATGCAAGTGGTTTTATTTTGAGGTCCTAAGCTCTTAGAGGTGAAGGAAAGTTGTAGTTATACAGTTGAAATAGATCCTTAACTGTAATGAAGAAGAATATTAAAAAGAGTATCCACGGGGAACATACCTTTACAATAGTGGTCAAGATCAATTATAATGTTGAACAAGTAAACGACATAAAAGACATCATCCAACTGGCAAAAAACCCAAGTAATCTACACTAACAACAACAGTAACCAAACCTCGTTTTTTCTCAAGGTTAGTTTTATTGGCCTCAACTTGTGTCGGTTTTAACTTGCCGTCTCTTTATGCATGTATTCCAGTATTGAGGAACAAACATCTTGAACAGTGAGTAAGTGATGTGATCTTTAATGGTGTACTTCAAAAAACCATCCGAACTAGGTTGGTACAAACTTAGTAATAAAGACTTTGATTCTGGTATTGCTATACATATGTGCAACACAATGCCATAATGAAAACAAACTAATCAAATAATAAACAAAGAAATAAAAGATAATTACATAAGTTTTCAAAAAAATCAAAGGACTATAATTGTGGAAGGAGATGTCGTTGGAATCTCGTAATAACGATGATTTGTCCTCTAGATTCCAGTAATCATGATCTTCAAGTGATATTTTCTTTTACATGGTGATAATTATCAATATTATGATAAATTTTCACATGAATTTATCTTCACAAACATTCTCATTAATCCCAAAGGTATGAAAGCTTCTCTTTTTGATTACATGTCTTCATTAGTAAGTGATGATGATTTCTGATTTTGAGGAAAAAAGTTCTTGAAGAGTGAGTAAGTGATGAGGGTTTTACTATGGAGCTAATTGAGGAGGATGAAGACACTCTCAAGCTACCAATCTCAGAGGAACCATCTCTTACATCTTCAAGAGACATAACTTGAATTCTAAAAAAACTAATTGTTTTTTTTTGTATATATATAAAAAAAACCTCTCATGGTCTTAGAAACTCATATTTATGAAAATATAAGAAGGCAACAAGGCACTGTTGTGCTCACACAACCAGAACACAAAAACTTTTCATTTCTAATCATCTCGAGTGGGCATATTAGGAAATATATCCCGCATCGGAAGTTAGAAGGGATCTCAACTAATATATAAAGAGACATGGTTTAATTCTCTTACAACCAATTGGTTTTAAGTTGGAAGCCCATGTAACTTAACATGGTATCAGAGTCTGCTACACACTATCTAACCCGATCCCGACCCAAAGTTGGTCCAACCATCGACAACCCATGCCCAAAATTGGTGCCATCAATCCATGCCCTAACATACCGAGATTAATGGCCAAAGAGCCATCATCTCGAAGGGGCGTATTAGGGAATATATCCACATCAGAAGTTAGAAGGGATCTCAACTAATATATAAAGGGACATGGATCAGTCCTCTTACAACCAATTGGTTTTATGTTGAAAGCCCATGAAACTTAACATGGTATCAGAGCCCGATCCATACTATCTAATCCGATCTGACCCAAAGTTGTTCCAACCATCGACAACCCATGCCCAAAATTGGTGTCGTCGATCCAAGCCCGAACATATCGAGATTACTGGCCAAAGAGCCACCATCTCAAGAGGGCGTATTAGGAAATATATCCCACATCAAAAGTTAGAAGAGATCTCAACTAATATATAAAGGGACATGGGTCAATCCTCCTACAACCAATCGGTTTTAGGTTGGAAGCCCATGAAACTTAACATCGTACACCACTAGTTTGATAAGTTATCATCTCCAATAGCCATATTTTTATACTAAAAATATTTGCTACCATTTTTATCTTATTTGAAGAACACAATATATGCACTTTACTTCCCCCTCTAAGATACCAACGACAATTCCCTTTTTTTTAGACCAGTTGATTCTTTTTGTTCCCCCAATAGGCCTACAATTAAGAAGAGAAGATTCTCAAGCGTTGTATTGTAATTCCAAGGTCCAACAGTTTTCATAGTGTAAATTTGAACCATATTGGACCAAGTACTCAATATATCCACTCAATATCTCCAAGCTTAAGCCTCGAATGTCAAGTGTCTGTCAAAACTTAAATACTTTATGTGGAAAATTTTATTAGGATGTCCTACGGTTACATCAAATTTAAGGTGTCGGTTATCTATTACGATACTACATGCTCTCACTAAGGGGTTGAGGAGGTGAAATTCTACCATGTCCTTTTCCAAAACCCTTTAGCATGGAAAACATGGACCCTATCAAGAATTCCCTTATTGATGGATTTTTTGTTGGGACAATCGATTTACTTGAATCTTAGCTATATGTTGGTGAATCTCAAACAGATTTCAAGGTACAAGTTTTATTTGGATTCTTTGGTACCTTTGGAAATAAAGAAACAATAAGGTCTTCAAGAATCGAGATGTCGATCCTTAGAAATTTAATTGTGTGGAAGCTCTCGCTTGGAAGTCTGCAAAAAATGCTGACTCGAATCTGGTCCCTCAAATCATGACTCATCTCTCGAAGATCTCTACCCTTTTGGGTCCCACATGTTTATCGATGGGCCTTGGATGGATATTGATTTATCTACATGTTTTTACTAGTTTTCCCTTAAGATAATATGTCGGATCCTTCGATGGGAGCCATGAATGTCATGCAAAGTCTCTTCCCCTTGCATGCTAAGTTAGGAGTTTTAATATGGGTTATGTCTTGTCAAATTACCCACTATTTCCAGAAGAATTTCACAATTGATTGTGCAAACCTGCACAAGATGTCGACATCACAAGAATCCTGAGCATCCTTTTCCAACTATCTTGAAGAAATTGAGAAGTTAAAGTTCTTGTCCAACATCTTTTTTCTTTTTTTATTTATTCACGTTTTTCAAACTATAGACGGGTAATTTAGATGTAATGTGTGTTTGTTACCATTTGATTTTCAGTGTAAACTATGTTCTCTATTTTGAATTTTCAAACAAAAATTAGCATGTAATAGAAAGTTTGTTAAAAGAAAACCCTAAATTATGATAATTACATATAAAAATAAGTTTTTTTTATCAATGTTAAATTTATTGAAAAAAACGTGTTTACATCATAAATGCGAGCAAAGTATGAATGAAAACTAGAAACTTATATACATAAATGCATTTTTAGTTTCTTCCCTTAGAAGCAAACCAAAATTAGAGGCCATCCACGAAACGAGCATCATGCAAGAGTCGAATGAGGTATACTGATTTTGAATAGCTTTATCAATGGTATGTATCAATTTCTCCGCATGAGAAGGCTGAGTTTCATGTCTTCAATCATTTTTTTCTCTCCATAAAAGATATATCGAAACTTAAAACAAATACCAGAAAGTGTAGTTTTCAAGATGATATTGACTCGTAACAGTGATAATTGACACGATGTTATTCCAATTAGTGGAGAAGTAATTTCAAAGTATACCTTGAGCAAGATTAGTCCATACCGAGAAGCGTAAGGATAACTAAAAAAAATATGACCCTTATCTCTACCAGTTGACGACAAAAGACGCACTCAGTAGATATATTAACACTCCAATTACGCATTCTTTTACCAGTCGGTAAACAATTTAAATTCACTATTCATATGTGAAAAGTATATGTCGGTGTATTCATCAACTACTGAAACAAATATTTAGAACGTCGTGGTGAAAAATAAGTATTTTTTAACATAAATCCATACTCTCAATCATCAGCAGAACATAATCTAAGCACAAACCTACAAAAATCTCTTAATAATTTAAAATAGAAATAATTAATTTATGTAAAGATTATATTTAAGAAAGCGTGAAAACTATTTTTAACCTTTTTTCTTTCTATAGTTTTTCCACCTAACAAATCATATTGATCAAAGATCCAAATCCACTTCTAATTTTATATAATTTATTTCTTTGTCACACATCAGATCACTTAAAATTTCATGAAAAACAGAATTTAATTAAGAACTAAACATTTGTTTGCATTCGCGCAAAACTTTAATACATGCAATAATTAAGTATAATTTGAGAGATTCAATAATACGTAGTAATTTAAGAATTAACGAAGAAAAAAGGGAGGGAAAGGAGAGCAAGTGGTTCACGACGGGCTCGAGAGCACGTGTCGCTGTCTTAACGGACACTTGCTGACTTCTCGATCACTGTTGCCTTTACCAGACCACTGCACGTGTCTGCTTCTCGGTCACCCAAATTTCTGCTTACTTATTTAAAATTTTAAGTTTTAAAATTTTTCTGCTTCTGATCATCCAAATTTCCTTTTAACGAATTCCCAATCCTAATACAATCACCAAAATAAACACTGCGTAAAAATTTACATGTATTATGTATATACAATAAAACTACAAAATTTATAACCTCGTTACTTTTTGGCAATGATAACTTTATTTGTATCTTTCTACATGTTGCCTATCTGATTGGTACAGAACTCTAACCAAATATTTAAAATTTGGTTGGTCGTTTAGACATTCCATTTAATCCGACTTAAATAGTGCCTTATCGAATGGTCTTGGGGCCAATGGGTTCAAGACTTCACCAAATTATTGGGTTTCCTCCAAATGTTTCAGCTTCTTCATACTCCTCTTGATGATGTCACTAAACCTTTTGGTGAAAGCTTTTTGATGCTGCCATTATCAATGGCCGTTTGGAAACAAAAGAAATGTTAAAATTCTTTTGGTATGGCTTGGTTAAATCTCGTTCAAGCTCTGGTTATAATTGGATGTCCTCATCAAATACAAGCATTTATTTTGGTTTCATCACGTGCATCATATTGACTCAAAGATTTAAGATTTTCGAGGAGGACAAAATCATTCCACCGAAATACTTAGATATTAAATATTTTCTCTCCACCTCTGTTCTTCAGAGCACGAAGAGTGCACTTTAGTTTATTAGTTATACGATAGGGTGGATCAGCAATTCAGCATATACACCTTACGCATCCGAAGCCAACTGTTACTTCTTTCTCTACTAGAAAGAACTTAGAGTTTACACTTCTAACCTGCTTCAGCAATGTTTCGCTAACTATTAGACCGTATTTTGTTTCCAATATCTCTGATCAAATTATTGTTTCTTCTCTTGCATGTAAATCTACAGATTCTCACTAAGAGAAACCCTTTGATACTCCGATCACCATTGTTTCTTCTCTTTCATGCAAATCTAAGGGTTTTCAAGAAACCCTTTGACACTCCAATCACCAAACATCAATATTTTTGGGTCTGTTTGGGTATGAAGGTACAATCAAAACTTTATCCGAGTGGACTTCTATTCTTTTAGGCTTCTACTATCTTTAATTAAATTGTGATTCACTTTTAAACTCTTCTAATATTACTAACCTTAATAACTTGCAACATTTTATTTTTCGAGCATTTTAATAGAAAACTTTTTTTTATCAAAAAAAAAAAAACAGTTTATATTATTTATTATGGTATAAAAAAATATCATGACGTTCTATATATCTTCTAAATTTATTAAATAGATAAATAACCTTATTATGCTAAATAAAAATTTAAATTAATATTAATTTTCCATTATTTTAAGCATTTTCCATTAAAGAGTATAGATACTACGAGAATTTCTTGGATCTGAAAATAAACACTTATATCAGTATTTTAAATGTTTTTTAACTAAACTACAGAAAATAATTACAAAATGAAAAAAAATAATGCATGGATCTGAAACATCACTAGATTCGTATTGTAGTTGTACTGTTTTGACCATAGTTAGTGATGTGATGTTATAATTGTAAAAACAGCCTTTTTTATTGCACATGTACTATTTTCTGGTCTTTGCAACTATGCCCCTTACTCACTCCTTGGACAAAGAATAGATATCTATATTTCACTCTACTTTGTTAAAATGATTTATTTTTCTGCAATATGAATAGAGATTACATTTTATTTTACATTTATCATATTTTAAAAATATGAAAACGTTATTTTTATCATTCAAAAACATTTTTATCACAAATTTTCGTTTAATTTTTAAAATGATTTCATCATATATTATGAATGTATTGGAAGTGTATTATTGTATCATGTATTATGTTATGTAGAGTTATTCAATTAAAGAGTTATTTTTAGTCAAAAACATATATTACTATGTGATGTTGGAGGTAACAAGCTAATCCACAACAAACAAGTCAATACTAAAAAATTGATTGTCGTGCTCGAACTTGTTTAAACTAAAGAATCAGCCGATGTGTTATGAAAGCGGGTGTATAACATATCATATATGAATTGAAAAGACTTTGCAGTCTTCGAAACTCTGTTAGCTCTATATAGAAGTTTGACTATTCGTGAAGGCGCTCTGTCATCATCAATAAATCAATGTAGTATATGTCCATTCTGAAATATATGTTCTTGTATTGCCAAAAGGGGGATTTCCATCTCTATGTAGAGGACGATATTCTCTAAGATATAATTCATAATCCAAGTAAGAGGTTTTCTCCTAAAGAGAAAAATCATGAATAACTTAACATTAAGTAGTCATAACCACTTTTCTAGAAGAGGAAGCGTTTGTATCGTAATATATTCGACATTACAAAAAATATATGAGCCACTTTTTCTAGTAAAATGTTTCAGACATGTTGGTGAATACTAACTATTATGAGAAAAGATTGGAGAAGTTATCAGGGTAGTGGACCATGGAGAGATTCAAAGACAATATAGTTTGACTTTGAAGTCTTTTCCATTGGCCAACATCAGAACATAAGTTATCACATTGTATTCTTCTACAGTTGAGATTTGTTGTGACGAAAAAGTGACACGTTAGAATTTGCCACATAAATATATTTTATGGTACTCTTAATTTTGTGAATTCCCAAAATAACTATATAGGAGATTGGATTTGCATAAGGTGAGTACGTTGATATGATCAATATCACTCAAACCCACTATTTATATGAGAAAATATAACTCTCATTGCAAATGTGTCCCATTTATCAAATTTTTGACCTACATGTGGGGATTTATCTTGGGTATCCTCAGTTTTACGGGTCTCACTTCATGGGTCTTCCTGCACTCGAGTATTATGACCGAGCAACTCTTTTTACTTACTCCAAGTTTTAGTAATAGTTGGCCAGCTATAATGCTTTGCCAATCATAGAATGGTGAATATCTAATATTGGCTTGTAAGGGGGGGAGTTGATCATGTAATACCGTTCTTTCATGGTCCTAGCTTGGAGGAAATTTAGGAACATTAACAATCTCCATAATTATGTTGTCATTGGTGATTATTTCTCATCCAACAAACACAAACATGAAAATATTTTCGTTCTTCGACTATATTTACTATTTATCTGACATATCAGTCAAATCCAATATATTGAATAAAATATTTATAAATAGATCAATTTCAAATGTCTATTTGGGACATACAATCAAATTTATGTTTCTTGTTGTAAAATTGTTAATAAAACATAATTTTTATTTTGTTTTTTTTCCTAATCGCATTTATCAATCACATCAAGGCTAATTCCTCAAATTTATCAATGTATTATGAATTTAGTTTCTTTTTAAATATGAATTTTGTATATGATGTGATTGTCTCTTTTGTGCGAAGTGAATAATGTACGAATCATTCAATATGCAAAGACTTGCGTTCGCACGCTTCTCTTATATACAATACTATTATAAAGACATGTTTTCAATGATAATGACCACTTATGTAGCTATGTTTGACGAAATAAAAATGACTTGTTATGACATATCTAATGGAGCAAACTTCTAATGAAGTCATTGATGACCATAATCCATGAATTGATTGGTTGTATGGGATTTTAAATTAGAGATGTCACTAAAAGCAAGTAGTATTGAATTATTTCACTTATTTATAATTTTTCTTTTAATATAGAACTTGTTAAGCTGTTAAATATCCACACCTTATACATATAAAGAAATAACTAGGTACATAACTGAATTAATAGAAAATTGAAATATAGATTCCACAAAACGTAGTTAACTATGTTTTCACGCAAAACATTTTGTCCTCATTTAATTGTGGGGTAATCTATTTAAATAAATCGAACGAACTAAAATTTATTATTTAAATATTGAACTAAAAGTAAATTTTAAGTGGGCTAAAATGGATTCTATTTTATTTTATATTTATTAACAACGAAGTTATTCTAAGTCCAAATTAAAAGTTTCCTAAAATTTAAGGATGTTTGATTAAAAGAGAAATTTAAAACAAAACCATTTAGCTGGTTTAAAAGTATCATATTGGTTAATGTTTTAGGATTAAATTTTTTATAATGGACTTTTTCTTTTCAAAAATTGGCATCAATAGTAACGGATTAAAAAACAATATATAAGTTGTTATGTATTTTTCGTTTTTTGTTGAAAAAAGTATAATGATATCATGAAAATAGCGCATTTATCAGAAAAAAAAGACATAATATTTGTTTGAGACACAAGTGAAATCTATGTTATTAAAAAAATAACACATACCGTAGTGAATCAATTGATCTATGATTTTACCATTTTTTGAACAAAATGGTGAAACTAATCTAATTTAGTGCATATTATATTTTTTTTCTTAAACACTGGGGTCATGTCAAGTATATTAATTAAGAGAGTACATTATAATATAGGTGAAGTTGATGTTCTTTTAAAATGGACCATTAATGAATCTAGTGGGTCATGACTCATGATTAATATTTTTGTCCATTAAGCTTCTATATATTCTCTAAATGGAATAAACACTAATTGTGATTTGAAAGATAGGTCCACTTAGAGGTATATACCTTTCCATTATTAGATTAACTCTAACTAATTTATTATTACCCAATTACCTGTAAATTAAATTCAAAGTACTCTAGGAACTAAACTTGATTTTTATTGGTTAATTACCTTTCAGACAATCATGGAAAGGACCACAACATACAACTATTTATAAGTTGCAACATATATTAAATTTTTATATATGTTATAGCATTATATTATATAAATTATAACATAGTTAAAGTGGGTTCAAAGTCATGTTTCCATTCGAAGTTCAAAACTATAATTAAAGCAGACGAAAACAAAAATGTGGTACGGATTTTTACGTATAAAATTAATTTTTTCAAAATAATAATTTAGACAAGAATGTACTTGACCGAAGGCCCAATATCTTATAGCTTTTTGGGCCGTTAAAACCAGAAGTGTCTGAAGTCGGTGAAACGCTAAACGCTAGCGTAGACTTAGGCATTTTATCCGAATCCGAAACCCGAACCCAAATCCGAACCGAAAAATCCGAAAAAATCCAAATCCGATGTTATTAAAATATCCGAAAGGGTTCTATGAGTCTACGTCCGAAAATCCGAAAAACCCGATCCAAAAAAATCCGATCCGAATAAAACCCGAAAATCCGAATCCTCATTGTCTAAAATAGTAATATTGTATTCCTTTATATAATATCTCATTTTATTTCAATATTTCAATATAATAGGATTTTACATACAAATAAAGCATTTGATACTATTTAAGTTTTTATTATGGTATTTCCTTTAAAATGTTATAATTTATCACGATCATGTTTAATTTGTTTTGGTATTAGATACGGTTTTAGTTATCACATTATGTTACTATTTAGTTTTTTTGGTTAAATCGGTTTTTTTCCTTTAGTTTTGATTTAAAATATCCGAACCAATTTGAAACATGAATAATTTTGAGTTTTCATCTAAAAATTCGAACTCGATCCGAATCCGGCACAATCCGAACCGTATCCGATCCGAATTCTCAAAATACCCGAATGGGTTTTATGAACCTACATCTGAAAATCTGAAAAACCCGAACTTGTATCCAAACGCCCAGACCTACGCTAACGTCTCGGGTCTTGCGTTTTGCGTCCAGGTCACAATCGTTATGTTTAACCGTCTTGCTGTGAGTTAAACTTTTGCGGATTCTAATAAATTGGTAAGTCAAATAAAAATCAGTGACATGAAATGTCAATTTTTACAAACTAAAACTAAAAATTATTTTTAATTTTACATAATATTTATAGGAGATTCGAATTTTCAATTTAGTTTTGTATCAAACTCGAATTTTCAATTATTTCAGTTTCGGTTAAAAGCTTTGGTTTGGTTTGATTTGGATTAATACGGTTTACATGTCCAATCTAATTTCCTTTAAATGCGGGTTTAAAAGAGGCAATCCCCCAAAATATAAGGCTTTACCGATAATTTTGGCTAAATATAAGGATTAAGGAATCTTCACCGGTCATCTAAACAAAGACTAAGATATATAATTCACATTCTCACCCACAATTTAAACCCTACTTCGAATATGGAGACAAAAGTTTCCAAATGTTACAAAAACCACCCTATCTCTCCGAAGACGATCATAAAAATCTCCATTACACAAGTTTAAAAGATGTGATTTCAACTTCCGATAGATTCCGATCATCATCATTGTTTTCTCACCACAATCATAATTGTGTTCCTTCACAAGAAGGTTTCTTCTTATCGCCTGAAATGGATTCATCGAATCTCGCCATTAGAAACGAGCTCGTGAAACGTGCAGCTTCAATGTATCTTCAATCTTCTATGATAGTTTCAACTCCTGACATTAATTGGTTTCAGAGATTTTGTTTAAACGCAATTTCTGCGATTGATTGTCTTAGACCGGTTTATCGGATTTTCGCTCGATCTTAAATCGAATTCCAATTTGTAAAAAGTGTAAATAATGATTCAAAATTTCAAACATAAACGAAACAAATCTATCAAACAATCGGTTTTTTTTTCACCGTTTCTTCTTGGGGCGTTTTGAAGATGGCCTTAATGTCTCTTTTCTTTGATCTTCGATTGCTTTAGTATCCAGAAATGGCTGCAAAAACAAATCAAAATCAAAACACAGAGATGAAACATAAAGATTGATGCAAACATACGAAGAGAATCGTCTCTAACCTCGTGTTTTCGTTTTTGAAGATCGAGAAGTTCACGACAATAAGCAATGCACTCGGTTTGATATGCAGCAGCTAAATCCTTAATCAAAGCTTTTCTTTTGATGATTCCAATCACTTTACATAAACATAGCCAAAGAATTTGGTTTAAGATAAAGAACAACAACAACATAACGCAAGATCTGGAATTTATTTTTTTGTGAAATTACGAACAGAGTGAATGTTTTCAAATCAAATTCGTGAGTATGTGAGGATTGGAGTGTGATTAACAATGGCGGAGAAGAAATTGAAGTGTACATGAGTCTAATTTGATGGATGAGTAAAGCGAAAGTGAAACCCTAGAAATTCAATTTGGATGTTGGAGAAGGAAAGAGGGGAAAAAATTAGAGAGATTTACTTCGACTGGGATCGAATTGAGACGGAGGAGTAGGAGTAGATGATTCCGGCGCCGGATTTTCGGGCTGGGTTGAAGATTCCGGCGGTGGATCCAGTGGAGTTTGGTTCGTCTCTTCTTCCGCCATTGAAGGAGTTTCTCAGTTTTTTTTTTCTTTCCCGGAATGATTTTTTGTTTGTTTATAACAAAGAGAAAGTATAAATAAATATCCAATTCGATCAAAATTCTTCGAATTAAAACAAAATCACTAATTTTCATTTTTTCGCTATAAACTGTTCTTAGACTCAGCCCAACAAAGGAGTCATCTCTCCATACAAATGGTCTCTTAATAAGTGTGTTTTACATGGTTTTAGACCATCGATCTTTTGTGTTTTTTATGCCATTTATTTAACAATTTCTATGCATTTAATCAACACTATTGCCTAGATTTGCATTTGCACTGCGTTTTCTACATTTCAAATTATTTTTAGGTGAATTAGAGTTCAAAAGGGACAATGAATGAAAATTGAGATTGTTGGGTAAAAAACGTATGCTGCTTAAAAAGGATTTAAAAATTTTCTGAACCCAAACATTCATGTTTGGGTATCGATTCTGTCGAACTTAAAACTGAAATGGGGTCACAAAAATCAAATCTTCAACACGAAATACCCTAAGAAAATACTTCAGAATAAAAATAAAAAAAAGTTTTGAATCCAAAGTGACCCTAGGAAGATAGATAGAATTTGCGTCATCAAGCACGATCTCAAAGCAGGTAAAACCCATGCCTCTTCATCATTTACCTAATTAATATATTAATTAAGCATGAAATATATATATATAGAAGTGATACCTCATCCTCATTCAGGCCTCTGCAACAACCACAACAAGAAGTGCCTCCCAGTCCTGCCTTCATATGCCATGTCAATACAACATGCTATGAGTCCTATAGGAATTGTGGCATGGGTTGGATCCTTTGTTCTTCCTCCGATGCTCGGAAATTTGTTGCCTATTCCACGAGAATTGACATTCCCTCGGCTCTCGCGAGAAGCATGGACAATGAGGATTGCTATTAATCAGGCCTTAGAGTAAAGGACTTATGACATGGATGTTTTTTTAGACTGCCATGTGTTAGTAAACCTCCCGCTCTTCGGAAACGCACAATAAAGTTGACGCCTTATTGGAAGACATAAGAGAAACTATCCCATTATTTGTGTCTCTATCTTTTCATTTTATCTCTGGTAATGAGAAATCAAATGAAGGTGTAATTGCTAAGCTTGCACTTATCAACTCTCTCTCCTAACATATCTGTTTGAATGATAAACTTTTGGTTCGACAAAAAAAAAGCAATTTTCTATATTAAAATTACAACTACCATTATACCACGATGGAATCAACCAACCGGGGGGGGGGGGAAGGTTAAATAGTATGAGTAAAACAAAATGTTTTGCAAATGAGCAAAACCTTATTACAAATTTGATCAACATGAATGAAACTAATATTAGAGATTAATATCTCACATCAGAACCTAACAAGTATATAGAAAGACATGAGCCAATTTACTTACAACCATTTAGTTTTGAGTTGGAATTCCATGTAACTTAATATGGTATTAGAACCCGAATAACGCTATCCAATCGATGACCCAAAAGTTGGCCCACGAATTGACTAGGTTCGAAATTAGTGATGTCGATTCAAACCCAAACATATCGAGTTAATGGCCAACAAGCTGTCATATCGAGGGGGCGTATTAGAGGTTTAATTTATCATATAGAAAGTTGTAAGTGATCCTAACTAGTATATAAATGGATATAAACCAATCTAGTTACAACCAATTGATTTGAGTTAGAATGCAATGTAACTTAACAACTAATTCATGGACTTAATTAGTGCTCATCAATGAATATCTTGTACAATCTGGTAGATGGAAACATCTTGAAATTGTCATTTTATCATTTTAATGAGCATTAGCTTCGGCTTCGTCTTGTATTGGTAAATTGGTTGTTAGAACTTAGAAGATTTGCTAAAGACCAAAGTCTTGCCGTTCCATTATAGTCGCGTATTACCCAACCCATTTTCTTAGATAAAGTTGTTGGAATAAAGGCAACATCCACAATGCACTTTATGAGGCGGTCTATTCCACAAAGCATCGTTCGTATTCAAATGATGAATTTTAGGGTGGTCATTTGAAGAAGCATAGATAACCATTCTTCTCTTTCTTCTCGAGCATATTGAATTTCCTTAATTGTTGAAAAAATTTTCTTGTTCAATATGAGATTGATACTTGTATGTATATATGTGAAATGGTTTGAATATAAAAATTCAGGTCAACTGATTCAATATTCTCATCAAAGATGAAAGGGATATATGGTAAGTTTGACAATCCGCCTACCTTTAATATTGATTAACTTTTTCTATCAATTAAATTGTTAATTTTATCTTCAAATAACTAGAGTGAAAATTAACAAAAGATCATATCGACTTATTTTAGTAAATATATATATTTCTAAATAATCTATAGTAAGAGTAGCTCCGTAATCATTTATCAGCTTTATTAACGGTAGCTCCATATTTCAAAATAATCTATAGTAAGAATAGCTCCATAATTAATTACTACTATATAGGATATCTAAATTAGATAACAAATTTTTGTTATTTGAAAAACCACCTATAAATAAATAGCACAAACGGATTTCTTCTGGTATGTATATCAACGGTTTCTACTTTTCTAGAACCTCTAAATTTAGCACAAGACTTAGTTAAGAGGTTAGCACGTCATTGACTATGATATATTTGGATATTAACTGGTCTCTTCCCATATTTATCAAAACCTTTAAAAAGTCTTCCAAGTCTTTCTCTATATATGACCTCTCTCCTTTGTGTCCATTCACTAAACAATAAAAAACTTTTTCATATTACAGCTTAATCTTCTCCCTTTGCCCATTTCAAGATACCAAAACCTAATCTTTCAATAACAAAAGTTTTCAAACTACATCAATGGCGAATGAAATGAGGTTTATTCAAACATGGGGAGAAGTAGCACCTTCATTATCTCACAGGATACAACAAAGAAGATTATCGAAAAGCTTTTCGCAGCCGAAATTAGAAACGATTTTTGAAGAAGGACGTGATTGTTTTGCGGTCAAGGCGCCAAAACGGATTGTGGTCTTTCTTCCTCTTTTACTCTCAATGGTTTTGTACTTTGTATTGTACAAAACTATAAAAACTATTGATTGGTTCTTTAACTTGTAATTTGGTTATAAGTTGTTAATAACAAAATCTCTCTATGATTTTAGGTCAAAGAAGAGTTAGAATTCGAAAGAGATGGTTTTGTATAAAAATCAAGAATTCATTGGCAAAAAACATTGTGTTATTTGCAATTTGATCATACTTTGTTGAATGAAAATGGTGTTTTGCATATGAATTCATTTGTCAAAAATCTGTACTATATGTTAATTAGGACCTCATTTTTTTTAAAGACCCTTTTTATCATGTTTTGAAGAATTTATCAGCAAAAAATTCATAACTTATCTGCTAAAACGTTTATTTATTTACTCTGTAAATTTTTAAAAAATCTAGTTCTTATTGTCATCGAAACATGGACCCTAAACCCTCTCCGAAGTTAAAGAATTTTTTAATATGAAAGGGTCAATTTTTCTTAAAAAATTATTCTTTGACAACAAAATTCTAAGTTTTTGTTTTGCCAAGGATTCAAATCCAGATAATTTAATGTTATTGATAGAAAAAAAGTGGATGTTTTGAATAAAATTCATTTGTTTATAACATTTGTACAGTTTTTTTTCTTAGCATCCTCCCTTACAATGTTTAAGAAAATCAAATTATAAAGTCATATTTGAGAATCAAATGAACAAAATAACACTATGACTTCAATAAAGATATAGAAAACTCTTCTGCTTATACATAGTTACATTGAAATACAAAATATATTTATATGAAAAAAATATGTTCAAGAAAATTGAACAACATGATCCTGTCTATACAACAAAACACATGAAACGGCCGATATAATCGCCGGAACAAGAAGAAAGAAACGGTGTCGTTGTGAAACTTGATGATTGATGAATTCATCGGACTTTTCTTCAAAAATGGTCTCTAAAGTCGGAGACATTGGACATCTCCGGCGAGAAATCATCGGAGCCGGCGCCATTTCAGTTCCGGAGAATAATGATCTTCTTCTTCCTCCTAATTCTGATCTAACCATGACCTCTCGATCTCTTTTCTAGTTTTTTATTTCTTTTCTTGTTTATTGAAAAAATGTTTTAAAGAGAGAGTCTTGGTTTTCTAATGATTTTAGTTTGTGAATTCTTGTTTCTGTATTTATAGAGTCTATTGCACGTCGACAGAAATAAAAAAAACACGGTTTTAATTTGTTTTAAGAAAAATATATAAAAAAATATAAAAGATGGATCAACGGTTGTCTTTGCTCCAAATTGAGTTAGTGGTCTGTAATTAGTACACATGTACTACTTTTGATTATGACAAAATTAGAGATTGTGAAAGTAACGACAAACTTTTTTTCTATTATTTGTTGATGCAAAGAAACCAACACAAAAAACAAAGGAACCAAATATCTTTGGGATATTTTATTCAATCAAAATCTTTATACCCATTGTCGTGAAACATGACTTTAAATTTAAAGGATGTTGAGTCCTTTTAAAAAGAAAATTGTGCATCAAAGTTGATTGAAAAATGAAGGATAATTTCACAAAATAACTAAAAATTTCAAGTAGTTGAATCCGCAGAAATATTTTGTCATATTTATTTGTTTCAATGTGTGTTAATTGTTATGTTTTATTTTTTGTTAAACGACGAGTTAATTATTTTAGCATACTATTTTTCATTGATACGATGTTTGTTAAAGACCACACACAATTTATTATTTATATATCATCTGTATTATTTGATAAAATCACACGCCACACTCTCTAATAAACTAAAATTTTGAAGTGTGATTTTATGTAGTTAACTTATAATTTCTATCATTCATTATTCTTTTTTTATATTTTTTTTTTTTTGAACTTTTTTTATATTTATAATCATAAATTGTCGGTCTGATTTTCAGATTCTCTCTGAAACCTTGCAAGTTGTATAAAAACTTAAAATATACCCTTCCAATTTCTTTTAAAATTTCAATATAATATCTAAAAGATAATTAAATAATGTTATACAACTTGAATTTTGGGAGAATACGACAAAATAAAAACAAGTAAGAAGAAATTTCGGAGAACCTAATGAACCAGCTAGTAATTCTTAGTATCGGTCGGTCCCATTTGGCTTTGCAAGTAGTCCTCTAGTTTGATTAACTGTATATGTACGTGTACGAGGGATTTTGATTTAAAGTTCTGTGAAACATTCAATATCTTCTTTGCAAACTTTCTGGAAGTATTTCTACTATTTTATCATAAAACAGTCAATAAAATAAATAAAACACGAGAAAAATCCAGTTGACTTAGATACAAAAGAGATTTTAATTATAAAACAAACTAGAGTTGTCAATTGGTAGAGAAATTGAATTGTATACCCACGGTTTGTACCGAAATTAAATATAGGAGAGATATAGGAGAGATAAACGATTGTCGGGAGAGAAGATATAATATTGTCCTTAAGGCTATACAACTGGGCAAAAGAGTAGGCTATATCTATAGGGTATCTTATGTCAGACATGCGTAAATAAAGAAAATAATTAACAAAAATACAAAAGGTCGTTAATAAAAAAACAAAGTGAGTAGCCAGAAAAAAGGGGAGATAAAGGAGCCAAATATATAGGGCAACTATCTGGGTTCTTTGGTTTTGGGTTCTTTGGTTTTAACGGACTGGGGAGAGAAGGAAAAAAGAAGGTGGTGTTCAATCCAAAATAAAGCATGGCCGGAGGACAAGAAATGGTTGTTGATTCGGATTTGGAAGAGACAGCATAGGAGATGGACGAGATGGAGGAGACGATGGAGTCCATTGGTTGCGGACGAGACGGGACAAATTAGGGAGAAATAGCGGAGGAGATGGGCAGAGGAGAAAAGGCAGAGACAAAGCGAAAGAGACGGTGGAGGAGACGTGACCAAATAATCCGAATCTGTTTCTTCTTCCCTTCATTGATTTTTGAATTTTTCTCGTTTTAGTATTCAAAAGTCTTAACTCTTTGCAATTTTCTCGTTTTGGTTTGAAAAAATCAGATCTGTGTAACTAATTTCTTTTCGATGATTTTGATTAAATTATTAGATATCATATTAGACACTCACTTATCCGTGTAAAATAAGAAATATTAGGATAAAAAATCATCTAACAATATTACATAATTCAATGTGGTAATATGGCTCGTTTAAATTAGTCTATATCCGTATAAAAAAACACATGTTAGGTAGCGCCTACGGTGGTGACGATGAGCAACGAAGAGATGGCTTAGGTGACGAAAGCGTCCACCTATTTGTAATAGTAATATAAATATCCAGAGATTCTTATTAGGGTATAGTTTTTTTAAAATAGGTCGGATAAACCTATCAATATCCGTTTAATCAATTACTTATATGTTGTATAAGATAAGATATGTCAGGTAAAAACATATTATTTGTAATAGTAATATAAATACCCAGGGGTTCCCCTTTCCATATTAGGGTATAGTTTTAAAAAATAGGTCGGATAATGCCTCAATATTCGTTTAATTAATTTTTTATATGTCGTATAAGATAAGATATGTTAGGTAAAAAAATATTATTTGTAATAGTAATATAAATATCCAGGGATTCCTCTTTCCCTATTAGGGTATAGTTTTGAAAAATAGGTCAGATAATGTCTCAAAATCTGTTTAATCAATTGTTTATATATATGTCGTATAAGATAAGATATGTCAGGTAAACAAAATATTATTTGTAATAGTAATATAAATACCAAAGGGTTCCCCTTTCTCTATTAGGGTATAGTTTTGAAAATTAGGTCGGATAATATCTCAATATATGTTTAAACAATTGTTTATTCGTATAACACAACGTATCCCAAATAAAAAAAATCAGATATGTAATTGTGATATAAAATAGCCAGGGTTCCATTCACTTGAAGACCCGAAATAAATGAATTCTATTTAATTCTACGGTCTCGCGAAGTCGGTGTAACAGCTGTAGAAAATTGTGTCGTGGTAGATTATATTTAAAAAATAAAAATTTTCTAGAAATAATGTTGGGTGGAGATTTTTTAATTAACCAAAAATCTAACCGTGCTTCACACCCACACACGCCATCTATAAGAAAAGTGTGTCAATAGAGAGTGGTTTACACGGCCGCGCATATAAAAGACAATTTCGGAACAGATTTTGTTGCAGCCATTCCCTCACCTAAATAAAATAAACCTTTAATCATTTACTTGATAAAAACTGAAATGATGGATATACACTTAAATCACTCCAATTCGTACCCGCTCAGAGTACTAAAGCAACAGATCATTGAGTTTATTTTGTTTCTTTTATGGATTTATTTTATTAGGAACTGAATTTTGGGTCTTAGAAGATTGTAATATCTCGATTTCAGGTAATATGATGATGTATGAGGAGAATTTATGAGAACTGATTTGGCTAACTATATCACCAAAGTACACTTATTTTTTTAGTTGTACATATCGACAGAACTCTAGAACTCTAGAGTTAAACGTGCTTATACTAGAATATTTTCGGAATGAGTGATCTTCTAGAAATTAATTTCTAAAATCGTATCGTTACAATTAAAAATCTTGATTTTTAAAATCGTGACTTTATGGTTAATGATTTCTAAAAGTGTAACGACCCGGTTCTAGGAGATGAAGAGAAATAAGTTTCTAAGATGTACAATCAACCTCAAGAACTAGTGATGAATAAAGGAACTCAGCCGACTCGAAATGAACTGCAATTAGTTAATTAATTAAAAATGCTATGTTTAATTAATTACACAAATCTTTTGTCAATCATGGACGAGGAGTTTGAAGGTGGAGTCCAATGGGCAAAGATGATCATCAATCTTTTCGTGCCTTACCCAACTTCCACGTGTAATAACTCTCGTGGAAAAGAAACATTCCTAGATTCTCTGGATGCTTTGCTAAGGGTTAGTAGTTGTCGAGTCACTCATATACTCGTGTAAGCTTTACATTCTCTTACACCACAATATGTGTGGATAAGACCCAAACGAGGTAATCTATATTACCTATCTTTTTTGTTTTTACTTTTTTAATGATCTTGATTTCTCTTTTTTTGGTCTTTTAGTTTCTTCAATGGATTTAACTTCGATAACTCATCGATTCTATTGCAAAATCAATTTGTGACAAAGCTTTGCCTCTCTTTTTTATTTTACTTTCTTATGATCTCGATTTGATTTTTACCTTTATGGGGTTTAAGTTTCTTCAATGGATTTATAGTTTGTCCTTGTAATTGAAGTTCGGATAATTCCTCTATTATATGAAAATACATCTCAATAAAACTAAAAAATCTATATAGTATGGCTATAAACTATTGTTAAAATTAATTAATCATGCTTTTTTTTAATATATTATTCAAAATCGTACCAAACCTATCCAGACTAAACCAAAATTCAATATCCCCAAATCACAAGCGAACCATGAACCGGATTAAACCGGGAATCAACGACACTTCAAAGATTAAGAAATAGAGAGAAGGTCACCAATTCGATCACAGTGAAATGGTAGTGACTCGGCATGAAGAATGATTTTATATTGTTTAATCTTAATTACCTTTCTTTTTTTCTTATAATTTTAAAAGCCTCTGAAAAAATACGAATCTTAATTTGATAGTTTATTTCTAGTATTTGTTCAGTGATTCTGATTTGCCTAGTTTTGGTTTTGATTTCTGGAAGAAGATGATGACGAAGAACACAGATTAGTGCGCGTGATTTTAGTAACAGACTAATTAAGCCTAAATTAGATGGGCTTATGTGGGCTTTTTGACTAGAGACGAACCGAAATTATAATAAATTTTTGTTATGATTTAAATATTTAATAATTGAAAGTATGATCACCAATTCGAACCCAACGGTATTGGTAGTTATCTCTTCGTAGGAAGAGTTTCTTACCAGGGTTCGAGTCATATTGGTACCCAATGGAGGATGAGGTGGAAATTTGTGGATGACATGGCGGTATAGGTGGATGAGGTCGGTGGTAAGAGGATGACGTGTAAATTTGAGTATGGTGTGGCGGTATATAGGTGGATGAGGTCAGTGGTAAGCGAATGATGAGGCGGTATTAGCGGATGAGATGGAAATTTGAGAATGAATGGTGTGGCGGTATATTAGGTGGATGAGGTTGGTGGTAATCTAAATTACCTCTCTTTTATATAATGTTTTGAGTACGCGCAATATATGAAAGCCTTAACAACGAAAAGCTCAATAATATTGCAAATAGTTAAGTGGATCTTGATAAGAGGATTAACTTCTTTCACCAAAAATAGGGAGTCTGAACAGATATGGATCTTATATACTCATCCACTTTATTTCCTCTAATGCCATCTTCGTAGCTCGGGCTTTCATGATCAGACCAATGCTACCCACCATTCCAGTGCTGATCCAGTAATATATATATCTCCACTTGATTGTAATTCATAGTCCATTCATATTTTTTTTATAATTGGTGTGATTCTAAACCGAATTCCAGACTAATCACCGGAGCGAGACCCACGCCATGTTAAACTCACCCACTTAAGGAGAGATCTTTCCTAACATAAATCGAATCCATATGACGGAAGTCTCAGCCGAGACCCCTTTACCAACATGACCTATCCCGCGTTGGTGATTTTCCAAGACACTTCCATGTGTCAACAAAACATTTAAATCCCGTAATAGGACTCTCTGTTTCGGTACTTGGAGAGGAAAGAGAGACCATTGCTTTTGTGACTAGTCAAGCCAAGGTATAACCATTGCTTTTGTGACTACCTATTGAAGTGATAATATTTGGCCTATAAAAATAACATTTTTCAACCCTATAAAATTATTCCAAAATATCCAAAGGTTTGAATTTATTGCGCAATCATATTGAAATTTAGCTCATTTTATTATTGTTATATAAAATAATCACATTTATACATTGAATTTTTTTCTACAAATTTTATTCAAGTGGTCGAGATTCACCTTGCCATCAAATTTTCTACGAATTTTATTCGAAGTGGTTGAGACTCACCTTGCCCCACCAGGGTTCGACTCCATATGGTACCAATTCGGATTGAGCAAATAAGTTCACATGTCTAGCACAACCACTAGTAAATAACATTCGTTGAAAAAAAATTTCTCAGGATTTTCTAGAAACTCAATCGCTGCCGAGCTACTAAATGTTCTCGTATAAGCTCTTTCACATTCTCTTAACACTATATGTGGTTTACGATCCAAAAGAGGTAATCTAAAATACCTCTCTTTTTTATTATATTTTTATGTCTTATTTTTATTAAACATCAAAATTTCATTTTCTTAGTTTTTTTTTATTGGTTTTATTTTGTTCTGCGAATATAAATTTTGAGTTAATGTTTTGTTACAGGGATGATAGCATTGCGCTAACAAAAAAATAGTTACTAAAAAGTAAAATCAAGCTCAAGAATTAAGAATGGGTTAATGATTATGAGAAAAGACGCATTGGCTTCAATTTGGAAACTCTTAGGGAATCAGTTATAATTGTTTCTTATATGGTTTTGACAATAAAATAAAATCTAAACTGAAGTCTTTTTATTTTGTTAAATGAAAATTTTCTTTTGTTTAGATAGAGTGGCGAATCTGTGGTCAAGGCCATTAACTTAAACATTTCATGATAAACCCCATTTCTTTCAACATTAGCTTATGTCTAAATCTGATTCTTGATTAGCATTACTGTGTCATCTAAGTAACTATTGATTAGGATTGTTAACAACATTTTTACTCAGACCGAGTTTCCTCCTCAAATGTTTCTCGACCAGCTCTATTTCCTCAACATTAGCTTTGTCTAAATTAACTCTTGATTAGCATCTCCATCGCGCTTTTTACATATAAGAGCAAACCATACATACACATTCTATGAAAGTTTTCATCGACACCACACATCAATTTTAGCTCCTTTATTTCCTCAAATAAAAGATCTTATCATATATTATTTTCCTATAGATAGATACATAGACGGTTTTCCTAGAATATTCGAATAAAATGTTTATCTTAGTTTAGGCTAATTGAGGTCTTTCTGGTTATTGTAATCGTAGTGTTGTAATCCATCCTCTTATTCAATAAAATCTTCCAAACGTCAAAGAAAAGGATAGATTTTAAACCAACCAACTAAGACGCTAATGTTTGGAGCAGTGCTTGCGATTGTGTTTCTATCACTTGTGTCTCGCCTTCTACATAAAAAGAATACGGAAAACGAACTAAAACTACAAGAACAAAACATTGAGTTCTCGTAGAAGAAAAGAGGGAACGTAAACCTAATAAAGAGAGTTTCAGATTCAAACTCCAAGTTTAAATGGAAAAATATGATGTTTAAAGAAAAGATTTAAGAGAGCGTCACAAAACCGGAATTGAATCACAAGTAGATTAAAAAAATAGAAAGAATTAGGAAAAAGCTAATAGACAGAGATCGAGATTAAATTTTTTAGATAGATAACACTTGCCACCTAGGTTATTCGCCTTTTTCCTTTTATTTTGTAGAAATTAATTTGTTTTTCCTATTTAGCAATTTTGTAAGTCTTTGATTATAAAATATGTAAGTCCCAAACCTAGAACAATCTACCGAGCATAATACAAAACTTCTTGTTTTTTAAATTCATCCTCTTATTCTTAGATCCACTCAAAGTTTTTTCGTTTTTGTCTTTTAATCACAAAGTTCCACACTGCCGGTAACATGGACAAACTTAGGGAGAAACCTCACTTTTACAAGCTTTACTCCACGAGTCCAATCTTTCAGAGAAACCGATTTGAGGTTGTAATTAGGGACCATGAGGATAATCTGGTGTTTAAGACTGATGTACAGCTAAACGACCACAACATGATGATTACCTCCATGGAAGCCGAAATTAGGGCATTGTTGCGTGGTTTAGACGAAGCCATAAAATTAGGGATTAGTCACATCTCTATATACGTAAGGGCTTTTCCTTTTCACAATTTTGATATTTAATGTATATTATGAAAAAGTTATGATTAATACTATAAATTTTAACTCTGATTAATTTTTTTTTGATAATATTTGATAGCTCTCTCGAAGATTGGATCCCAAGAATAAAAACATTGCTCTGCTAATGGATGATTTGGAACGCAGGAGAAACCGGTTCCAGTCAAGCAATCTTGTAAGAGAATCATTGGTTTCTCGAATCAGAAGATCTTTGCATCTTCCTAAAACAAAGGAAGCTAAGGAACAGTTTTGCATTATCTGTTTGGACAATGTTAATCCTGATATCATGTTTTCTGTTGATATGTGTGGTCATCGGTTTTGCATAATTTGCGTGAAACAATATTTAGAGGGGAAGCTGCTTGATAGAGCAATACCGAGTTGTCCTCAGCATGGCTGCAAGACTAAGCTATCAATTAATAGATGTGGTAAGCTTTTGACTCCAAAGCTGAGTTTGATGTGGAAAGAGATGATTAAAGAGGAGTCGACTCCTTTCAAAGAGAGAGTTTATTGTCCATACCAAACGTGCTCGTATTTAATGTCGAAATCCGAGCTTTCTATGAGAAAATATGGACTTAGGAGGAGAAAATATGGACTTAGGAGATGCTTAAAATGCGGTGGCTCCTTCTGTATCCATTGCAAAGTTCCATGGCATAATACGGTATCATGCACCGATTACAAGAAGTTGCATCCTAATCCTCAAAATGAAGATGCAAAGCTAATATCTCTAGCAACGTCTAAAGGTTGGCGTCAGTGTGACAAATGCCATCACATGGTTGAACGTGCTTCCGGATGCAGCCACATGACTTGCAAGTATATCTCTATCCACTTAAGCCTCTTTTGATTTTTTTTTTCCTTTTATTTAAGAGTTTCTTTCAATGAATCAATGACCTCATTTTATTATGTTTCTGCTTATAATCATGCCACGTTTCATGCTTCTCTGGTTATCTTTTAAGGTGTGGATATGCTTTTTGCTACGGCTGTGGAGCTAAATGGAGCATCTTCGACCATTGGAATTGCAATAACTATAGCGAAAACGAAGACCATTGAAATCGCAGAATTCAGAACTATAACGAAAACGAAGACCATCGAAATCGCAGAATTCAGAACTATAACGAACACGTACGAACACGAAATTCCCTTAAGTTGTTATGCTTTGTTCTAGTTTTGATGGCTTTTTTGTGTTATTGCTTCTTGCATTTGAGAGTGTAAACCGCAGAATTACACCCGGGATGTTGTAATTAAAACAGTGCATTTACCACAGCGCCTTCTTGTGATCTTATAATCTCGCTCAATATATTACAAATTATTGATGTGTGATGGTCGTAAAGATTTATATCAATGACGATCAAAGTTAGTGATGATCTTATAAGATTCTGTCTTTATGGATTGGTCGACTCTTATCACTTGGCTTCTCTCTTCTTCGCCGAATGTGACTCAGCTTCTCAAAAGACTAGTTGTGCATTGCACAATTTACCATATATGGCGTGAGTGGAATGAGAAGACCCATCAAGACTCTTCTAAATCTCCTCAAATCCTCTTCTGATCGATAGATGCATAAGGAACATGATTTTAGGCTATAAGGATAGGAAAGCTTATCGGAATATGCTCTTCTCTTGGTTTGCTTTTTCTTAGCAGCTTGTTAAAGTTGTTTGTTCTCCTTTTTGTTCCTTTTCAATTTTTTTTGAGTTTAAAGTTGGAGTTGTATAAAATCTTGTGAATATTTTTTTTCAGGGCAATAAATTTAATTTTTTATCAAAAAAAAGTTAGAGAATCCGATTTTGTTAGGTTAAAAGTTATTTTCTAAATGATAAACAATTTTTTATACGTAAACCAGTGAGGTCCGACCTAGATCCGTATGAGATGGAATAAATTAATGTGGGATGGTTTGAATTAGTTCTGGATTTTGTTGATTTTTTTTTTGTTAACCAATTCATAACTCATTATTTTAATGTGGGAAACTGGTTATTGTTTCCTAGCATTTAAGTATAACTAAAATGCTTATCAGAAAATCAGTATAATTATAAGAGAAGCAAGAATCTGATATGTCACAACCAGGTTAATCCTCAGGTCTTCATATGATCTAATGAATATTACATGTCACCTTTATGGGCTTTTGAATAGAACGTCGACCCAAATTTGGGCCTTTTGATGCCTGATACATCGTTAATCGTTTTAGGGTTTAAATATAAAAAAAAGGAGTTGAACCCGTCGTGAAGGAATTCGTTCGAAGCATGTTGGCAAAGGTTTTGTTACAAGGAATGTTTGTTGAATCATTCGCCAATTGGAAGAGTGGAATGTTTTGTGTAGTAGTTTTAGTGATGTGCTGCTGATGGGTTTTCGAATGGATCCAAAAGAGTTTTCATGTAATATGTTTTAACATCTTCGTCCTTCTTCTTCGTTTAGAATGTTTCATGTTTCTATGAATGATGAAGATTTTTTAGAAGTCACTAAGTCTCTTGATTCTGTTATCTAAGAGTAATGAATTTGTTGGTGAAACTATGGATTCGAATTTAGGGTTGAATTTGAAGATCGGTTTTTGAGTAATGAGCAGAAGAAACTTGACTCTGATGGAATGCTGAAAGAGTTATCGGGTTCCTTTGGGTATAAAAAAGCATAATCTTCTGCCAAATCGATATACGCCGGCGAAAGAGACAATAAAAGTGAAAGGTATTCTTATTAGATTTTTACCAATCAAAAGTTCAATGGTACTTAAGTTTCTCTTATGGGTTTTGAATTTTTGCTGCTGATGAAGTAGAATTTGTTCAGATGTGGAGCGTTATGCTTTTCTTGATTCAAATCTTGATATAAGACGGCCATGATGGAATAGATAGAGAGTAGAGAGACACGATACACAGATCTGAGATGAAAAGGTTCGAATCTTCATTCTTTTGCTCGGTACTTGAGACCGGAGTAATAACGCAAAAATTTCATAAGTAGAATTTGTTCAGATGTGTGTCAGAACGCAAAGATTTCGATTTTGTATGAATGTAACCATGGCCGCGACCAGAATTTCGAGACAAATATGATTTTTTTCGTTTTATTTGCAGGAAAGCAATGGTTTCCGATCAAAGAAGACACTAGACTCAAATTATGGAGTTGTTATCATTCCCAAGAGGTATTTTAATTTGGTTCGAATTTTGTCTTGATGATTCTGTTGTCATTTTCATTGATTTGCGATTTAGTTTGTAGAGAAGCTTCTTCGGAATCGATGGAGAAAGACAAAGGAAGCACCTTCTATGCAGCTTCAAATAAATCAGAGAGTAAACTGGTTTAATCGAAAAGGAAGAGGAAGATCAAGCCAACGAATTATCCATTTCAGACAAGTTAACTCCTGGGAAGAGAAAGATTTGTCTCCTTTTTTTCTTTCTACTCACATGGTAGAAAGCTGGTGCTCTTGAGAATCTTTGCAAGGATCCTCGATATCACAGCTTCGTCAGTAACATTCAGTTTGTTCTCTCACAAATTTCGAAACTTTTCTGGTTTGCTGATTGAGAATATTTGATTTTTTTCAGATCTTTTCATTTATTTGATCGAGTTTGTGGTCCAAATTTGATGTTTTTTTTTCTTTTTGTTTTTGAATTCTTACCAATGCGATATGATTCTAAAATAACTTATGAAGAAGATCCTTTTTTCCATGGTCTCTGGTTTTGACTCTCTTTATTGCTCATATTTTTGGTTTTCCGTAATACGATCATGACGTCTCATACCAGTGAGTGTTTTTTTTCTTCTCAATCTCCACTTTTTGTGTTTGCTTGGTGTGCTCATTAGTGCTTCCATTTGGCAGTTGCTTCGACCAATTTTGTTGTAGTTGCTTGTGTGGTGGATCAAATGAATGGAAAAGAAAGTAGGTTCTTCAATTTGTTTAATTTTCTTGGCGAAGGTGATAATTCTGAAGAGAAGAAGCAGGGATTTTGATGTTTTGAAGAAGAAAAGAAGCAGAGATTGAAAAAGAAGAGGTTTAGAAGAAGAAGCAGATATGACTTGGGGTTGCTTGGTGTCTAAGGTTTTATTTTCCATCAAAATCAGAGATTTTCACTCATAAGAGATGAGAGAAAAGTTTCCATTGTTTTGTTCATTTCATCGAGAATTTCAGCATATATGTTTGTGATTTTGTTATGTTTCGTGGGTTTAAGGTTTTTTAATGAAATTATTGACCGTCCACCATACGTTCAATGGTGCTCCCACTACGATCTCCTCGACGGCTCGCTTTGTTCTTTGGATATCATAAGGATAACGTTTTTAACCTAAGCATATGGTGCTTCATATATCTCCGAACACCGCATCGAGGATGATGGATTCTCCGTCTTCGTCTTCTTCCTCTCTCTCACCCAGCAGCTTCGATTAACTCAGGTAACTTAACCTCTCTCCTTCTCCCTCTCTTCGGGGTGAATGCTCTTTCACTTTTTGATTTTTTTTGCTGTAGACTGGAGGTTTTGAATATTTCGACAGAGTTTTATGGCTGATTGTAGTTTATCTCTGTTTTGTCTACTCTGTTTTCTTACGTAGAGTATGTTTTCTGAGTCAAGAGCATGCAGTGAGTTATTCATTGTTTTGGTTATTTCTTTACTAAACCTTGTGAGTCATTGATTTAAAATCTTTTTTGTTGTTGTAGGATTTGGGTAAAGAGTTCGCATCTCCAGACACATAGCTCGAAAGTGATTTCGATTGATGTGGTTGGACTCCATATAAGCTAGATATTATGGCGATATCTCCTCTGCAGAGGAACATTCCATAGACTGTGTTTGTCGAGAGAGGAACATTCCATAGACTGTGTTTGTCGAGAGAGGAAAATATGCTTATATAGAGGATATTAGGATGTTCCGGTTTATTTCATATGAACTGTTTTGTGTGAAGATTTCGATAGGATTGCAGAAAGTGTACATGTGTTGAGTTTGATTACATGGTTTGGTGAGATAAAAAAAAAAAAGAAGAGAAGAAGCGATAAAAAAAGACGAGTAGAGAATGTAAGAATGATTCTAGCCATTTTTGTTATTTTCTCTACTATTGTTTATAGTGGAAAGAAAATAGCTTCTCTATTGGTTCATTGGAAATAATAATAATACTCAAATAATATTGTTATTACTAATTTAGTGGAAGACTATGTAAACAGTTTTCATTTGATGATTTCATACTAAGATAAAATCATGACGATGACAAAGTTTGGTTTGTTCTAATATTGTTATTACCAATTTAGTGGAAGACTACTCTATAACAAAACAAAGTAATGATATAATTTTGGTAGAAAGAAAAGATAATTGTTTGTTCGTTTATGAAAAATAATATCTAAATAATAATGTAGTGCCAATTCAAAATAAGAAAATGTTAGAAAAAGTGTACGGATCTCAACTGATTTCGACAAAATCATAAGGTTGACTATTATATGATTCCCTCAGAAAATAGAGAATTAGTCCTACAATTTTATGAGATTGAGTTCGATGATGCAAAGAGATATTGATTGCAGCGAATGAGACAATAATGTAACCATGAATTGAATAACCCACTTGAATTCTTAATGATAGGTGAATCAGCTAAGATCAATGATTGTAGAAGTGCATCAGCAAATGGGCAAGCCGACTTTACTTCTCGACATCACACTCTCTTCCTTCAAAACATCGATGCACGTCAAATTCAGAGTTTCTATCAACAATACTACAACAAATACATTCAATCTTTGCTAAATAAATGCTGCTGATAAAGCTGACCGTTTTTTTAGACACGAACTCATTTTTGTCGTTGTTCAAATTTATGATATCCCTGGAAAATGTCTTTTCCATTGACATTCACATTATTTTACCTTTTAGTGCTTAACTTACAAAGGCCTATCGAACTGCTAGCGTATTCTTTGAAGTTTTGAAGGCGGTTCATCAAACAGATGTGATAGTGGATGATGATATGAGCTGATTGTATATATCAATCCCTATTGCATAAACCATCATACTTATCATTGTGGTTCGGTTCAATTTTTAGGAAAAATTTGGTTTGGTGTGATTTAGAACTGGCTAAAAAGTGAAAACTGGTGTTCCTATCATGCTGCTTTGGAATATCGATCCAATAGATGGTTTGTGTAACGATACAAGGCTACAAATGGCTCAGGTGGTCAATCACGTGATATAGAACATGAATCTCGTCCCATCCTAAAATGGGCAGGTCTACAATCATTATTTGAAGTTGAAAATTGATGTTTCTATCATGCTGCTCAGCAATATTGATCCAAGAGATGGTCTGTGTAATGATACAAGGCTATAACTGTCTCAACTGGTCAATCACGTGATATAGGCCAAAATATTAATTGGTACTAAATTGTGATATATTTTTTTTATTTAATATTTGTCATCTACTTATGATAATGACTGGCTTAGCCGCAAATTTGTGGCAAGAGAGATAAAGGATTTACAATTAGAATTGGTAATAATTTGAAGTTACACCAAAATGAGAAACCTCCCAAAAGGTGGGTTCTATAGATATCACAAAAAAAGGACAAAACGAATATGAAAAATAAGAGCGATACAAAGATAATAAGTAATGAAGACAGAAATTGCAGAGAAGAATGAGGACAAACAAGATATTAAGATTAGTCAGAAGTGCAAAGAAGAATAAGGGACTAAGGTTTGAGTAATCTCACTACGACTTTATATAGGATTGGCCACTTTAGACATATTAAATGATTATCAAATTCTGCTGTTAATAGATTATTGAGATTAGTCCGGACAAAGCCTAATTAGGATCGGTTTAGACTATTGAGTATACTCTTGTGACTTAAGAAGAGACAATCAAGTACTCTTAAGAATTAATCAATGGTATGTATATTAATTTGATCTTCATTGTGAATTTTTCTTAGAAAAATTATGTTTTGTCATTAATATATGTTTTTTATACGTGTCATGAGTTTTTTTTTGATAAATCAAAGTTCCATTTTTGCATATATTCATTATACATTTCATTATATTGTATTATTGTATGTGGTTTATCGTTCTAACATCCTATTTGTTTTGTGTGTTCATTTTTTACATGAATTTTCTCCATCGCTATTGAATTTTAACATTGCAAAGGATTATAACACATTTATGTGTTTTATTAATGTATTCTTAACAATTAATATTGGTTGTATATACATTTGATTTTATCGTTTAATTCTTACTTCAAGAAATATTCCAGGAAAAAAAAACAATATATTATAATGGCGATTCTTTTTTTTTTTTTAACCTATATTTAATACGAGTAAAGAAAGGTACATGAAGAGCTCAACCTCCATATCAAGGAGGTGGAAACTGAGAATAGATATGAATGGATGGTGGATGTATCGTCGTGGATGGTGGATTCTCTTAAGTGGATGGTCACCAGTGGATGATCAAGGGTTAATCATTGTCTTCAGGTATGTGAGAGGTCGGGGTCACCTTCTTCAAGCTTTGTGTGAGTTAAAATGCGACCAAGCGCATTTCTTATACATCCTTGCGAGGGTGGTGGTTACTCCACTTTGTTGATCATCTTGGAATGCAACCACTGAAATCAGTTCAGCGTTCTCTTAAATAATTTGATAGAAAATGACTCGATGTAAGTTTAAATAACCTTTATTTTCAAACAATTTGGGATAATATTGTGTTTCTCGCGTTTGAGATTCGTATTCAGGCTATGACGCATGTTAGAAAAACTGTACAAGAAAAATAAACTATGTGTTAATCATGAATTTCTGGTAGTGTTTGGTGATTAAGTCTTTTGACATGTTTTCGAGATTAATGGGTTCTATTTGATTTCTCTTTGAATTGATTTATTTTTGTTTCTTTTCAATGTGGAAGATTTTCACACAAAGAAAAGTGAAAAGATTGTTGAATTTCTTGATTTTTGCTCAAGGAGGACTGTTTATCCAAATCAATGGATACAATTATTTTTGAATTGAGTCGTTCTTTGCTTTTTTGTTGTGAAAGATTATCACACAAGGTACAATAAAGAAAATGGGTAAAAAGGAAAATGATTTGCTAACGTGAACAAAACCTTAACTTTTAAGATGTGAGTTTGTTGAAAAACCTAAAAGAGAAAATGGGGATTCTGTATGTTTGTGAGTGATGACTGTCTTTTTCTTGTGTAACAGTTGAATGGTGGAGATGAGTCGAGAGAAACAATTGCACTGCAGGCAAATTTGCTTACATTTCAAGACAACAGAGACAATAGCAGTTGAATGGTATAATGGTGGTCATGTTTGTTATCGCAACGGCAGCGACAACGGCATATAAAAAAATGATGCGGGGAAAAGCTAAAGAGCCACAAAGCCCACAACAGAGATAAAAAAAGAGTCTAGATTTTCGGGTAAATAAACCTGATTGCATTGCAGAAAAAATTTTGAAGGGGAAGTGTAGACGCAAAAAGTGATATACCGAGACATGATGACGTTGGTTAAAAATACAAGCTTTGATATGGAAAAGGAAGATTTGTCGATATGATACAACCAAAACTTCATAATGGCATTTTTTTTAACAAATTCCTCTATAATAAAAGACGATGTGAACAAACTTTGATGTTGTATATGATTTTTGGCAAAGAGTTGTGCTATTCTTTTCTAGCGTTGCTTTTCATTGTTAATGTGTTTTTATTTTTTGATATAAATATTTTTTGTTAAACATCAAAACTTTCGTAGGTCTATTCATTTATGGATAAATGGTCGGTATTAGAGGGTAAGTGTTAGGTAAGGGTAATGAGGGTATTGAAAATCATTACCCAAGTGTATTTTTTAAAAATGGGTCGAGTAATAGCGAGTGTAAGGATAGGGTAAGGATATTTCGGATAGCCACAAACACAAGCAGAACGAATATTTCGAGCAATTTAAATTACTACCCGAAAAATTAATCATGGGTACTTTTAAATAAAAATTAATCCCAGTGTGTTTGTTATACCAACCAAACTAAAATATGATATTGATTATCATTATATTCTCACATCATATTGTCTAAAATTCATATATTTTTTGTCCATTATGCATATTTCAAGAGTCAACATGAAAGATTTCTCTTTCAATATACAGATTTTTTTTATCTACTATGCTTTTCCCATTTTCCCTTGGATAGTAAATGCTTCCAAATCCATTTTAAAATGCTTAAGGAAAAGCACTTAAGCTACGAGAAAATAGTGGTTGAAACATGAAGTTGCTTTATCGACGAAGAAACGTGTGATTTGATATGAAGTGGGAGAAGGAAGAGGTGTAGAAGACGCTTGAAGATGAACTAAGAGAACGAAAGATAGAATGGGAAGTTAAAGAAGACAAGACTAAACTTATGTATTGTGGAATTTATCTTTCGTGAAGGAGAATAAGAAGAAGAACATGCGTTAAGTTTAGTCTTTATAGGCTCTTATAGCAAGAAGCTTGAAACCCCACGAGTAACAAAAAACATCACATGCCTTTAACAATTTAACAATGTATTTTCCATCTTTCTCATGTTTATGTAACAAAACCCAGTCGGCCAATCCCCTATATTGATTATACACAATTTTCTTTGCTAATTTATATGAAAGAAAATATGGAGGGAGAGAGACCTTTAATTGAGCTTTGGAAATGGTAAGCATGAGACGTAAAGATATTTTCAGAATTGTTTTAGTTTTTTTGAGTTCGCCATGTCTTTGGAAGAGTTGCATTGTTCTTAAACTAACAAAAACATGAGGGTTGCTCGAAATATGAGTAGTAAATATGCACAAGAATAAGAGACCTTTTATGAGTGGATTTTAGACATTGGCGATGGTAGACAGATGCGCCTAATAATAGAGAAGTCGAGAAAGAGATTCCTGATGATTTACAAGTTTATGTGTTTTATTAATCTATTCTTAGTAATTGAGACTGGTTTTTATAGAAACATTTGATTTCATCGTTTAATTATTAACTTCCAGTAACTAGATGATCTATGAGAATATTGCTGAATATAAAAAACACATAACTATATTGAGAGAAATTTAGTCAAATAATCAATTGAAAAGCTTGCTTTTATTTGACAGTGAGAAATTTACGCCGTAATGGCGGCACGTTAGCAAATAAAAAGGGAATACCTAGCCTGCTAATATAGACATGATCTAAAACCATAACAATTTGCTTAACGATGAGCAGAATTATAACATTGAAAAGCTGAAGGAAGATCATGAGTGATGGTTGCTAGAGTTAACTAACGAGCAACGTGGTATTTATGACGAGATCTTGAAGGTTGTATGAAGATAACAATAATAATTTTCTAAGTTTATAATAGAGTGTTCATAAATTTTCCGTATTTTCATAGATTTGTTTGGTTGGGATTTTTTTTAACGGTAGATGCTCTTATTCGACTATTTAGCATTGTGACCTTTGAATTTTCATATTTAGAAAGGAAAATTCGGTAAATTTTTTTTTCTTTTAAGAATCAATAAATTTGTATTTTTTTATATATAAAGTCTGCTAATGAAACGTATTCACTCCCCGCACATGGTGCGGGCAACACCTAGTTTAAGTATAAGTAAAAGTAATGTTGAACTTTTCCTACCAATTAAACCTCTAACACATGTCTCGTGAGTTCGATGGTACCTTAAGCCCACGAATTAACAACTTGTGCGCTTCCTTTACTCCTTGGACTTCTCTAATTATTATTATTATTATTTTTAATTCATATGAAGCATTTCCCATTTCGAAAACGTTTCGGAAACAGAAACGCGATGGAAACGCGTTTCTTAAATTTTGTGATTTGAAACAAATGGAAACATCGTGTCCGTTTATGGAAACGCGACGGAAAAGTTGATTTTTGTTTTTGAAAACGTCATCTCTTGTTATTTTTGAATATTTGTGTTTTATTTTAAAATATAATTGTATATAGTTTAAATTTATAAGGACTTAATTGATAATTTGTAGTTTGTTTTATTTGTGCACACTAATATTTGTTTTCTATCTAATGGTCTGTTCTATCATAAGTTAGATGTTGCAGATGATAAATTTGGTTTATTAGATGATACTGATCTTAGGAGACTCGGATTAGAAGATCGACTAACCGGAGTTGGAGACAGTTTTGAGACAGTTGTGTTTGGTGGAGCTAATGAGAATTAGAATGAAGAAAATGAACTTTGAGTGTTACAATATTTATCTTTAGCTATTAAATATTTATGCATTGAGTTTATATTGTTCCAAATTCTATTTATTTTTTAATTATGGTTAAACTTATGTTATTTGAAATATTATGATCAATTTTGATTTTTTTTATGCTTAATGTTTCATTATATATTCTTATTAGACTTATAAATAAATATATAAATGTATATTTCAAATATAATATATATATATATATAAACTTTTCCAAAACGTTTCGTTTCCTTTTTTTTTTTAAAAATCGTTTCCGCGTTTTTAAACGTTTCGCTTCCGCGTATAAGTTTTCGTTTCCATATGCAACATAGGTCGGAAATAATGGTAAAAGATAAGGCTGAGGCTTATGATGAGCGTGTCTAATGACTTTACTTCTCGAGGGCTTATGTTCAACAAAAACAAAAAAAAGTTGTCTACTCAACTTAACTTTGATAAGAATTATCCATTGTGGATCCCAGTTAAAAGTAACTTATCATTCGGTAACTTTTTCTTACAGCTTTAAGTTTTCAACAAACGGAAGCGTGAACACTAATTCTAGCCTAGCTGAATTGGTATCGACTTTCTATGCATGGAGAGTCTCACCAGGGTTCGAGCAGCAAGTAATCTGTACAGTGAAATCTCTATAAATTAATAATCCATGTTTAGTATGATTTGAGGTAATCTAAATTACCTTTTTTTAATAAAAAAATGGAAAAAAAAAATTATTTACATGACTATTTTGTAGACTTTCTTAACTTTTTATAAATTTGAATATTTGTCTACTTATTGCATTTTTATTTCGAGTGTTAAGATGGACAATAACAGATGAAGATATATTTTTTTAACATCACATATGAAGACTTGGTATCTAAAATCATTATAGAAGTTATTACTATTTGTGTAAAAATCAAATTCGTGTTCAGCTAATGTGGATTCAAAAGGGCTTTAACTACGAATAAATTAGATCGTACAACATTAACTCGGACCCGTTCAAAGTCGCTGAGAGACTTAAATATTCGATCCATATTGGTACCAATTTAGGGTCATAAATCTTACCTAGCTCCTTCTAAGTTTAATAGTTCCCGAAAAAATCGAAACACCATCTCATTTTTTATATATATCAGACCCAAGTGACCTAAATTACCTCCAATTGATTGTGGTTAAAGTTATTGACGTTCAACGAAAAGTAAAAAATGGTCGCAAATGGCTTTATGCCACAATTATTATTTCTCTAAAGTAAATTATATTTATTAATTGGTTTTTCCGCCAACACTGTTTCCAAATCCAATATTTGAAATAATCACAAAAACCGTACCCATTCATGTCGTTTTGAACCGCTCTAAAGCAAAACTTATTACCACGAGCCTTTACGTTAGCATACGGATAAAAATCGATGACCCATCTCAACGCGACGTCCTCGAATGAGAGGAGACAGGAAGCAATGTTCAAGGGACCACCAACGAGTGCAAGAACCAACCTCCACAGATCCAACCACGAAACGCCACCGCTGAGTTGAATTACCACGAAACACGAAGAGAGAGCCATAACATACCTCATATCATGAAGCCGTCCTCATGCTTGTAGTAGGAGAAATGTCTAGCCTTGAATTTTAGTATTTGTTACTTTTTTGTTTGTTTGTATCAAAATCTATTAATGGGATTCTTAGTCAGACAATCTCAAATGTCCAATGAGAAAGAGAATACTAGAATTCCCTAATCATCTGTAAAAAAATATTTACTGTGATCATATTTTTGCTAACTTTTAAAGTGGATATACTATTATTAGTTTTGAGAATATTTCGATCATCTCGTAAACTTTAAATATGAATCCAACGTGGAGGTCAAAGTGTGTAAGGTCTAATAAATACACATGTAATTATTCGATTAAAGCATAATTACCTTTTTATTAAATATTAATGAATAGATTCTTGGTCACCAATTCGAACCCAGCCAAAATGGTAGAGACTCAGCATGCAACGGGAGTCTCACCAAGGTTCGAACGATATATTGGTACCCGAATGGAGAAGGAAAAATGATCTTCCTCTCGCATCACACGAAGGATCGTGTGGATGGAATTGGCAAATACGAAGGAGTAGATACTACTTCTGTCCCGGATGTGATTGTGATTACATCTGAGGTCGCAACAGATGGTAGGATTTGAGGTAAATCTAAATTACCTCTCTTTTTATTTTATTTTATTTTCTTCAACCTATTTTGTGGACCTAAACATTTGGTTTAAACGGAACACGGGAAAAAACGCCATAAGAAACCATAATATCTCACTCATGTCCAGTTTGAGGTTTTTCATTTAGAAGTGAGTGACAAATCAAAAACAAAAAAGGTCATCAATTCCAACCCAATGAGACTCTCACCTTGGTTCGACTACTAAATTGATACCGGAGATAGGAGGTGGTGACTTGGAGGAAGTGTTTAAAACCTAGTGATTAGGATATAGTAGTTGTGGTGGTGGTGAGGTAATGATAAATTTTTGCAGGTACTAGGACCACCCATATATAATAATAATTGAGCATGCATGTGTACAACGTGCTTATTAGTTTGTTACATTTACGTTTATATAAATACAACAAGGACCTAAGGATCTTAGGTAGTTAATTTTCAAGGGAAATATAAATGACAATCGTCTCCCGTACGCTATTGACATGTCTACCAAAGAAAATTGTCTCCCCTTTATTCTTAGTTAAACCAAGACCATTTGCAAAATTTTGCACTATCTATAGTCCAAGACCCAAAAGCACCCCATTATACCGCTATGCATATTTACAAGTCATTTTAGTGATTTAAGACCCAAAAACACACTAGAAGAAGAGATTAAGAACTCTAAAATATCAACTCATCAATGCTCTTGCTTGTAAACCCCAACCTTCCGTTTAGCAGACCCTAAACCATTTATATCGAGAACTTTCAATGCATTGATATGCCAATTTGATTTTATCATACTTCATCAACTTTATGTCCCGGACAGTTTTCAGGGAGTAGTCCAACACCACCTCCTTAAACCCTAAACCATTGTTGAAAGATTTGTGCAAGTTCAATCTCCCATTGACCCTTTTGATGAAGTTCGGATCTCTCCCATTTTTATCTTCTTCATCACTCTCCGAACAATCAAGTAAGACAATATAACGAATTGGTGGTTTTTCATCAAAATTGGCAATATATTGCTCGATTTCTTACTCCAACTGTTTAGTTGAGTGATTTAGTTGTATTTGATACACAGTAAACCAAGAAATTGGTCACTATAGGTAATTATGTTTCGAACTATCGAATTGTGTAGAAAAATAGAAAATGAACTTGTATTTATGTGGACATTTGAATACAATTGGTTTTAAAAAGTGGTTTGTAACAAGAAATGTCAGCCATAAGATATTGCATACAAATTACATAAAAACATCAAATACGAAGTTGGATAATAACCGATCCTATGATCGGTTAGCGAGTAAGACTACTCTTCGCATAACATCGTCAAACTCTCTTCTGTTGTATTTTTCTCAGTATATGGCACATATTTTTGCGTATGTAATAATTTGTGTGACAGTAATTCTGTATAATGTTTTTGTAGTTAATTATTTGTTTTATTTGTATCCTTTTTTATTGCTTATTTTCGTAACAAACAATATAATCAATTTCTTAATCAAATAAAATTATAATTTCGTTGAAAAAAAAAAAAAACTTGTATTTGTGTGCAATTAGAAGAAAGAGGCCCACACAGACCAAAAAGAAAGAAGAAAGTGGCCCAAAAGTTGATGATGATTTATTCCATCTTTGAAAAGAAATGGCATGATAAGGTGATAAACCCTAAAACAAAGGTGTTTATAAATAGTTGCAGTATTTATTATAATAAAAGACGTCTCCCCCGAACAAGAAAAAGTGGAGCAACTAAATTCCTGGAGAAGAGATATTTGTAAAGGTTATACTCTTTTTGAAGATTGTCCTGATTAGTTTCCATCCTTACTGGTAAGCTCCGGGTTTGTTTGATTTTATTCGTCTCTTACCTCTGATTTGCTATTGATTTCTTAAATTAGGGTTCCCAATGGTTGAAATTAGGATAATGTTTGGGTTGTGTTCTCGGATCGCTGATCCGTCCTCGTTACCGGAATGATTTGGTCGCAACATATTTGATTCTCGTCGATTGATTGTGTCCCTTTATTTTTCTTGGTATGAAACGAATGTATTTTTCTTCCACTTTTGACATATAACACACGATTGTTTAGAAGTCGATATTCCTGCGCATGTATCCATAGCTTACCTCCTTGGAAGGTTTCTTTTCTGCTTGATATGCTCTTTTATTTTCTTGATGGCCTTGTTTGCAAGTCGTAGTAAGAAATACAATTGTGGGCTCTGACTATTTTAACCAATGCAGAGATGATGCCGAATGAAGCTGATGATGAGAAGCGTGAGCTTATCTTTAAGGAAGATGGGCAAGAGTATGCACAAGTTCTTTGTATGCTTGGAAGATGGAGATGTGAAGCTATGTGCATTGATGGCGTCAAACGTCTATGCCATATCTATGATAGGATACGGATAGCCGCTGGTGACACCATACTTGTTGAACTGAGGGACTTCCAAGATGAAGAAGCTGATGTCATCCTCAATTACATGTCTGATGAAGCTAGGCTTCTTAAAGCATATGGTGAGCTTCCAGATAAATACCCGTCTTAATGAATGAATTGTTGGCGATCTTGATGAAGATGATAATGACTATATGTTGAGTTTGAGGACGAGTATATTGTTAGGATCTAACTTTGTTTTGGTTGTCATTTTAAGTTTTTAGATACACAGAATAATTGGTGATAACGTTACTGTTAAGATAGAGAATGTTTCGATTATCTCGTAAACTTTTAAATATGAATCCAACGTGGAGGTCAAGTGAGTCAAAGGTAATAAATAGACATGTAATTACCGATTAAAGCATAATATACTTAATATTAAATAATAAATGAATAGAATATTGGTCACCAATTCGAACCCAGCCAAAATGGTAGTGACTCAGCATGCAACGGAAGTCTCACCAGGGTTCGACCGATATATTGGGTACCCGAATGGAGAAGGAAGAATGATCTTCCTCTCGCATCATACGAAGGATCGTGTGGATGAAATTGGCAAATACGAAGGAGTAGATACTACTTCTGTCCCGGATGTGATTACATCTGAGGTCGCAACCGATGCGATCGCTACCGATGTGATTACATCGTAGCTCGGGTTTATCGACTATCTCAGTGAACATGCTCTCTGTGGTAGGATTTGAGGTAATCTAAATTACCTCTCTTTTTATTTTATTTTCTTCTTTTTAGGAAGCTAACTTTTGATTTAAACGGAGGTCTAGTTATTCATTTTAGGTATTTAAACGGATGATGTATTATTAATATAAAGGTATAGTTTTGTTGATAAAACAGCGACAATATATTTATTTAGAAGAAAGTGATAAATACCCGTAAAACCATTGGAACACAAGATAAAAACACGTAAAGAAACCAAAACTCATGTCAAGTTTGAGGTTTTTTTATTTAGAAGAAAGAGTGAGTGACAAATGAAAAACAAATAAGCTCACCAATTCCAAGCCAACCAAATTGGTAGAGTAATAAGATTATCACCTTAGTGACATGGAGGAAGTGTTTAAAATCTAGTGAATAGAGGATATCGTAGTAGTGGTTGTGGTGAGGTGATGAAATTTTGTTGCAAGTACGTGGACCACCCATAATAATTTAGCATACATGTGCACAACGTGCTTATTAGTTTGTTACATTTACGTGTATATAAATACAACAAGGACGTAAGGGGAGAGATATTAGACTCACAAATCTAAAGAAAGGGTAAGAGATAGAGAGAAAGAAGTTATGGGATACTTCTTGATTGCTCTTCTTGTGGTTACTTTCTCAATGGGAAATATCATTGAAGAAGCAAAGTGTGAAATACCTCAAACAGTTTTGAGCAAAATAGAGAGAATGAACAAACATGGTCCTTATTTGGGGATTGTAGCTCCAAACAACTATGAGCTTAACCCTCTTCTTGATTCTCCAGCCTATGTCCCTTATCCTTCAGTCATCGATTTCGCAGGTACTTTTTTTTTAAATCTATAAATCGAAAATAGATTTATCGAATCCTTTCGAATATATTGATTTGATTTATATAATTATCATGTAGGAAGAAGATTTCGATTTGGAAAAATATCAAACCAAAAAGTGATAATCGTGATGTGTGGACTAGGAATGGTAAGTACGTTTATATTTGTCTTTCATGCATCAAGGAGAACATTTTAACCATATGTACAAATACTTTTTCATTATCATTATTTTTTTTAATAAAAGTTTCTAAATATAATCAAAACGTATAATTATAAACAGGTAAACGCAGGAGTAACAACACAGTTACTAGTGAGCCTCTTCAGGCTTAAAGGAGTGTTGCATTATGGAATCGCTGGAAATGCTGATCCTAACCTCGAGATTGGTGACGTCACTATTCCTGAATTTTGGGCCCACTCTGGTCTCTGGAATTGGCAGGTTTGGTTTTGTTAACTTGATTAGTATTGAATTTTATTTATTTATAATTTGATTACATTTTACAATAATTTTATATGAAGAGGTTTGGAGATGGGACTGACAATGAATTGGCTCTAGAATCCGGAGGAGACTATACCAGGGACGTCGGTTATATTCAGTTTTCTGATTACAACAACCGAACCGACCATAACTTGCTCAACAGAATTTGGTACCAACCGGAAGAAATCTTTCCGGTCACCGGAACTCCCGAAGTCCGAGAACATGTCTTCTGGGTTCCCGTTGACAAGTCTTACTTGGATCTTGCACGCCAACTAGAGGTTTCACTTAACTCACACACATTATAAATATTTAATACCAATTTTTTTGACTAAGTAATCGTTAAGACCAAATCATCCTAATTAACTACTTGGATTTGCACACCAACTCCAGGTTTGACTAAAACTCACATAATTTAGATTACTTTAGTTTCGGCACACAACACGTTTGTCTACGTTAACATCAGCATTTCCCTATTATTACCATATTATTAATAACAAATTATTTGACAAGTGCTACCTACTTGGATCTTGCACGTTAACTCCAGATTTGACAACCATGACATACATTATTTTGATCTTGGTTGATAATATATATTCCCTATTTGTAATCTATATTGTATTTTAGCTGAGTCCTTTAATGGCCTAGATTAGATATATTTGACTAAAATTGTAGATTCTTTTCTATTCGTTATATATTAATTCCAAATTATAAAACAATAATATATTCGATATATAAAATGTAGCCAAGATTTTTTTTCTATGAATACATATTCTTTTAGCTGTTTAAATGTGTGAATTTTTTTTTATGTAAGTATAGTTTTTATGTTACTTTTTCTGTATTAATACTTTTAAAAGTTTTTAATATTATTTTGTACTCTGAAACCAAAAAAAATATTTTGGTAAATGATGCTAAATAAGTATAAAAATCAACAAACTTTTACAAATACATAAATAAATCATCTTTTAAAAAGAAAAATACATAAATATATCATATGTGTGACGTGTCCATGAAATCTTATTTTCTTTATATTAAAAGAGGCGTAATTCGCCAACGTATCAAACCGAGAACTATTAAAAAAATAAAATAGACACAAACATTAATATAATTGTGTCATTACTCATAATCAATAATAGATAGTTATATATTATTTTGATACAGGCCATGTGGCCATATCTCCCTTTATTAAATTATTTTTACGTAGAAATATGGTTATAGTGACATTATTGTGTCTTCTCTTGCAGGCCATGAAACTACCACAGTGCGTGAATACCACGTGCCTCCCTCGACCATCGAAGGTCGCCGTCGTTGACCGTGGGATGAGTGCAAGCGTCTTCGTCGACAACGCATCTTACCGGAAATTCCTCCGCTCCAAGTTCAACGCCACCGCCGTTGAAATGGAAAGCGCCGCCGTGGCTCTCATCTGCCACGAGCAAAACATCCCTTTTATAACAATCCGTTCGCTATCCGATCTCGCCGGCGGCGGTTCCGACGTCGAGAATGAGGCCAATATTTTCAGCAGCTTAGCCGCGCAGAACTCTGTCGATGTTCTTGTTAAGTTCATTGAGTTATTATCTCCACACGGAGGAAAGCTTGCATCGGAATAAATTATGTGTGAATTAAGAACCAAATAATAACGACGTTTTCTTAAAAAATAATAAAATGCAGTGTTTTGAATTATTTGTATGTCTATTTTAATATATCATCATATTTATAATTTAGTAGTTCTTGGTATGTTGTCTTGTCATACAAGAAGTCAAGAATCATCCGTTGTCTTGACGTGGCTCTAAGCGTGATGACGTGTCGGTGATTAAGAAATAACCTACACAATTTATTTCCTTGGTTTGTGGAGGATTAATTAGCAAACCGGTTTAGATTAAGAGAACTTGGTTATTTTAAAATTAAAATAGAGATTAGGTCAAGAATCACCCGTTGTCTTGACGTGGCTCTAGACGTGATGATGGTTGATTAGAAGATGACGTGTCGGTGATTAAGGACCTACTCAAATTATTTCCTTGGTTATTGTCAAACCGGATTAGGTTGAGAACCTGATTAATTTTGTTAAGTACAATTAAAATAGAGATTAAGTCACCAATTCGAGCCCATCCAAAATTGTAGTGAACTCAGCATGAAGAGTGGAGTCGATGCCTCTGTGTTTAGCGATTTGAGGTAATCAAGATTACCTCTCTTTTTTCCTATTTTTTCATTAATTTTAAGAACATTGAATCTCAAATAATTTTATCAAAAACAGAGATATTTTTTTTTTTTCATCATCCTGGAAGCATAAAGAAAGAGATCGTAATTTCAGAATCGATGATGAGGAAGATGCAATGTGCTCGAATTGTTTTTATTTACCGAACCGGTTAAGATTTGGTAACCTGTAAATCGTTGATTTATTATTTGGTATATTGCATTGGGACTCGGTTAATTCTATTTGATTGGGCTTTTAGTGGGCCTCCATAGTAACATGAAACAGCTTCATCAACAAGAAGAGATTAGTTGTTCTTTGGGATTTCTGTTTCAGATTCTGGGCAGATTCTTGTGAAGAAGATCTATATATGCAGTATTATTACATATAGAGTCTAAAATCTTCAACAATTTTTTTGTCCAATTTGACATCAGAAAACATATATCCCAATCTCAACAGTTAATACAAAAAATAAACCAAACAAATAGCATTGAACCGAACCAAATGTGAGTGATCTTCTGATTCTATTACTCATCCTCTCCAATTAATGACCCTGCAAAAGCAGAAACTAGACAGATACTCATTGAAAAATAGAAAAAGATGATGAATGAAGATGAGAACCGGGTTAGCCTTTGGGAATCCGGTTATTTTACCGGAGCAGCTAAGTACAATTAATATTGAAGTGTGGACACCAATCGACACCTATCAAAGTGGCTGTGTCTCAACTTCACATTAACACATGCCACCTGGGTTCGATGGTACTCTCTCCCACGAATTAAAAAAATCGTGTGGTGCTTTACTTCCCGAGAGATCACGTCTCTGTGGCTACTCATCTTCTCTACCTTGTGTAGAATTTCAATTTGAGGTAATCTAAATTATCTCACTTTTTATTTTTTAGAAATTTTTTCTTGATGGAATCTTGATAGATGTTATCAAATTTTGCAATAATAATGTACTTTATTGTTTAACAAATACAATTTCATTTTAAATGTTATAAAACAAATGCATGACAAATCTTAAATGTTAATTTTGTAAAAAAAATGTTATAAAATTATTATTATTAAATTGAATAAATCTCTATCATAAAAAAATAACATAATATTTGTAAAAATCTCTTACATAAGAGATCAACAAAAGAAAGAATCTTGAAAGGTCCACAAGTAAAGTTACATATATTCATTTACTAGAAAGTGGGAAACCAATACCATTGCGTGTTGTAGGAAATGTAGCAAACAACATACTACAAAACACTCCTACACCAACCGGCAATGCCGTGAGAACCTCCAACGCTTCCGCTGACGGCGCCGGAAAAAAAACAATTCACCGCATTCCGATCAAACAAAACCACCGCACCAAACACCAATAAAGACATGAAAGCATGAGCGAAATCAATAAACCTTAGTTTATATTTCTTAGCTAATTCTTGAGGAAGCGTCGCGGATCCATCGATGATCCAGAACCCGTGAGCCGTGGCAAATCCGTAGCAAATTGTACCGTTGTTGTCTTTGTAAGAATCAGTGAAACTAAGTATGAAACAAGAGAATCCACAAATGGTAATTAAAATCGATGTCATGATCTTGCTAACTAAATCGCATTGACCGCTGTTTGAGAAAATCGGCGATAAGAGTTGAAACGCGAGAACGGTTCCTGTTGGTAAGAGATTAGCTAAATGAGCTGTGGTTTGAAACGTTTGACCTATTGCTTTTTGGATCCATGTGTTTCTTTCTATATCTGGAAAGTCTTTGTTGGTTTCTTGATCAAGAAGTGGCTTTTTGACATCTTCTTCTTTAGTACTCGACTTTGTTTGATGATCGTCAACAACTTTGATCTCCATTTATTGGAAAGCTTTTGTTCCTTTGTTCTCTACGATTTTAGGAAATGATTTGATGTAGGAAGGAATAATGATGAAACTTTAAGTAGAGGAGATTTATATAGAGAGGCTTTACGCTTTTTTTATGCCTTGCAAGTAACCTTTGCGACCCAACCAAAGTCTTTGTTTAAGTGAAGCATGTTCTTTGCACACCATTCTTTACTTACAAGAGTATTACAAAAAAACTTAATATAATAGTTTATTATCTGTTCTTAAAATTTCTGTGAAATTTCGTGTCATGTTTGAGTATACTGAGTTTCCATGAACAATTCTACATGTCATTCCTCGTTACTAAATACTTTCAACTTTTTTTTGTTATCTTCTTTTTAGATTTATATTCGTAACTGTAATCTTTAGGGGGATTTTTATTCAGACCGTGTCAAAAAATGTCAATGAGAAGCGCGTCATACAAGAATGATCAAATCGACCGTATAAAATAATAATAACTTTGGTCTTTTTGTATGAAGAAAATAATAATGACTTTTCATTATCATAGTTATTTATTATTATAAAGTGGATATTTGTATCCAGAATCTTCCGATTATCTTGTAAATTTTAATACAAGACTGATTCATCGTGGTGGTCAAGTAAGTATTGTTTAATAAATGGATAACTAATTATTCGGTAAGACTATGTTTAACGCAAAGTGCTTAATTAGTCAACCTCCAATATCGTTTCCTTTACCTTTATTCCTTTTATAAATTTTCGATGTTTTTTTGCATCATCTTATTTAACGTCAATATATGAAATCATAGAAGGCACGCATTAAGACCTGCACGTTACATATTTTGTTATCATAAAATTCCAATTTTTGTTTCAAGGAAGTAATGAAAAATAGTTAATACAACACACTCGCATAATCCGGGCGTTACGCCTCACAGATGTGTTTGTGTAATACTGTTCGATAATGATTGTCATCAAGTGTACGAAACAACATAGACATGTCCTCAGGTTATTGATGAAACTTGTAAGGAAAGTTCTTGTCATAATTTGGACGGTGGACCTAACTTGGCTCCGTGTTGAACAAGCTAATAACTCTCTTTCTCTTTTCTTTTATTTATTTTGGTTTAGAAAAATTTTAAATTAAGAAAATAGTCGAGTTTTTCAAGATTAAAGATATACTTAGATTTAGTTTTATGGGTTTAGAACTTATTTTAAAAGTTAGAGTTTAATATTTTGGGTTTAATACATTTTTTTAGGTTTACGATTTAATCTCTAGCATTTAGGGTTAAGTTTAGAGAAAACACATTATTTCTTTCTCCTTTCAAGTTCAAAGTTATACTCTTAATCCTTATTATGTTCATTCATACAACTATTTGTAAACAAAAAAATAAACTAGAATTTGTGACAATTAAAGTTTACAAAAAAATTATTTGCAATATTTAAGTTTATTTTACTTAAATATTTCTAAAATATTAAATTACTTAACTGAGATTGAATGGTAAGTATGAAGATCTTTTTTTGTCATGGAATCCACCAACAAAAGATACAAAACTAAATTGGCATTTATGGAAAGCAAGAAGTTCACTGACTAAAAAGTGTGCTAGAGGAATGATATATATATACGAACTTGAGTAACATGTTAATGATTTAGTTCAAGATAGGCCAAAAGAACCACAATTTCAAGGGGACATATTAAGAATCTCACGTGACAATTAAGAAAAGATCTAAGTAATATATAAGGACATGCGTCAATCCACTTATTACCAATCGTTTTGAGTTGGAAGTCAAAGAGAATTGATAACTAGATAGATTTCGTTTTCCTTTTAGGTCGGTTTTGTTCCGGTTTGATTTGGCTTTGCTTCTACAAAACTATAACCAAACTCTAACAGAAGTATTTTCGGGTTTGGTTGGTTTGGTTAAAATGTTCACCCCTATTCACAACTAAAACAACCTTATTAAACCGGACCAAGTCTTGTCCATATCGATACAAATGCGAATTTGTATTGTAAAACCAAAACCGGTTTCATGATCTTATAATGTATATCCCCTCCAAAAGAACACAATTCAAATTACAACAAATCTCAAAAAACAAAACAGTTTTACCAAAAAAAACAAAACAACAAAAAATCTCAACCTGAGCAACAACCAGAAGTTTTAACAGCAGTAACATCATCTTTGTTTCCAATATCAATAGTCTGACCTTTAGGCAACGACGTCGGATCACCGGTTCCATCAAGAGCTTTACGACTCATTACGCGATAAATCTGAGTCAAAACATGAGTGAAAGCTTGTTCAACATTTGTAGCGTCAAGAGCAGAAGTCTCCATGAAAAACATGTTTTCTCTTTCTGAGAACGATCTTGCTTCCTCGGTGGGAACTGCGCGAAGATGACGAAGATCAGCTTTGTTTCCAACGAGCATGATTACAACGTTTGCATCAGTATGGTCACGAAGCTCCTTGAGCCATCTTTCGACGTTTTCGAATGTTACGTGTCGAGTTATGTCGTATACTAGAAGTGCTCCTACTGCTCCTCTGTAATATGCACTCGTGATTGCTCTGTATCTGTTGAAAAAAGAACAGAGTATTGAAGAAAACAGAGCACATAGACCGAGAAATGAGTTTACGTGGACAATCCGGTTTACAATTTACTTGACGGTTTGCGTTTCTTTGTTGGTTTAATGGGAACTCAAACTAAATAAAACCGGTTTAGATCTGCTTTTCACATTGTTGATATAGATTTAGGTTTAGATTTAGTTACAATAAAAATATAAGTATTCGTTTGAGTAGAATTGTAGTTATATAATCTCATCAATTTTTTATATTTTCTTATATGTACATACATTTATTCCCACCGTGTTAAATTAAATGTTGATTTATCATTATTATCTTTCAAAATAAATATTTTTTTCAGGATTTCTAATATTAATTTGAAATAAAAAAATCTTATTTAATATCAAGTCAAAATTACCAAAAAAATAAAGAAAAGAAATAGGACTGAATAACAAAATTCAACTTATTTTGTAAGAGTATAATAAAAAATTAACGTATGAAAGTCACCAACATTTAATGTGAAATCGATAGAGTTTACAACATAAAATTTAATAAAATTTAGGTTTATTCAATTACACTAAAATCTTTGGTTCCAACATTTAATAAAGAGATATAGTTTGATATTTACAAGGAAAAAAATGCTCAATTTCGGTTTAACATTTTGGTTTTGCTTCGTTTCGGTTTATTCCCATTCTTGAACCGGAATGAAACAGAGCACAGAAAGAGGAAAACAGAACAGAGGATTGTTTACCTTTCTTGTCCGGCGGTATCCCAAAGCTGAGCTTTGATGATCTTCTCGTCAACATGAACACTTCTCGTCGCAAATTCGACACCGATCGTTGACTTTGACTCGATACTAAATTCATTTCTGGTGAATCGAGACAAAAGGTTGGATTTTCCGACGCCGGAATCTCCAATCAAAACTAATTTGAAAAGATAATCATAGTCATCGTCGGCTCTATACGCTCCCATTATTGATAATCCCCCAAAAAACCAGAAAAAAATAAGAAAAGAAAATTGAAAATCTTTGATCGATGTAATAAAATGTTAGAGAGATGTTGTAATGATCAGATATGTTGTGTTATGTAATGAAATGAAAACATGGGTAGTGGGTAACGACGAAACGCTTATTGGTTTTGTTAAAATGAATAATTATCAATGATGTGTTATTATTAAAATGCATGACTAAGCATATTTTATATGTATATATATGCTTTAGAAGTCGTTGAAAAGATTAGAGAACAAACATGGTTGACGAAATCTTCGAGTTTATGGCCGCCATGAACTGGTAAACAAAGAACAAATACACTTGCAGGGAAAAAAAATATAGAATATTATATAACAACAAAAAAAGAGTATTTTAGAAAAAAATTATATTGTTTGGCTTCGGTATAATCAAATTATTCTTAGAAACTTTTCCATAAATAAAAGGATAGCAATGTGTAGAGGTGACATTTGATTGAATAATTTTGTTTCAATTTATGCTTAAGAAAAAGGTGTGAAGTACAATTAAATGTGATATGTAGAGGTGAGATTAATAACATATATTTAAATGGGTAGAGATTTTAACGTGTAAAAGTCATATGAATTTACTTACCAACTCTAAAGGTAAACTAATTACTTAAAGCCCAAAGCCAAAAATAAATAAATATATATATATATAATTTTTAACTATGTTGAATTTAATTTGTTTGACCCCTAAATAAATTGGCAAAAAAATAAATTATTTTTCAATTATGTTATTGAATATTATTTCTATCTATATGTATTCATATTTGGCATGATTTTGATTTATATATGTAGCGGTGTCTCAAGATTTACAAATTTGAAAGATCCATACAGATATTGGGAAAATACTTGACATCCATAACACGGAGTACGAGAAAATAACCATAAAGAAGAAACCTCTAATGTTCACTACTCGTTTGAAAGTGGTTTGTGGACGTATGAGAACTAATTTTGATATTTAAATAAAATGCATAGAACCGGAAACCGTTTAGAAGTTGTTTGAAAAGAAAATCAGAGTTAGGACAAAACAATGGATTGCAAGAGGACGGTAATCGAGTGTGAGCATGTCATTGATATCTTAAATTCAAATGATATTGATTCAGATGTTGAATCCAGATCTTATTTTAGCTCGTGTTATTTTTCAACTCACTCGGGAAAAATCCCATTATTAGTTCTCTTTTATTTGAAGTATCTTTGGATAACAATAACTCTTGAAGATAAGATCAGTGAACACATCATGCACAAAACTAAATACTAACATTTCTTAAGACTAAATAAATAAAAAATAACACTAGACGGTGTTAACAAAAAACATCTATTAGATTTTCATTGTTCGATACCATTTCACATTTTATATATATAAAAAAAATTATCAAAATTGAGATTGATATATATTTTTACTAAAAAGGAATTTCTTTACCCAATTGTTTTTAATTATATGAAAATGGTTAAATATTAGTTCATCTAATTACTTTGCTTTTAGTTTTATACCAACAAACAAGATAAATGATTCCATTTTTGTAAAATGTGAAATTTATGTTAATCTTGATGATTCTCATTTTGCTGTAGCGTCCAAGACTTTCTCAGCAGCTTGTAAAACATTTTTTGCAGCAATGTACTTTGTGATGGATGCTCGTTCCCAAGTAACCACAATATAGAAATCTTCATCCCACTTTGCTGCGGAATAAGCATTTTTGGTGGCATGGGATTTGGCTATCATTATCCCCTTTCGCCAAAGGAAAACGTTGGCAAACATGGCTAGAGCTTGGACCGATTTTGACTAATTAGACCAAAACGGAATTTGTTTCACCAATTTAATTTTTAAGAAAAAACAAAAGCTTCCGGAGTTGATGAGACTAGGCCAATTTTTTTTGTTTTTTTATATGATCAATTTAGTTACCAATTTAAATAAAAATGAAAACCATTATACCATGGTTTATAAGGAAAAATTTAAGACTTCTAGTTCTAGATCAAAAAGAGAGGGTTTGATATAGTCAAAAACTCAGAAAGAACTAAACAATATATTTAAGAAAAAACTCACCACTCAAAACGACAACGCATAAATCATCCATCCATAAATCAACTTGTTTTTCTCCCAACGAGTTGGGCAAAAGAAAACCATAACACAAATTTGAACAAATCATAATCAATCTCCCAAATGCAAAGCTTCATCAACAACCAAAGCCAATGCAGCAGCAGCACCAACATAAGTATGTGGAGTTAATTTCAAAATCTCATCTTTAGCTTCTTCAGGCAAATCCAAACTTTTGATAAACTCTCTTATACTTTCTTCATTCACTGCTTTTCTTCTTGTTAACTCCTTCAGCTTCTCATACGGCTCTGGAAAACCAAATCTCCTCATAACAGTTTGTATTGGTTTAGCGAGAATTCCCCAATTTTGATCCAATTCTTCATTTAACCAAGCTTTGTCAACTTATACATATCCAAAACATCCTTAGTTTTATTACAAAGTCGAAACCTTTCGTTGCGGGTTATTACAACAATGATACCTAAAGCTTCCCTATTTATCACAAGGTTGAAACCTTTTGTTACGGGTTCTTCCAAATATCACACCTTGGAGAATACATGTATAATTTCATTCCAATCGCTCTATGTTAAGTTATATGGACTTTCAACTCAAAACCAATTGATAGTAAATGTAGGTTGGCCCATGTTCTTTAAATACTACTCTCTCTGTTTTATAATAAGTGTTATTCTAGCATTTTCCACATAAATTAAGAAAACATATTAAAATTATTTTATATCCCTAAAAACTAAGTTGAGTTTTAACATTCTTTTCTTTTATTGGTTAATATTGAGGTTAAACTAGACAATCTATACTAAAAGTTACATTGTAAATCTAAAATGACACTTATTTTGAAACGAAAAACATTTCTAAAACGAGACTTATTGTGAAATGGAGGGAGTAGTTAGTATCACTTTCACCTACACCCTCTATTCTTTTGGTTATTGATCTTGATATGTTCCCGCATAAATCGAAGGCCTTAATTTTGGGTGCATGGATCGACGGTCTCATCGGATTGAACTGCGTGGATCAAATTCTAATATCATGATAAATTTGGAGTAAATCCTAGAAGAGAAGAATTTCTCATTAATAAAAGTGTTAAGTCCTTGTCTTATATACAAAGATAAGAGAGGATAAAAAAAAACTATCCTAATTAAATATTTAAATCATTCTAAACCAAGATACTAAACCGGATCCTTATCGACCCACTAGTTATAATGTGTAAATTATTTGTTGTCTTCCTTAAATCCCATCCTCTACCGTATATATAGGAATATGGAAATATATACAGAGGGAATATACTAATATGCTTGTAATTACTTAGTTCCCAAGTCTATGTATTGTATATATACTCTTTTATTTTCATTAATGATAATCATTCAATTAACTAGTCATGCATGGTATCAGAGCCAGGTTTAGGTTCTTTAAAAAACTAAACCTGAAAAATTTCTTATCTCTTGTCGTCTATTGTCTTCTTAAACAAGCCGCCATATCTCCTCGTGTGGTAGTTAATCTTGAAACAAGTCATTGCCTCTTCTTCATGCCCATCGTTGATTCAAACTCCTCCTCATCAACTCCCATCTCCACAATCGATGTCTTCAATCATGAAGAACCAAAAACTACCCTCATCTCCATAAACAGGTCAAACATCACCAAACTCACCACCACCAGTTACCTCATGTGGAGTTGCCAAGTAAATGCTCTACTTGAAGGACATGTTTTGCACCCGTTCCTCCAAGGCACAACCGCCGTTGTCGACAATCATGGTTGGTGATGTCTCCTCACCAAACCCTAATCATAGTGCGTGAAATCGACAAGAACGCCTCCTTGGTCGGTTCCCTCCCTCTCTCTCTCTCTCTCTCTCTCTCTCTCTCTCTCTCTCTCTCTCTCTCTCTCTCTCTCTCTCTCTCTCTCTCTCTCTCTCCATGATGTCTAGTGCCACAAACTCTACTGAGATTTGGAGTTTCTTGACCACGTCGCTTGGAACTCCATCTCGTGAACATATTCGTCAAATCAGACAACAGATTCGTGCCACCTCCAAGGGTACGAATTCTATCAGTGATTACCTATGCCTCATGAAGACGAAGGCTGATGAACTCGGTCTCCTCAGCAATTCGATGGATCTCGAAGACTTTCTTGAAGATGTTCTCAATGAACTTGGTGCAGAATACAAGCCTGAGATAGATGCCATCCATTGTTGTGATACTCCTATCCCATATTCCGAACTTCATGATAGACTCCTGAACCGTGAAGCAATGATTTTGGAGTCTGCCTCACTGCTTGTCTCACCGGCGGCCTCATCCCTTCTGGTTACTGCGCATGCTGCTGGTTATCGCACTCGTCCGCAGCAACAACAAATCCGTCCTCAGCAGTCCAACCATGGTCAGCAACAACGTGGCCGTGATCAGCAATCCGGCCTCCCTCGTGGCTTGCATCCCTATCTCGGTAGATGTCTAGCTTGTGGTACTCAGGGTCATGGAGTGAAGTATTTCCCAGAGTATCATATTGTTAGGAGTTCTAACCAGCAATCAGGATGGTCTCCCAACAACCAAAGCAACAACTAGCGCCCACAAGCTAATCCTGCCTTGCTCCCGGTTTTAGATTCCATAGGTTGGCTCCTTGATAGTGGCGCTTCCCATCGTATGACTTCAGACTCACTACAAGAAAAAAGGCTTTTGATAGCAGCTGAAAAACGCTATCTAAAGATACCATAGCATTTTAAGAGATTCTTTATAGAAACCAAAACTCAAAATCAATATAAAAAAATGAATTTCTTCTTTTATCTGAGTGATTCAACATACCTAGAAAAGAAGAATCTATATCTATATATAACCGTAAAGATCTACTTGAAAAGCACCATGTTAGGGTTTTCTTACTCGAACCTGATGGCCCATAGAAGAGAAAATGCGGACAGTCTTGCTTGGTAACCTAAGGGGATAATAAAAAATCAAATCCCAAATCATCGAAAAATCCCTAGAAGATAACTAAAAAACGGTTAGGGATTGAGAAGAAGGGTACCAATTTCTTGTGATTTTGGGCGATAGGAATTTGGTTTTTGATTTCTCAACGGCGGAGCAGGGGCGGAGCTGCGTTTTTTCGGCCGTTCTGAGCGACCATTCTGGGAGAGTAAGAATTCGAGAGGGAGATTGACAGAGGAGGCGACATCTTGGAGCGAGTAATGACGGGAAACAAAGAGTGTCTTTGAGAAGAAGATGGAGACGGTGTGGAGTGACCGAAGGCGAAGAAATGCGAAGAAGAGAGCAGAACTCGCATATCTATTGATTAGAGGAGAAGGTCGTGAGCGGAACAAGAGGGAGAACGAAAAGGTAGAGGGGGGAGAGCAAAATAAAATTAGGGAAAAAAATTGGAGGAAAAAAGTGGAGCCAATTTTTTCATCAATTTTTTTGCTAAGTGTTTTATGCGGTCATTTAAAATATTTCGTTTCGCTCAACTTTGTATAGCGTTTAGTTGTGTATCTGCTATTAAAAAACTGGTGCGAAACCAAAAAAGTTAACCCGTGGATATTGATAGTGTTTACTAATAGACAAACGCTATCTAAAACTCAAGGTTTAGTCAACCAAAACAGAACCGAAAAAAACGCTATGCTAGACTGCTATTAAAAGTCTCTTTTTTTGTAGTGACTTGCAGAATCTCTCTCTTCACTCTGCTTATCAAGAGGGTGATGATGTTCTCCTTGGTGATGGCTTTGGTTTGTCTACTACATAGTTGGGCTCTTTATTTATTCCGTCGTTTAAGAGTTTTTCTGTTCTTAACAATGTGTTGTGTGTGCCATCTCACAAGAAGAATTTGATTTCTGTATTTCAACTATGCACTATTAGTGAGGGTCTCAGTCACGTTTACTCCTACTTATTTTCAGGTGCAGGATCTGGACACGGGGATGCTCTGACTCAAAGGAATGCCTAGTCAAGGCACCTATGCATGGTTGGCTACGTCTCCCACAAAGAAACCGTTCCTGGCTTTCGCTTATGTTACCAAAACTTCTCTCTCAGATTGGCATTAATTCTAGAGTAGGACACCCGGCTTTACCCATTTTTAATAAGATAATTTCTAAGTTTTATCTTCCACTTGATTCTACTGTTTCTTTTTCATCTCCATTACACCATTAATAAAATGTACAAGCTGCCTTTTTCTACATCAACACTTAAGTCTTCTATCCACACTTAAGTCTTCTGGTCCCCTTGATATTATCTTTTCTAACGTATGGTCTTCTTGATATTATCATTATTTTTTTACCATTACACTCGATATATCTGGCTTTACCCTTTCAAACAAAAGTCCCAAACACATGATACATTTGTCCGCTTTCATGCCTGGTCGAGAATCAATTTCGAACCAAACTTCGTACTCTCAATTCTGTTAATGGTGGGGAATACATAGCTTTAGCTAAGTACTTAGGAACCCATGGGATCTCTCACTTTACCTCTCCTCCACACACACCTGAACATAATGGCCTATCTGAAAGACGACATCGTCATATTGTCGAAACTGGTCTTTCCCTTCTTTCCCACGCCTCCATGCCACGGTCTTATTGGCCGTTTGCATTTGTCATAGCTATCTATCTTATCAATAGAATGCCCATACATGTGTGGTCTCTAACCTCTCCCTTTGAGAAGCTCTGTGATCACTCCCCTAACTATGAGAAACTTAGGATATTTGGTTGTCTCTACTTTCCTTGGCTTAGACCCTATTCTGCTCATAAGCTCGACAAACGCTCCACTCCCTGTGTCTTCCTTGGTTACTCTCCTACACAGAGTGTCTATCTATGCTTAGATCGCTCTACTTCTAGGGCCTATACATCTCACCACGTTTTCTTTCATGTGACAGTTTTTCCCTTTAATATTTCACTTGCTCCGGTAACAAAGGACACACCTGATTCATCCTTGGAATCTTATATTCTTTGGACTCCGTTAGTTACGATTTATCAGAATGGTAACCAACCATCCATTATCGAAAAACAACCCGCGCCGTTTTCAGATCCCCCATCTCCACAAGAGACAACATCGGCCTCATCAGAACCTGTTCTCGACTTGCCGCAAACAACTACTCCTAAGGTTGCTCTTGAGGATGCTCATGTTATAGAGAGGTTTCTCTTGAGGCTACTCTTGTTCCTATCGCTGAGCCTCGCCCTGTGCCTCCTCCGCCTCATGCTCCCACACGAACCATGAAGACTTGACTTCAGAACAATATCCGCAAACCTATTGTGAAGATGAACCTTAATGTCATTGCTTCCAAGATATTCTCTGAAGTTGAATCCACTACGGTCAAAGAGGCTCTTAAGGATCCTTGATGGGTCTATGAAGGCTGAACTTGACGCTCTTGGTCGAAATAACACTTGGGATCTTGTTTCTTTTGACGAGGTACTTAATACAGTTGGTTATAAGTGGGTCTTTACCATTAAATGTAAGCCTGATGGTTCTATTGACAGGTTTAAAGTCGTCTTGTTTCTAAAGGCTTTCATCGGCGTCCGGGTCTTGATTTTGCTGAGACATTCAGTCATGTTGTTAAAGCTCCTACTGTTCGTTTGGTGTTAGGAGTTGTCGTTGAAAAGAATGGGGTTCTCTATCAGCTTCTTGTGAACAATGCCTTTCTTCCAGGTACTCTTCAAGAGGCGGTTTATATGAAACAACCACCTGGATTTCATGACAAAGAGAATCCCACAGCCGTTTGCAAGCTCAACAAAGTAATCTATGGGCTCAATCAACCTCCCTGGCCTGAAACAATGAACTTTGGTCTTATCTTCTTTAGTCTGGATTTGTGAATTATTTGCTTGATGCGTCTCTTTTCATATACAACAAGCATGGTATTCTTATGTATATACTTGTGTATGTTGATGATTTTGTTGTCACTGAGAATGATTCTTATCAAGTAAATAGTTTCATTCAAGCTTTATCTACGCAATTTTTCGTCAAAGACTTGGGGGAAGTCTCTTATTTCTTGGGTGTCGAGATACATCGTGTACCATCAGGACTTCATCTATCTCAGCGGCGTTATATTCTGGATGTTTTGACAAAGACCCATATGCTTGATGTGAAGCATGTCTATACGCCTATGGCTACTGATCTACTCTTTCATTATACTATGGTTCGAAACTTGATCCATCTGAATATTTTGCGGTTGTTGGCAGTCTTCAGTATATTTCCTTGACTCAGCTGGATGTTTCCTTTCCTGTGAACAAGCTGTCGCAGTTCATGCATCAACCGACGACTGAACATTGGTCTGCTGTGAAGCGTCTCCTTCGTTATCTTGCTGGCATAACCATTCATGGTCTCTTCCTTTGTGCTTCTTCCAATGGCCCGTTACATGCTTTACTGATGCAGACTGGGCTAGTAATAAGGATAATTATATGTCGACGAGTGTGTATATTGTCTACTATGGTTCTCATCTGATTTCTTGGTCTTCCAAGAAGCAAACATGAATTTCTCGTTCTTTCACATAAGCAGAATATCGGTCTCTTGCTAACACTGCTTCTGAAGTCTTATAACTGTTATCTCTTCTCTTGAAAATGCATCTCTTTTCTACTCAGATATTGACCATCTAGTGTGATAATTTGGGAGCCACATAGCTAAGTTCTAATACAGTCTTTCACTCTCCTATGAAACATGTTGCTTTGAATTATTATTTTGTTCGTTCGTGAACCCATTAATTCTCTCATTAACTCTCCTGGTTTCATTGTAATTCTCTCTTTTTTTTTTTTAATATAATTCTCTCATTTATTGAATCTAAGTAAATCAAGTCAATAATACCTACGTTGATTATGCTTTCAACATATTCATTCAAGCCTGACACCAATATCAAATCTAAACAATAATAAGGGTTAACCACTTTAGAAATATGTAAACATGTGGTTGCGGTTAATATTACAGCGAGAACAACTTTTTGACTTGTTTCATGAATCCAAAAAAAACAACACTTGCTTACAGTAATACCAATTAGTCCACGCGTGAAGGTTATAATAACACCGTGAAGATTATAATAACACCATAATCAACGAGGATATAATTCACTGATCGATGCATCTTCAACAGACACTGGAACACACTTGGTCGTCGTAGATTGATCCGAATCAGGCGGATCTTTTGCGGATCTACTCTGAACTAAAAATCCTGGTTGCTGAGGCACTGGTAAAGTCATAACATTACTAGTGAGCATCACAAAAATGGTTGACAAGATCGGACGCTCTATGGGATCTTCTTGAACACATAAAAGACCAATATGGATGCATCGAACCACTTCATGCTTCTGGCAATTATTTATAATAGTTGGATCCACAAGATCTAACACTGTTCCGCTACTCCAAAGCTTCCAAGCCTAAAATATCAATCAATCATTTCAACCATTGCTTATTGCAACTACTTGTAAGAGAGTTAATTATAAAATTTGAATGCCTTTAAACTTACATATGTGACCAAGTTATTTGCACCGTCTGTTTTGAAGAAGCTGCTATTCTTCCTACCGCTTATAAGCTCAAGAACTAACACTCCAAAACTATAGACATCAGATTTCATTGAGAACTGCCCATGTGTCGCATATTCGGGAGACATGTAACCACTGAAATCCATAACAATTTTAGTACATTGTATTAATATTCAGAAAATGCAACTTTGAGAAGTTAAGTGGAAGACTTACTAGGTACCAACAATTCTGCTTGTGTTCTCTTGAGTTTGGTCCATTCCAAAGATCCTTGCCATTCCAAAATCAGCAATTTTAGGATTCATATCTGCATCCAAGAGAATGTTACTTGCTTTGAGGTCACGATGTATTATCGTGAGCCGTGAATCTTGATGAAGATATAGAATCCCCCTAGCAATGCCTCCTATGATGTTGTATCGTTGCGTCCAATCGAGCTGACCTCGCTTTGCAGGATCTATGCAAATCCATGGAATTAAAAGTAGATTCTAAAGATTTGCAATTGCAAGTTTTAAGAATTGGTTATATATAGAACCATTGGAAAAGCAATAAATGCAACTGACCAAAGAGGAAGTAATCAAGGCTTTTGTTAGGTACATACTCGTAGACCAATATTTTTTCTTCTCGTTCTAGAGAAAACCCTAGAAGCCTGACCAGATTTCTGTGCTGAAGCTTTGCAACAACAAAAACCTCGTTCTTGAACTCCGTTTCACCTTGTCCTGATGTTTTCGACAATCTTTTCACCGCAACTTCAGTCCCATTCGACAACATACCCTAAGGTTTTCATCAGCATCATCCCGTTATTTAAATGTGTTGGCACTACAAAACCTCAAGATCTAATAGTAATAGTACCTTATAAACCTGGCCAAATCCACCTTGACCTATCTTATTATTCTCTGAATAATCATTTGTTGCAGCTTGAATTGTTCTATAATCCAATTGTAGCGACTCTATAGTTGTTATATTATCTCCTGTTGCACAATAAACGTCGTTGTAATCATTAAAAACGACTTATCAATGAGATCACTGGAGCCCAAGTAAGATAATTAATCTTTACCATCAAAGGCTGCTGCAGTATCAGAAGTCTTCTTTGTCCTCTTTGCAAACCAACAATAACCAGCAATGATGAAAAGCAAAATAGCCACTATAACAAACACAGAAATGCCTACGGCTAAAACATTTGTTTTCCCACTTTTACCTGCGTTTCAAATATTGTTTGCTTGAGATCACACGATGATTATAAACTCTAAAATCAATCCAAAGGAGAAAATGTTAGAATCCTTTTATTGTATAGCTTGTAGTTTAAAATTTTTTTGTTGTTTCTTTTATGTGTTTAAAATTTACAAAAATAAAATTTTAAAATTTGATAGTAAAAACTTTTTTTTCAACAAAAAAAAAACTAACAATAATTTGTAAGTAGTACAAAAAACTATCGACAAAATACGCATTCATTTATTTCATAGAAAAGACGGCATATTATTAATAAATATAAAAATATTTGCAACAAACAATAAAAATCTTGACAGTTTTTTTGTTGAAACCCAAAACTGGATTTTGATTTTTGTTTACTAATTCGTAACAAAAGTTAAAACTAATTTCCTTAACTGACGGAAAATCTTTGGTTTGGCATTCGGTTCTTCAGTATGGTAATTACTGAATTAACTTTTATAACTGAACTGATCGGTTCTAATTATCACTTTAAAATCGAAACCGAACAAAAGTGTTTTTTCTTCCCACGCGGCTAAAAGATTTATATATGTTGTTATAAAATAAAATTTCTATAATACCAAAATAAATTTTATAATTTACAAACAATCAAAGTAAGAAAAAATAGTTTACCTAGTCGTGGAGGAGATGATGATGACACCGGAGGAGTAGAGGCCGCTGGCGCCGGTCGAGGTGCTTGTTGTGGTGGTGGTGGCGATGGTGGTGCTTGTTGTTGTGGTGGCGGTTGTGGTCCTAGTTGTTGTTGTGGTGTCCTAACGGCGGTAACGTTGTAGAAGGGGTAAAGCTCATACCTTAAATTACAACTAGGGAAGAGAAGTCTTCCTCCAGTTTTTTCAGCAGGTAATAATTGATTGATGGATACTTTCAGGCAGACCAAACAGTCTTCTTTCAATAGATCAGGGGTGCACTGAACCAGGACATACAAACTCTGATCTGTTGTCCAATTGGCCTTCATCGTATAGAACTTTCTAGAACTGTTCGCTGCCTTCTCGACAGCTTGGTTCATCGTGGACAACACCAAATCATCGAACCGGTCTACTTGGTCGTCAGATACATCATCGGGACCCAACATTTCAAAGTTTTCAATGATTGTGGCGTTCGAGAGAATATTCCGGTGAGAGTATCTAAGCATACACTCATCGTAATAGATCGTGATCTCTCTATCATTCGGACACTGATTTAAGATTTCCTTGACGGAAAAAGAGACGCAGTTACGACAAACTTCCGGCGAGAGGTCACCCCGGCAGAGGAAAAGTCCGGTGACCTGTCGGGAGCTTGTCCTACCGTGGCGTCTTGGAATCCTGCGGAGTAGGAGGCGTTGTTGGAAGAGAGAGAGGACAAAAGGGTTTTGAGATTCGTGAAGTAAGTGCTGTTCCTTGAATACGTTGTCCTATTTGGACAAAGCTTGTCTAAGAAGTTAGGACTTTGAGCAGAAGCTCTGAAGCTAGTGAGGAAGGAGAAAAGGAAAAAGAAGGTGAAAGAGGCGAAAGAAGACATTGCTACACTTTCCCCGATTTGGGTTTCATGTCATGAAGTTCCTTTGCATTATATAATAAAAAAACATGTAAAAACCGTGTATGTTACTATTCAACAGTTTTTTTGTCACGGCCATTTTTGTATTTTCTTATGTGGTCACGACCGTTTTTGTGATTAGTAATCGTTAAAATGGTACACCTCCTGTTGAGTGATATACTACCTTAGTTCGGGTATCTAGAGTGATATTCATGGTGTTTTTTCTTCCTTCATCTTATTCTCTTTCATGTTGTGATTTTTAATTTTTAGAATTTCAGACTTTTGTGCACTTAACTTTTGAATAAAAAAATACTTTTTATTTTAATGATGTTGGAAGTTTCATTTAATTTTTCGAGGGCATTACAGCAATGGCACGTACTTGCATAATCTATAAAATTAAATCTTTTCTTTTTTCATTCATGATTGGATGGATTATAGAAATTTTACTAACCCCTTCACAACATTTGTTTTCCAATTTATCTTTTAATATTATAGTGAATCTCATATAATATATATAACTAATCTCTCCAATTTTACGCCACACAATCATGCAATCACGGAAAAATATGACACATGTCTTTAATAAAAAAGAAAAATAAATAAATAAATCATATATATATATATATAATATGACTAACCTCTCCAGTGTTTCACCTAGAATATGACCCATATCCTCAATAATAATAATAATAAAAAAGATAATAAATAAATTGTTTTGTTGAATATCCTAACTTTTCATCTTCTTATTTAGAATTTAATGTTCATTATTTCCACTAATGCATATAACACTTTTCTAAAAAAAAAAATGCAATTGTTTGATCGTTGTACTTTCACAAACCTCTAATATTTCTCATCTCTATGATTTCGACTTCCATGAAAATCAATCTTATATATCATATATCTAAATCTTGATCAATTATCTCCATCTTGTTGACACATTATCACTAAAAAACTCTCATTTGTATCTCCAAGTTTATGCCATCCAAACTATTATAATTATAATGCACTTTTGTTTTCTTTCACTGTTTTTTTCTCTATTTTAATGTTTAGATTTTAATTACAACCTGATCATTGTCTCTTCCTCTCCCACTATGCATTTATTTTCTCTTTATAAAAAACTTCATAGACAAGTAAATTTTAAGTTCATGCTAAAACGAGAAAATATAAGAGTTTTATAGGGTGTATAAAAAGGATTTTCGAGAGTGAAATGGATGAGCAATACACATTTCTTGGATTTGACAACTTAGTTAGCAAAGGGTAGAGTGATTGAGATCAAAGAACAAATTTTTCGCGGAATCAAGACGTTTGGTTTATAGAAAACGAGTAGATGAGGAGTTTGTGGACTGAAATTGATAACTTCCTCACGTTACATTTAGGGTTTCCAAGAAAATCCACATAATTATCTCTATTGTCTATGTATCGTCTCATTGGGATTAGTTTTCCAATAAAAGAACATCACAATATTTTATCATCTTTTACTCTACCAATTGCATGTTTCGACTTAGAATCTTCTTTCGATCGAAGGGTTTTATTTATATTTTCATTTTTAGAGATAAAATATTTTTTTTGTCACGAAAAGAGATAAATTCATGTATAATATTTTTAACAATTGTGTTTTGGTTTCTATGAATTTTTTTAACAAAATAATATTTTTGTGATATAAAATATATTAGAATAGAATGTGCGCATAGCGGAAATAATCATCTAGTAATAATAAAACCTATTAGCTTTTACAGCTTTATGTTTTTCATGTTTTATTATATTTTATTAGATTTTTCTTAAAAAAAAAGTGATGCAACAACATAAAATCTACTGACTAAATTCTATAGCTATTAACCTGCAGTTATAGCAACCAATCAACATTTTGGTTATGTGACTTCTCAAATTAATGTATAAGAGATTTATATCCTCAATATAATAAATAATAAAGTAACCTTTAATTTTTAATTTATTACTTACATTTGTCATTCTTTGTTTGAAATAATTCATTAAAAATATAATAGTAAAATATATTTTAACATAAACAAAAAATTCTCCAGAATGTCTTTACAAAAAAATTTCTTATTTGATTCTAAATATATAAGTATTATTCATTTAAAATGTATTTGTTTATCATTAATTTACGGTGAAATGATAAAAATATATAAATATATATTTCGTTAATTTCATGTATTTATTATTAAAAATTCGCTTTGACTATTAAAATTAATTTTATTAAAATTCGAATATTATTAAAAAAATCATTTTTTGTGTCTGTTATTAAATTATTAATTTTTTTAAAGTATTATATAATTCCTATTAAATTAAACTAAATATACCGGCTTTAAATTTTGTTTTTATTTTATTTATAAAAATATAAATGACGTTTTAACATTAATAAAAAATTTAAAGACAGTTGAGATATTTTTTTATAAAAATTTCTGCTCTTTTTAATTTATTGTTTTTGTTTCTGTCCATAAAATTTCAATTGCAAGTTGTTCTTGACCTGAGAAATTTCTTCAGAGTCAAGTGTAGTAAACACGCTAGAACTTTTGTACACAGATGTTTGCAGTTATATGAATGAATCATGCGACACCCAGAATAAACGTTATAGAATATCCTACGCAGATGACGCACATTTGCGTCAATTGCTTGGAAAAATTAGAGCAACACTATCAAAGACAAAGACTCATTAGTTTTTACTTTTTGATGGAACACTGCATAGTGCAAATATGTATATGCCGACGTTTATGCAAGAACGTGAATATTTATTTTGCTGAAAAAGTATTACATATCCAAACAAATTAAGAATCTCATTTAATTAATTGTTTTCGTTTAAAATGGTGAAAGGTTATAGTTCAAAATTTGTTTCAAGTAACAAATTAAAGTACAAATTGAATGACAAACCATCATATTCTCCTTCTATGGTCAGTTCTATAACTTGGTTGTAATCGAATTTGTAATCAATATTAATTTTGTTTATAACTTTTAGTTACTAAATAAAGTTATTTCAAAAAAGTGTATCTTAAAAAACCTAAACAAAAGTTGTATTTCATTTACTTCTTAAAAACCAGTTTTTTTTGTGGGACTATTAAAAAAATACATAGCTAAGGACAATATTAATATGAATACTTAAGACAACTAAACACAACAATTTGAAAAGTTTCAAAAATATTTTATTTTCTTCTAAAAAGAATTAGTTAAACATATGTCACTCTTCGATAATTAGATGTTAACTTTGATCATCTTTTATATATGTGATGATTAGTTGGTATTCTCAATAAGAAACTCTAAAATTAAGATTTCCACATTATACATTTGACTAAAACATATTAAATTAGTGTGTAATTGTAATTAAACATATATTTAACTAAATACCAGGATGTTGAATTACAACTTCACAATAGTTTAGTTTTATAAGTTTAAATATATTGATGTTATATTAAAAAATTAGAAAAATCGTATACAAAACCCGGTTAATCATCTACTGAGTTGTATTATGAGTGAGTTTTGGATTTGGTTGCTGAGGATTTTGATGGGACCGACTTAGTTTAAGAGAAAAATATTTAAATAACATAAAAAGTTATATTTAACACAAATAACATAGAGTTTTGTAATTGAAAATACCATTAATGAAACTTTTTTTTTTGTGGTATTTTTGGAATTCGTGAACCCCTTTCCGAAGTAGTGTTTTTCCTTTTCGAATAGTGTTTTTCCTTCCCCCAATTGTATTTTTGAAAATTCGGGAAGGAAAAATACAATTCAGGAAAGTCTTCCCTAATCGATGTATTTATTTTCCGAAAAAGTTTATGGTATTATAATCTTTCACTAGGTTTTTCATGGTATTATACTCAATTTTCCTTAATTAATTTGCATCGAAAAAAAGTCTGGCTTCGATTGGTTTTATTCTTTTTCATATGTGTGAATTCTTATAGCCCACCTGCAGACAAAAAAGAAAACATGATGAAATAGGTTTATAATGTGAAGAAAAGTACTCGAGAAAACTATCAGTATCCGGGTTCAATTCGGATTTGGTTTTATCCATGTTTGGTTCGGATCGGGTTTATCCGATACCCGAAATACCCAAAGCATTCGAGAGTATTAGAATTATAAAAAAACATTTGGTAAAAACAGCCTAAAAGTATCTGAATATCCGAAAAACCCCACAAGAACCTTTTTAATCGAATCAAACTAGCCTAATCAAACCTAACTAGTTGTTTGGTGGGTTTGGTTCAACTTTTGAATATTGTACATGAAATTTTGTCGGAATATGAAACACCGAACCTGAATCGAAACATTCTATCCAAATGAAACCCAAAAATCCGAATCCGTCTTGATTATCTGCTTATCTCTGTCTAAAATAATAATACTGTTTTCCTTTTTGTGAGATCTCATTTTATTTTATTTTTATGTATACTCTCTTTTGAAATGTTTATTATAGTATTAATTTGTTATTAAAATATTACAAATTATCACGATCATATTTAATTTGCTTTGATACTTGATATTTGGATTTGGTTTTGGTTATTACATTATATTATTACTAGAATTTTTTTTATTGAATCGGATTTTTTTCTTTAGTTTTGATGTAAACTATCCAAACTAATCTGAAACTTGTATAGTTTCGGATTTTCAATTAAAAATTTGAACCCGGATTTTCAATTAAAAATTTGAACCCGACACTAACCGATCCGAATTCTTTAAATATCTAAATGGGTTCTAAGATTCAATATCCGAAAATCCCGAAAATTGGAACGGATACATATACGGCCATGCCTAATGGTTTCGATTATCTACGGTTATAAACCAATTAACCGAGCGAATTAACATAATAAACTTTTTATTTTGGCCCAAACCTAGTTTGTTATTCAATTTGGGCGGTAAATTATTGTGCGAACCGAATGCCCATGCCCACGACTTATATCCACATCTGAAAATTCATGGTTTCTAAATCAATAGAGAGGCTCCAGCTTTAATTGGCGATGGTCAAAATCTCAATAAGGCAACAATAAAAAAAAATTCTCACCTTGTAAATCGACAATGTATAAAGTCATCGATCCATAAATTATCCTTTTTTTCTCCCATCGATTTGGGCAAAAAGAAAACCATAACACAAATTTGATCACATGATAATCAATCTCCCAAATACAAAGCTTCATCAACAGTCAAAGCCAATGCAGCAGCAACACCAACATAAGTATGTGGAGTTAACTTCATAAGCTCATCTTTACCTTCTTCAGGCAATTCCAAACTTTTGATAAACTCTCTTATACTTTCTTCATTCACTGCTTTTCCTCTTGTTAACTCCTTCAACTTCTCATACGGCTCTGGAACTCCATATCTCCTCATCACAGTTTGTATCGGTTCAGCAAGAACTTCCCATGTTTGATCCAAATCTTCATTCAACCTAGCTTCATTAACCTAACATATCCAAAACCATTCATCAATTCGAAACCTTTCTTTACAAGTTACACTAATAATAACCTAAAGCTTCAAGATTTATCACAAAGTCGAAACCTCTCTTTAAGTTTAAGGGTTAATAATAGAGTATAAACCGGTATAAACCGGTATTACAATGTAATTGATGTAAACCGGTATTGGTACATAACCAAACCGGAAGTATATAGATCAGACTGTGACTTATTCAACTTAATCAATCCTGCTACAAACAGTCTGATTTATATACTTCCGGTTTGGTTATGTACCAATACCGGTTTATATCAATTACATTGTAATCCCGGTTTATACTCTATTAGTTAACAGTAATAATACATAAGCTTGAAGATTTATCACAAAGTTGAAACTTTTTCTTTACCTGAAGCTTTCCGATTCCTTGAATGGCACTCTTGTAAGCGAGAAGAGAATGTCCTAAAGCACCACCCATGTTTCTCAAGACAGTTGAATCGGTTAAGTCACGTTGCATCCGTGAAACAGGAAGCTTCATGCTGAGAAAACTGAGTTGTGCATTTGCTATACCAAGATTCCCTTCACTGTTCTCAAAGTCAATTGGATTCACTTTATGTGGCATTGTCGATGATCCAATTTCACCTGCTTTAGTTATCTGCTTAAAGTACCCTAGAGATATGTAACTCCATATATCTCTATCGAAATCGATCAAGATAGTGTTGAATTGACTTATCGTATTGAAAAGTCTAGCCATATAGTCATGAGGTTCAATCTATACACAATGATAAAGCAATCATCATTCAAAAATTCGATTTGAATCAAGAAGAGAGACTATATTATGTATTACCTGAGTCACGTATGGGTTAAATGTTAATCCAAGAGAAGTAACAAACTCTTTTGCAACCTTAGGCCAGTCGATATTCGAATACGCGGATATATGAGCGTTATAGTTTCCAACCGCACCCGCGAATTTCCCTTTGATCTTAGTTTCCGAAAGATATCGCCTTTCTTCGCTTAACCGCACTGCGAAAATCGACATTTCTTTCCCTAACGTCGTAGGTGAAGCTGGCTGCATTATAATTCAAAAGCACCATTAACTTCATTGAATCAAAACACTAAAAAAAGTCTTCTCTTTCGACATTTACCTGTCCATGAGTTCTTGAAAGCATGGGAACAAACGCATTTTCTTTAGCTATTAGAGCGATTGACTTAATCAGATCATCCATGGCGGGAAGGATAACTGAACTAAGCGATTCTTGAAGCATCAAACCATGTGAAAGATTGTTGATGTCTTCAGAGGTACAAGCGAAATGGAAAAACTCAAGAACCTTAGCGATCTCTGGATGCGATTCGCATTTCTGTTTCAAGAAATATTCAACCGCTTTCACATCGTGATTCGTCACTCTCTCAATCTTTTTCACTTCCAATGCATCGTCAATGCTGAATCCATTAATAATCCCTTGCAAGTAGCTTTCAGCTTCTTCGCTAAAGCTTGGAACTTCAACGATTTCAGGAATTTTCGATAGCTTAAGAAGCCATTTGATCTAGAAAATCGGAAAAATGAATGCATTAGATCAAAGACAAACTAAACTAGCAGCAAATTTCAAAACAGAGCAGCAAATTTCAAAACAGAGCAGACTAAACTAGCACAATCTTCTGAAATCGAAAACAGAGCAGTGAAATTTCAGATATACCTCAACGAGTACACGGAAATAGATTAATCCAAATTCGCTCATAGAAGAAGCCAATTCTTTAACTTTTCCCCAATAACGTCCGTCCAAAGGAGATAACGCCGTTAAATTCGACATCTCTAAGTCTCTGGAACTTATCGCAGCCATTGTTATCACCTAGAGTTAATCGACCAATTCAACATCAGATTACATAAACCCATAGGAATCAGAATCTGGAGAGTGAAATTAAAGCTTGTTTACCTTTCGTGAAGTTGTTAGCTTGAGAGAATCTGTAGAAGAAGCAACGGAGAATGCGATTTTCGGAAGGGGATGATTAAAAGCTAAGCAGAGCGATTTTGATGGGTTTAATAAAGGTCTTATGAGGTTGAAAGAAGGGATTTTGTTGTTGGCTAGTGGCTTCGAAGAAGTGAAATTGAGCTCCATTTCCAGAATCAAAGCTTGAGATGAAGAGAAGGTAAGAGAACGCTTGGCGTGAATGTAACGACGAGTAAATAGGATTTAGGGTTTTAGGAGATTCCGATTAAAGGAATCAACAGGCGCTTTTCGAAATTCCAGATATACCCCCTGTTTTGCCTGTTTATTACGTTTTCAGGTTGGATGAGGACTGCGAATAATTATCTTTAAATAAATTATTTTATGCTGTAACTAATTTAATTATATTAAAAAAAATTAAGACATTAAGTATAGAAAAATATAAACTTTGAAGATGATTGTAGTGAGAGAGGAATGGTTGGAATATGATTATAATCTTCTAAATGTGAGAGGTGAAGGTGTCATTACTTCGGTATGAAGACCAATAGGGTGGATTTACCACCATTATGTCTCAATAGTTGCATCGGATCCACTCTCGCCATTGTTTCACTTCATCTCTTTTGTAATATTTCGAAAACTATTGTCACTATTGTTAGTTTGTTACTTACTATTTATCATTTGTTGCTTTGTTAAAAACTTTTTTAAGAAAACCATAGAAGGTAATATATAAAAATATAACCAAATAAACTCCCACCTCAAATAAACATGATAACACTTATAAGTCACATTGATAATGCATTCCAATGTTATGACACATTTCATGAACATCGAAGTAGGTAGAGATTTTGTGAAGAGATCTCCGATGTTGTCAGATGATTAGATATATTTCACTTCTATATTTGTATTCTTCTCAAATAATTGGGTTATAAACAAACTTTAAAAGGATATATTTAGTTATATCGCTTTAATATTTCTTTCTTTCGTCTAGGCAACGTTATCTTCATATAAGATAGTCGGTTTTATATTGACGCAGACCCGAAACGATGAAGAAAATTCATTTCCTTTCCACTGTTTGATTGAATATGTTGACTTATTAACCTAAGTCAAACACATGTTCTACTTGTCTCATGAAGCAAGATGATTTCATCATAATTTCTTATATAGATATCGACATCCAATAATCCATATAAATATGTCGTAACAATATCCTTGAGATATTTCTATATTCTCGTTAGCTGATAGACTCATCAAAAATCTAAACGTCAATACATCTATAATAGAGGAGTTGAACGAATCCATTTTCTATTTGTTTTCATGATATCATTTTGGTTCTCGACCTCGGTCTGTGGTCTTATTCCCCATCGTCTTTTTTCAGAGTTTTACGTGATTATTGATGTTGTTGAGAGATTTACTTCCCGGCAGAACGAAACCCGCTCTCAAAACTATTTCAACATTACTCCAGAAAGCCCTAGATCCACCTCGAAATGGGTTCTGATGCGGTGAAGTCTTTCCACGTTACTAATTGGTCTACACTCTACGGTAGTAAGCCCCGCAATACTCAAGTTTCATCACGTGGTGAAACCAAAAGCGGACCAGAAACCCACTCACCCAACATGTTAACATTTTCAATATTAGAAGGTCCGACCCAGTCATCGAGACTCAGACCTAAAAACCTAAGATTTTGAGAACGTGGTGAACTCGCGTTTTTCAACCGAAATAAAGAGAGAATTATGATATTTTAGAGATCTTACTTGAAAAATTATACAATAGATGGAAGTTTGGAAAATTATGATATTTTAGAGATCACACTTGGCTTTTCTTGAATTAGAGAAGAAAAAGTTGAAAACGCTATGAAAGTTTTGAAAATGCTATGATCCTCGTATTGCTAAATTAGAAATTTGAAATTGATGTACTAAAAAAGTGAGTAAGCTGTAAGTATTAATGGTCACATGATTCATGGGTTAAACAACAGAACACACAACAAACACTGATAATTAATCTTTGTAGCACTTTCCAAGTTTAAATACAGTTCTATGTCATCATTTTCCAAGTTTGACTCGTTCCTTATCCATCTTCACGAACCAGCCCTATATCATTGATTCATTACCAACGTGATGAGAATCAATCACTTATTTAGAAAAATTATACAACCGCCATTACAAGAGACACATATTTGATCATATCATAATCAATCTCCCAAATGCAAAGCTTCATCAACAGCCAAAGCCAATGCAGCAGCAGCACCAATATAAGTATGTGGAGTTAACTTCAAAAGCTCATCTTTAGCTTCTTCAGGCAAATCCAAACTTTTGATAAACTCTCTTATACTTTCTTCATTCACTGCTTTTCCTCTTGTTAACTCTTTCAACTTCTCATACGGCTCCGCAACTCCATATCTCCTCATCACAGTTTGTATCGGTTCCGCGAGTACTTCCCAAGCTTGGTCCAAATCTTCGTTTAACCTAGCTTCATTAACCTAAATATCAGAAAAACTTTCTTTACAAGTTACACAAATAATACCTAAAGCTACCTGATTTATTAACACAAAGTTGAAACTTTCCTTTATGGGTTAATGTAATAGTTACCTGAAGCTCTCCGATTCCTTTCATCGTACTCTTGTAAGCGAGAAGAGAATGTGCTAAAGCTCCACTCATGTTTCTCAAAACAGTTGAATCGGTTAAGTCACGTTGCATGCGTGACATAGGAAGCTTCATGCTAAGAAAAGTAAGCTCGGCATTTGCTTTACCGAGATTCCCTTCGCTGTTCTCAAAGAAGATCGGATTCACTTTACGTGGCATTGTCGATGATCCGACCTCACTCGCTTTAGTTATCTGCTTAAAGTACCCTAGAGATATGTAACTCCATATATCTCTATCGAAATCGATTAAGATATTGTTGAATTGGCTAATCGTATTAAAAAGTCTAGCCATATAATCATGAGGTTCAATCTATACACAATGAAAAACAATCATCTTCAAAAATTCAAAGATCAAGAGAGACTATATATATATATATATATATATATTAGTATATTACCTGAGTTACGTATGGGTTAAATGTTAATCCAAGAGACGTAACAAACTCTTTTGCAACATTAGGCCAGTCGATATTTGAATACGCGGTTATATGAGCGTTATAGTTTCCAACCGCACCCGCGAATTTCCCTTTGATCTTAGTTTCCGAAAGATATCCCCTTTCTTCGCTTAACCGCACCGCGAAAATCGCCATTTCCTTCCCTAACGTCGTAGGCGAAGCTGCCTGCACTATAATAACCGAACTAAGCGATTCTTGAAACGAAAAATCTTTCTCTTTTGGAGATTTACCTGTCCATGAGTTCTTGAGAGCATGGGAACATACGCATATTCTTTAGCCATTAAAGCGATTGATTTGATTAGTTCATCCATAGAAGGAAGTATAACAGAACTAAGCGATTCTTGAAGCATCAAACCATGTGAAAGATTGTTGATGTCTTCAGAGGTACAAGCGAAATGGAAAAACTCAAGAACTTTAGCGATCTCTGGATTCGATTCGCATTTCTGTTTCAAGAAATACTCAACCGCTTTCACATCGTGATTCGTTACTCTCTCGATCTTTTTAACTTCTAAAGCGTCGTCAATGCTGAATGAATCGATTATTTCTTGCAGGAAGATCTCAGCTTCTTTGCTAAAGCTTGGAACTTCAACGATTTCAGGAATTTTCGAAAGCTTAAGAAGCCATTTGATCTAGAAGATTAGCAAAAGACAAAACAGAGCAGCAAACTTCAAAACAGAGCAGCAAACTATAAAACAGAGCACAATCTTCTGAAATCGAAAACAGAGCAGAAAATTTCAGATATACCTCAACAAAAACTCTAAAATAGATTAATCCAAATTCGCTCATGGAAGAAGCTAATTCCTTAACAAAATCCCAGTAACGTCCATGTAAAGGAGATAACGCCGTTAATTTCGAGATCGTCAAGTCTCTGGAACTCGTCGCAGCCATTGTTATCATCTGAAGTTATCGCCCAATTCAAAATCAGATTACATAGGACTTAAAATCAGAATCCGAAGAAAAAAATTTACCTTTCTTGAAGTTATTAGCTTGAGAGAATCAGTTGAAGAAGAAACAGAAAATGAAACTTTCGGAAGGGGATGATGAGAATCTAAGCAGAGCGATTTTGATGGATTTGAGGATCTTAAAAGGTTGAAAGAATGGATTTTTTTGTTGGTTAAAGACTTCGTTGAAGAGAAATTGAGCTCCATAGAGATTCCTAGAATCAAAACTTTTGAGATGCACAGAGGGAGAGAAGGGTAACGAAAGCTTGGCGTAAAAATAAAGAACGACGACGATGAACGACGATGATGGGCCTTGGGCCAATGTACAATATTGGGTCTACTATACGAGCCCATCTTTCAGGCCGTGGCGTTATATAAATACAAAGTCAAAATTTAGTTTTGGTTCGTCTAAACCTTAAAAGCGACTGTTTCTTCTAGGGTTTGAACGTTGTAAATCCGCAATGGAAACACTGAAGCAGAATGTCGGGGATGATCAGTTAACAATCATTACACAATCTCCCAACTCGGTAAGAGAATATTTAGACCCAATCCCAATCGATCTCCTTATTAATATATTCTTGAGAGTCCCGACAAAGTCTATAGCTAGGTTTTGTTGTGTATCAAAGTTGTAGGCATCCATATTTAACCTCAAGTCCGGCGCACGGCATAAGCAGGGTAAACCTGGGCTTATCTTCAAACTTTTAAAGCCCAAATTTTTAAAGGAAATATTATATATCATGCATGTCTGCAATTATTATATTTATTATAGTTGACTTGTGATATCGACTATAGGACATTCACACGTATCTTTTTTACTTTCTTTGACTCATTTTAATCTCATCTTTTTAGTCTACTAAGTTGATTCTCTTGGACTCGACTTCAGCAATGAAAATCAAAATGCCAAAAAATAGTTATTTGATCCTACTAATTTTTAAAATCAGTAGGATATTCAATTAAATATGTGAGTTCTAATTCAACTATTCTTGTTTGTTTGTTCAATTATGTGTTTTCTAAAATTCTGGTTATTTAACAATTAGAATTATTTTCTCATTTATGTGTACTTGGGTTTGGTCTTCTTCTTTTTTAATGTTTTGTTTCGGTAGAGATGTTGAGTTTTTCTTTCACAATTCTGTTTTTTTGCTACGGTTTCTTGGTTTTTTTAATATAATGAAATTTTTAATCTTGCTTACGGTCTCTTATAAGGTTGGATCAGTTCTGCTTAACCGTCCTGATTTCACAGAGCTGTTTCTGACTAAGTCTTTGACTCGTCAACAAGATCCAAATCTTGTTGAGCTTCAAAGTTAATGAAGAGTTATTCTTCTTCTCTGCACCTCAACCTAAAAATCTAGATGAGAACTCTTCTCTTGTAGCCACACGTTACAAGTCTTTTCCCAAGTATTTTCCAATTGAAATCCGTTCCACACTATGTGGATCAGTCTTTCTTCATAGATGGAGAGGAAACGCTCATCGGGTGATTTGTAACCTCGTTAGAGTCCATAACCTTACCCAGCGTGAAAGGGAAGGGTTATAAACAAACAATTCAAAGTGTTGTGTATAACCTTTTCAGATGGAAGACCCAATACTCATCGGGTTTTGACTTTGGAGACTCGAAAATGTTTATTGAGAAGGATCCAAGGCTCTATAGTTCCCCATTATCCATTTCATGGTGAAGTATGCATAAATGGTGTTTTGTATTACGAAACTTATCGTGAAGATTATTTTCTAATGATATTCTACTTCGACGTTAGGTCTGAGAAATTCAGTGTTATTAACAGAGATAAAGAAATGTCACGTGAGGATAATTGAAATTTGTTCAACTACAAAGATAAGTTAGGGGCATTTTGTTTAGTGTATGGTTCGAGAAAAAAAGAACTTGTGTTGTGGACTCTAGATGATGCTGGAAAGCATAAATGGTCCAAAACTATATGCTTACTACCACGTTTTTGGTACGAGACAGTTAACCGGAATGACAAGATTGTTGGAATGACCGGCACAGGTGAGATTGTGTTTTTGTGGCGGTACTCATCAAACCCTTTCTACCTCTTTTACCACAATGTCAACATGAACATTTTAACAACATTCGACATTAAAGGGCTTGAAGAGTTTAACCATCACGATATTACCATTAGCCTTGACTATGTCGAGAGTATAAAGTTTCTGTAAAATGGCTTATATTTATTTTGGATTTCAACTCTTATGATATTTTTATTCTTAACATTGTTGGTTCAATTGCACGGAATTCTTATTTCTATGCGCCTTTTTCTTTTAAGAATTTTAACATTTGTATTAAAGTTTAGTTTTTCTAGTTGCATCGTTCAATTGATCACTGATCTATATTATAATTTGCTATCTTTGGCTTTTGTCCGATGATGATACGATATATCTTTTACATCTTTTCTAACCATAGTATGGATCCACGGGTTTCTTCCTTACCGTAATCATGGTCTCAAAAGTGGTAAGCGTGGGAGAAATTGTGTTTGCGGTTTAGAATATCATTTTCTAATTGGTGGTCACAGTTAAAAAATAACGTCTAGGATTAAGATGAGTTTACATTACACATATAATTATATAAATACACAAATAAGATTAGCAGATAGTTTATTTTTATATTTGATGATATTCAATGCTTGAGAATTGAGATTACTTGAACCAATAACATAAAAACAATAAAGTATCTTTCTAATACACTGAATAAAGATCTTAATCCTTTTTTCAATTGTAAGCTATGTTTCAAAGCGTGTGGAATGTATATATATACAGATATTAGATATATATTATATTTTACTCAATTAGGAAATATGAAATTTATATATAATACTTAATGAATTTTCTATTCGCCTCTCATCATTGTGTCAAATCTTTGGACCGACGAAAAATCATATGATACGAATATTGGAGAAAAGTTGCTAATGACTTAGCTCTTACATTTTTCTTGTTTCGTTTCACATTTTAGATAATATTTCTTTATCAATTATTTTAGTTTGTTCTAGGCATAAAAGGACGATCATAGTAAATTGAATATTAACTAATTTAACCCATAAACTGGAGAATTGTCGTTGTATTACAAGCTAAACTAGTGCTAGGGTTCATCATTTCAATTCTTAAAACTACTAGTAGAAACTACATATTAAAGGAAATTTATAACCGTTTGATGCACATGCAATATAATTACATTTCTCCAAAATGGATTTTTGTGCCTTTCGTACGTGTGAACGCTTTATAGATTTTCAAGAAGCGTAAAACTCAACGTTAATATGTTTATTATAAAAGTAACAGGTATATCGTGGGAAATAAAACAAAGAATTGTTCATATATTAACATTTTATCAAATAAACCCTCTTTTAGCCGTAGAAAAGAAAATGATTTTTTTTTTATTTGTGTCAAATACTAATTTTTTTTATTAAGATGTCAAATACTACTTTTAATGGACTTCAAACATATCATCCAAAAACATTTCACATAGTACTACTTTCAAGAACAACAAACATTCACGATTTAAGCGACGTGAGCATTATCAACATTATTTTTTAATCAACTATTTATTTAAAATTAAATAATGCTATTTTTTTTAGAAAATAAAGCATTTTGTAAAATATGCACAATTTAGTGATGTTTGTAAGTTGTCCGATTTCTTGTTAGTTATATATATATATAATCGATATGCTTTATTTTCGATAAAATTGTAATAATACACTGCATGTGGTCTTTTTCAAGTAGACAATCTTAATACTTCAAATTAATTACACGTAACATTAATATATAAAATCAAAATTCAGATTATCTATACATAGATAATCTATGATGATACGTTACACGTGTGCGTACACATAGAAAAACCCTGATTCTCCGTGGAACCTAAAACCCTCCATGAAATGTGGTTGGTCAGTAACTTGTAACACAAGTTTCACCAACTGTACTTTCCAATTATCCTGCCGCAAAATTCCCGTTCAACGCACACACAAAATCTCTTTAAAATGCCCAAAAGCCCACAAGCACATCCTCTTCCAAATATTCAACCATGGCTCTTGGGAATAACCAAGAACGAGACGGAGAGATCTTAAAAAATGTTTGGGCGAATTTCATCAGAAAACCAGATCAAACCGATAAAAGATCGATCCATGTTCCAGAAGTTTCTACAACTTGGGAAGCATTGCCTATTCTTGATGGCATACCAGAAGATACTAAAGAAAGGTTTCAGGATATGTCGATGGAGGACGCGGACTGGACAGATATTCTCGATATGATTGCTTCATTCCCAAGCAAGACCAATCATGACTCGTTAACCAACCCTACTGCTTCTTGTTCTTTGCCTTCTCGGGTTTCTTACAAATCAAGGAAGTACAGGGGAGTACGAAGGCGTCCGTGGGGGAAATTCGCAGCTGAAATCAGGGACTCAACAAAAAATGGTGTTAGGGTTTGGCTCGGGACGTTCCAAACTGCAGAAGAAGCAGCTATGGCTTATGATAAAGCCGCCGTTAGAATTAGAGGAACTGCAAAAGCTCACACAAATTTTCAACTCGAGACGGTTATAAAAGCTATGGAAATGGATTGTGCATCAAGTTACTACCCGAAAATGTCCCAACCATTAAGATATAATCATGAAAGTAGGGTCTATGATAAAATCATCGATGGGATAGATGAAAACCATTGTGCCCTTGGTTACAGCTCAACTAAGGGATACCCGGAAACTTGTGGATTGGTTGGTAATGAAGAAACTTGTTTAGGTTCAAGAAAGAGAAAGAGAAGTGATGAAGATTTTACTTTTCAAGAAGTTGAGAGGAAGAAGATGGTTACTGAAGAAGAGAAGTTTTGTGATGTGTTTGGTTTGTTTGAATTTGATGATTTTGGAAGTGATTATTTGAATACGTTATAAAACCATTAATTAATTTTAGTAATTATATATGTACATACATGTAAAATATGTAATCATGTCCAATAATCATTCGTTCTATATTCTTTACAAAGAAAACTTTGTATATATATGAGGTCGGGTTGCGGAAGAATCAATTCTTGTTGTACTTCGTTCAATATATACCAGCTACTTGCTGATGCCGCGCGGCTAAGTAGATAAGCTCAACCCACAACCGTGAATACGTCATCTCAGAAGCCCATTATAACTTGGCTTGGTTAGTTCGCAAGTCTCAAGAGATATGAAATAGGCAAGATCGCAATATATAAAATATACTAGTTGTTTACACTATTTTTTATCATTCTTATTCATAGTATCAATTGAAATTTTATATGTCCAAGTTTCTGAAAAGTAGTTTCGCTAAAACTAGTTTGTAACTAATTTAGTTCAAATTTATTCAAATAACAATTATTAAGTTATATTAGAACTATATAAAAGCCCAAGATTATGTCTTATCAAAAGCCTTTCAAGCCCATGTAACTAGGGTTTTATATCTATAGATTCATATATATGCTCTTATGAGAACATGTTATTATGAGAACATGTTATGTAATTTTGGAATATCAATATCATTAAGAAAACCTTTGTGTTCTTGCAGACAAACTTATTCCTCTTTCGTTTCTTTATATTTTCTGCATCAATAAAGCTCCTTCATGAGCTATTCTATTTTCTATCTTAGTTTTCTATCTTCTTAAACTCATTTGAGTTTGAATCTATCTTTGTTTTAAGATTGCTTACAAGTTATTTCATTATTCTACTATTTATCTAACATACCAATCAAGTCAATGTAACTTAAACTTTTCTAAAAACAAAAGCGAGCTAGTGAATTATGAAGATCAAACATACGTTATAAATAAACTATAAAATAAAGAGAGGAAAAGCTCGAACAGTGGATCTCTAAACCATTTAGCATTTTTCTTCTCTATACTTTGTACTCATACTAATGTGAATGAACTTTTACTTCGTTCTCTATACTTTAAACTTTTTCTTGCGTTTTTACTAGTTGGTATTTTCGTAACATTAACGAAACTTTTCGTGCCTATGCAAATCTTTTCATTCGATTCATCACCTCGGATCTTACATCCACATGGGATAAATATACAAATCTTGGTAGCTTGGAAATCAATCATGTTAGCATTGAAATTTTTAAGTGTTGAGATGTTCAACTTAATTTCGGATTTGGGCTAAATGACCAATTTATTTGTTGGGCCAAACTCAAAACTTAAGTCAAATTTTAAAGTTTTCTCTATAACTATGTCCACATCTCTCCACCTCCTTAAACACTTCTAGACAATTGTATGAAATATATTGAGATTCCATGACAATGTCTAAATACATGTATAAGAAATCTAGATATTTTGACTGATGAATCTAGATATAAAATTTAAATGTGTAGCTATACCTCATCCCATCTTCATTTGTAACCAAGTTGAATCTAAGAAATAATCCCTTTCACTTCCTAAATTTCCTATTCTCTCCAAGTTTGAAACACTTTCTCAATCATTTACCCCAAAAAATCTTATTACAGCAAAGTGGTATCAGAACTAGAAGATCCTTCTAAATATTCAAAATAGTGGTTTGCCTGTTTGTCCTAATAAAACTGTTAAGAGACTATTTTCTACTACAATTGCACAATAAACCATGGTAGTATTTAAAGTATCGATTTCACAACTATAGTATGAATGCGAGTTGAGTATCTAGCTAAACCAAAACAAATGAAATCTGGTTGTTTTCCTCACCAATTATTAAAACACCTAGAAATCAATATTCTAAAGCAAATAAATATGTTTGTACACAATTAAAGAAAGTATTAAGCATTCGAGAAGCATCCATAAATCATATATATATAGATATATAGGTTATATAGATATATAGATTATATAAATCATATATATATATAGATTAATTATGTTACTTAGGATCTGCAATTAATAACCATCTTGCCGATATTATGAGTGCGACACTTGGAAAAAATGAGTTTGATGCATCCTTTTCCAAATTTGGCGTTTTGATTTGAGGTCAGGGAAAGAGATATTGAGCTATATATCGTTATCATTTAGCTAACCTATTATAAAAGATCTCGTAAAAAATAATATCTAATGTTGGAGGGTACATAACACGCCACGTAGGAGGCCATTCTCGTGTTTAACAAAAAAGTGAAGATTCGAAAGAATGTGAAGCTCCGTATTTCTGTCCTGGCTACAACAAAGGTTCTTGGCATGTCCATCTCTTTAAAATTTATTTAATGTGAACTAATAATGTTTTGTAGTCGTATAATCATAATGTTGAATATCCATTATTATTTACGTAATTACTAGTAGTAATACTAACTACTAATAATAATTGTCTTCGATTTGAACAACCTGCGAAATGGAGGGACAACCTACGAAGGTAGAACCGATATGTCGGACCACATCAACTAGTAGTCTAGTACTATATTTTTTTTTTTATTTTGCCGTCAAATATTTTTTGTTTTTATAAGGCCTAGTTGATTACTCTGACCAATGAACAGTTGTACTATTTAGTATTTTAGTTGTTACGGAATCTTTGAAGAAAAGAAAAGAAAAGTGTTGTAATCGTGAGCATCACGGATGTAAAGTCCGCCATTCGATTATTGACACGTGTTAGTTTACCCATCAAGTCTTAACAAGGCCCCAGTTTCCATGCTTTTGCCTATATATCCGCTTATTTCGGCTACTATGAGACTCTTCATTCTCGTTCTATCTTCCTCACTTAAGTGTATGTTAATTCTCATTCTTTCATATGTCAGAAAGAAAGTTCTCATTATCGTCTTTTTGCTTGTTTTGTGCATTATGATGTTAAATACAAGATTTTGAAGTGTAACTTTATAGCTAAAGGTCTTTTGTGATTTCTAGGATATATAGGGGAAGAAAGAATGAAAAGTATGAAGAGTTTATGTCGAGGTATCGTGGCAGATCTTAGAGGAAGAGCCTTGTGTTATAAACATGATTGGGTCGCTGGTCTTCGTTCTGGTTTTAGGTACATTTTTTTCTTCTATTGAACCAAAAAAATAACAAAGGAACAAGAAAATAATTTTACGTTCTCAGGATTTTAGCACCAACAACATACATATTTTTTGCCTCTGCACTTCCAGTTATCGCCTTTGGAGAGCAACTCAGTCGTGATACAGGTCTGTTTTCTATCATTTATCATAGTTGTTTTCTTAAGTTCAATTATATTATTCACACTAACAAAAGGAATAAAATGACATCCTCAAATTCCTTCTCAAAATATTGAACTTAATTGGGCCGTCCTCAACATTAACTTGTCCATCGTAATCTAGGTCAAAAGAGTTGTATGTATTCAAAGTTTTTGACTGTTTACAAACCTTTTGAGATTGTGAAAGTGTTTCTTGATTATTATTTTTTTTGTAAATTTATTTAAAATTAGTACAAAAAACCTTTTTTTTACAACAAGTGCAGCGTTTTTGTTTTTTCTCTTAATACAAGAAAGAAAACTTCAGAGGAAAGCCAAAATGTTTAATCTTATCTATGTTTAAGCCAAACCTCCATGAAAGAATAATATCTTCCATTACCCTCCTCCCTAATTGTAGAGATTGGATTCCTCACTCCTTTCTCAATCATCCGTGCGAGTTGTTGAGCCGGAGTGAGTGGCTCACCATGCTTTCTTCTATTTCTCTCTCTCCATATTGAATGAAAAAAGTGTTTCTTGATTATTAAGATAAGAAGACATATACTTGAACACCTTCTTATGTATAAATCTCAATTTTTTTAATACTCGATAACTAGTTATTTTTCTGTTCATTTTTATCATAGTAAATTTCTTTCATTTTATTCAACTCATTATTTTAATTGACAGCCATATTCATATTATTTTTCACTTATTTATTTGATGGGAGAAAAGTCTTCATGTTTGACTAGTGTATTCTTTTATATTTCCCAAAAGTTCTACAATTTATCATATTTCTTTTAACCAAGGTCCACTCATTCTTTATTAATAAAAGGAACGAAACAAAATCTCTTAAAAATATTATTCATCGTCAAAATAGGAGAAGATCAAGCTCAACACGTTGTTTCGCGCGCTCCTCAATCTATCAATGTCATAAAAAAAACCAAAAATAATCTAACTACAATTTTCCTGTTTGTTTAAATTCAATATTCATCTTATTCAACTCATTTTAAAAACTTCTGATTGTACATTTTTAGCATATTATCTTACCTACCATTTAGCACAAAATTTATTTCAATATAAAGTTCTATTCATTCTACTCTACCTTAACATTGTTGAACACCTATTTCTTTTTCATTCTTTAGGTCACAATTCTTTATTATTACACTAATACTATAGTACGTATTAGAGTAATACTATTTTTTATTATTAGTATTTTCCACTTTTTTTTATTTATTCCAATATTTTTTTTTTCATTTTATTCAATCATTATATTCTAAAATACCATACTTTTGAGTTTTAGTTTTAAATATACAATCACAAGTTTTTTTCCAAAAAAATACTACAAATTATATATTAAAAAAATACTTATTTACCCTAAATAAATTACACATAAAATTTAAATATTATATTTGGCTCATTGTATCCAATTTAATTTAGGGCTTAGATTTCAACGGTAATCCAATTTTTTTCTTACCTCACAGTTTACTATATCCAATTACCCTCTATCCAATTCATTATTTACACGTTTTCTTCTCGTTTATTTTGTTCACATTGACAAACAAAAGCCGACCAAAAATGAAACTTTTTTTCATGCAGGTTCTAACTTTATCTTCTAATTTGGTTTCCAAAAGAAAGTCCAAATAATATTTTATTTATTTTTATAATATATATGAGGAAACTATAGAAGGAGCGTTGAGCACAGTAGAAACACTAGCATCAACAGCAATATGTGGAGTTATACACTCAATATTGGGAGGACAACCATTATTGATACTTGGAGTTGCAGAACCAACTGTCTTAATGTACGTTTATTTGTACGACTTTGCTAAAGGAAAACCAGAATTGGGCAAACAACTCTATTTGGCTTGGGCTGCATGGTAATACAATTTTTTCTTTATAGAAAACAAATGTCTTTATTTATTTGTTATAAGTTGTAGTTTTTGATGGGTTTGTTGGCTTTTTAAATTGTAGGGTTTGTGTTTGGACAGCTTTGTTACTGTTCATATTAGCGATATTTAACGTGGCTGAAATCATTAACCGGTTTACGAGAATCGCTGGTGAACTGTTTGGTATGCTGATCTCGGTTTTGTTCATCCAACAAGCCATAAAGGTATTAGTACCAAATAGAATATAAACATTTGCATTATACCAAAAAATGGATATATATTTATGTTTCAAATGGAATTTGTAGGGAATGGTGAGTGAATTTGAGATTCCAAAACATGAGGAATCAAAACTTGAAAAGTATCAGTTTCAGTGGCTCTACACAAATGGACTTCTTGGACTCATTTCCACTTTTGGTCTTCTCTACACTGCTTTCAGGACTAGAAAAGCAAGGTCATGGAAATATGGAACAGGTAAGATAAATTTTACCATATCTTCTCTCATACTTTTGGTGTAAAACTAAAAACGTTGAATTCTTGAAAAGGATGGTTCAGAAGCTTCGTCGCAGACTACGGAGTTCCTTTGATGATTTTGGTTTGGACAGCATTGTCTTTCAGTACACCATCAAAACTTCCTTCTGATGTCCCGAGAAGACTCGCTAGTCCTCTTCCATGGGACTCTGCTTCTTTATCACATTGGACTGTCATCAAGGTTTACATCACAACACATTTTAAGATCTTGATTTTATCATATCGTATGAACCTCTTTAATTTTAAGTTTATGGATTTACAATTCAAACTGATTGGAAGGATCGACCCATATCCCTTATATTCTAGTGTTGTTCCTTCTAATTTTGATGTGAGATCCTAATATGCTCCTTCGAGATAATGTTTATTCTGGTACGTCTTGAAATGAATCACACTTTGAAACCGACAATAAACCCTATTTAGCTAAGCCACTTTATAATTGGGATCAACAAACTAAACTCTGATACTATGTCAAATTTTTGAATTTTCTGATAAAAAATGATTGGCATTGAGTAGATTGCCATGTGTCTGTTATATCTTATTGTTGTTTAAAACATGTCATTTTTTCTATGTAGGACATGGGAAAAATCTCTCCGAGCTACATTTTTGCGGCACTTATACCCGCGGTGATGATCGCGGGGCTTTACTTCTTTGATCACAGCGTTGCCGCGCAACTCACACAACAGAAGGAGTTCAACCTCAAGAATCCTTCTGCATATCACTACGACATTCTCTTGTTGGGTTTCATGGTAACTTTTCTTTTTCTATGCAATCTAACCTCTTACAAGTTACAACAGTAACTTTCTCTCCCTCTCTCGTTAAAATCTTCAAAACGGTGTTGTTCTTTTCAGACGTTAGTCTGTGGATTGCTTGGTCTGCCTCCTTCTAACGGAGTCCTTCCTCAATCTCCTATGCATACCAAAAGCTTAGCTGTTCTTAAACGACAGGTTTCACAACACTCAATATTCCGATTTTTTTTTTTACTATTGTTAAGTATTGGTGATTCTTGGTTAGTTAATCCGGAGGAAGATGATGATGACAGCCAAAGAAAGCATAAGACAGAAAGCAACTTCATCCCAAGTGTATGAGGATATGCAAGAAGTCTTCATAGAAATGGACAAAAGCCCACTTGTAAGTAGTAGTATATATTCATTATATGTAAAGAAAACAGTTCAGAATCATAAGGGGATTTAAAAAAAAAAAAAAATACAGGATCAGATAGACACAACACTGATGATTGAACTGCAAGATCTAAAAGAGGCAGTGATGAAGAAAAACGATGACGATGGAGATAGCAGCGAGGCGAGTGGGTTCGATCCAGAGAAACACCTTGACGCTTACTTACCTGTTCGAGTCAACGAGCAAAGAGTGAGCAACTTGTTGCAATCGTTGCTAGTGGGATGTGCTGTGTTTGCTATACCAGTCATTAAACTCATACCAACTTCACTTCTATGGGGATATTTCGCTTACATGGCTATCGAGAGCCTCCCGGGAAATCAATTCTTCGAACGCACAATGCTTCTTTTCGTCCCTCCAAGTCGGAGATTCAAGTATTCTGCTTTGAAAATGCTCTTTATTTTTTTATGTTTTCTTTCAAAAGACAAGACTTATCTATCACGTTATTGTTGTTAGGGTTTTGGAGGGAGCACACGCGTCTTTCGTGGAGAAAGTTCCGTATAAGTCAATAGCCACGTTCACATTGTTGCAAATATTCTACTTTGGATTGTGTTACGGAGTCACTTGGATTCCTGTGGCCGGAATCATGTTTCCAGTTCCATTTTTCCTCTTAATAGCCATCAGACAGTACCTTCTCCCTAAGCTCTTTAAACCATCTCATCTTAGAGAACTCGATGCCGCTGAGTACGAGGAAATCCCTGGAGCTCCTAGAAACCCGCTCGAACTGTCTTTTGTAGTAAGTATATTAATTATATATAGTCGGTTATTTTTTCCATAATGGTCTTAAAACGTTCAACTTTGTTTTAAAGTCAACTGGCTCGAAGAGAAGCGAGTGTGATGCGGAGATATTAGACGAGATAACTACAAGTAGAGGAGAGGTCAAAGTCCGTGCGGTCAGTCTTAATGAAGACAAAGGCCACCAGGTTTTAGTTCTTACTCGTTTATTAAGTTAATCTTATAAAATCTCAACTTTTGTATATAAAATGAATTTTACAAGACTCATGTTAACCCGCAGATTCACCCCAAGGAGATTGTAGAAGCAGTGGATATTGGCGACAAGAGTACTACGAGAGAGTGATCTTTATCAACAACAACATGCCCAAATTTGTATTATTTAATAATCCCACTTGAGTAGTTTCCCATTATACCTTTCTTGTAAATTCTATTCATATTCTAAATTTTGTACCATTAGTCACATTAAAGTTTTTTAAAAATTAACTACTCTTGATACCAAAAAAAAAAAATTAACTACTCCTTGTTGATTTTCTAGAATTTTTAAACTAGATAATTTCCAGTTGGTAATTATGATTCAAAATAATAAATCAAGAAACTCAATTGTCTTCCGAAGATTCGAGTATATTTTTTTTTTGGTATGAGTTTGTTATGAAATTTGAGTTCTTTGGAGAAAAGGTTAATATTCCAAATTTGTTTTTTTCGGTAAAGAATGAAATTTCAGTAGAAAAATTCTTTTTAAAATAATGTTTTGGGCTTCCACATTGGCTTACATGTTTGTGCATTTTATTTGGGAAAATGAATTAATAAAACCCAAAAACGAAACTAAAAAAATTCCAACTCCATCTTAGATTTGAAACGGATTGAGTAAACAGCAAAGCATAACAAAAAAAAAAAAACCTCTATTATTAATATGTAAATGAAATTCCGTCTTAACTTTTACTATTCCAGTGAAAATTATAATGCATTATCCAAATTCATTAATTAAATGGGACACAGAGATAAATCCAAGTCGTTGTGGTCGAGCCAAACCAAGTAAACCGAGGGAGCGATTGTCTCTCAGTACTTCCAATTGAACCGGTTCTCGGATCCTTTCAATTAAACCGGTTAGTCGATTTCTGATTCCGTTGCGTCGCTTTAAGCATCGTCGTCGTCACTCACTCACTCACTCACTCACTCAGGCGAATCGAAATGTTGGCTCGGGTTTGGAGATCGGGATCTGTTGCTTAAAAGTGTGTGGTTTCCATTATATCAAAAGCTTAAATAATGCGACTGATTTGTTCGATGAAATGGTTCGATCTCGTCCCCTTCCTTCAGCAATCGAAGACGAGAAGACCTAAGTTTGTCTCGCCGGTAATTTCACCGGAGAAAACATCAGACTTTCATCCTTCCGTCTTCTTCTTCGTTTTTGTAAGCTCTTCCTCCTATTTCTCGTTTTCGGTTTTCATATCTTGTTCTAAGGTTTCTGGTTTATCAATCCTGGATTCGATTTCGTGTTTGTAAATCATGATTAGGTTCAATTTCGTGTTTATATATCATGTTTAGGTTCGATTTCGTAATGGGTTCAGGTTCGTGATGATTGTTCATCTCTATGTTCTATATATGTGTTAAGTGCAATTTGGGTGTTTATGGAAATTAAGCTGAAAATGGCTTTGAAATTCAGGTTTTATGTATGGTTCTTTCGCTAATTTGAGCTCTCACTAACTGAAATCCAGTTGAATTTAACTAAGAAGTTCGGATTTGTGTATGTGTTCTTCGCAAATTTCAATTCAATTTCTTATCTAGCTCTCAATTCACGAGAAATTTGGATTTTATCTATGTGTTTTCGCCAATTTAGCTCTGTCATTACACTGATTCATCTTAGATCTTGGATCTTCTTTGATTAGCCAAGTGTTTATCACAGTGATCTTAAGGTTTTGGGGATTTTGAGCTCTGTTTTGTTGCATCCATGGCTGATCTGATCTTTATGAGTGACAATTGATTTGTAAACGTTTGGTTTCATCTTTTCCAATCCAATTTCGTCGTCTCTAGCCTTGAGATATATCCTTAGCTTCTCTGTTCTTGAAGCTTTTGATCAATTTTCTCTTATTCATCATCATCATCATAACCTAAAAAGAGTTGGGAAATAAAGTTAAAACATTAACCAAATAAACAAAAATTACAAGTAAAGAAACAAATGAAGAAGATGAAAAACAGAATTGAATCCTTATCTAATAAGTTTCTCTTCACTCTTTCAGGTACTTAAGCTTGTTGATTGAAAATTGTTACACAATCTAATGATTGGACACCCATTGATAATTATCTCTGGAATAATCTCAACGGCGAAGAAACACTGACCACAGTTTGAACAAGGTATAGTCTTGTTAAGATGATTATGAGCTCTCACCAATTCATAATACGTCTTACATGTATTGCAAACTGTCCAAAACGTACTCACTTTAGACTTTGAACAAGGCTCATCATCATTAGTCTTAGGTTTAACCTGAAACCATCTTTTGACTCTTTCTTGTGCTTAAGTTTCAGTCTTTGCGTTATAAGAAGCTCTTTTGCTTGTTGATTGCACAAAGGGACTCATTCTTATTAATGGCCTCCCGTTGATTATCTCTGGAATTATCTCTCTGGTGAAGAACTCTTGACCACAGTTTGGACATGGCAACATCTTGTTAAGGTAATTACCTCTTGAGAATTCACAATACGTTTTGCATCTATTGCAAACTGTCCAAAACGTTCCAACTTTTGGCTCTGGTTTAGGTTTAGGTTTAGGGTTAGGGTTAGGGTTAGGGTTATGCTTTTTTGGTTTTTGTGGTTTAGGGTTAAAAGAAGAAGCTGATTCATGTGGCTTTTGCTGTTTACGGTTCTTGAATTGTTTCGATTTCATCTTCTCATCATATAACTCTCTTTTATCTTTATCAGATAACAAACACCAAGCTTCTGAAATCAACTTAAACGCTTCTTCCGCGCCATGAAACCTGTTCTTATCTGGATGAAGTAAAAGAGCTAACTTCTTGTAATGTCGTTTCTCTGTTTCATCATCGGCTAAAGAATCTACACCGAGGATTCCGTACCAGTCAGCTTCACCTCCTTTTGATGCGTAGAGAAAAACATCGATCATTATTAAAGCTTGATTCAATCCATCGAGCTTTGGATATAAATTCTTAGCCTTGTTAACGAATTTCTTGGCTCCTACGTAATCGTTCTCTGAAAGTTTCTTCTCAGCGATTTCCATTGCTCTTCTAGCTTCGTCTTCCTTGTTATTGCGTTCCATATCGTTTCAAAAGAAGTTACTTTATATATATACGCAAATCAGAAAACACGAATCTCTGAATTTGATGGAGACTCTAGAGACGATGCGAGAAACGGAAACGAAAAAGAAGAAGAGAGGTAAAATAATTATTGGACTCGAGTGACAAAACGGAGATTGATTGATTTCCTTTTTTTATACAAAAATTAAACACTAAGCGCGTGTAGTACACGGAAGTTGAAAAAGGAAATAAAAGAAATTAAAAAAAGAAACGACACCTGAGAGATTCGAACTCTCGCGGGGAAACCCCATGTACTTAGCAGGCACACGCCTTAACCACTCGGCCAAAGTGTCTCGTGGTAAATGGTTGTAACAAATGTTTTATAAAATGGTTTTTTTTCCATATAATCAAACTTTTTTTTTTTCTTTTCTTTATCAGTTATTATTTAATTCACGCCATTATCTTTAATACTTTGGAAAGGTATATATGTACTCCACATACACTTAGCCAACATGCATAAAAAATTCGAGCGGAATCTGTTTGAGTAAAAATTCTCTTTTTCTCCTCATAATATGCTATCTCTTCTTGTCATAAAAATTCTCTTTTATCTGCCTTGATGGATATGTAGTTTCGAGCCCTGAGAAGATTAAACATAAAGTGGAGAGACATTTTCGTGAGTTGAATGAAAGGCGTTTAGATTTTGTAGATTGGTCGGTCTCAGAGTTGGAGGAAATGTTGGATTTCAAGTGCAAACGATGAGGATAAATTGTTGCTTGTGTGGGAAGTAACAGAGAAGGATATACAAATGTTTTTGTTCGCAATGCCTAAGGATACCGGGACTATATATATCGTGTTGCAATATCATTTACAAAATCATATCTGAATCAAGAAGTCTCAAGAATCATAAATATCTTCTCTATAAGATTTGAAGCTTTTAATGACTTAAACTTCTTCAGTCTTCTCCTTCATGCCTTGTCTCCTATGACTGATCCTGGCCGTTTCTTGAAATCTGCTTCCTCTGCCCATTCTTAATAAAAATTTCAGACAAAAAGTTTTTCTTTTTCGTGTTTATGTAATAATGTATAAGGCATGAATTAAATAGTTGCTTGTCATGTGTTGGTTGAGAGAGAAGAGAAAAAATCCTAGTCTCAGTCTCGGATAGTTATTATATTATTAATGTGATTTCAGTTATAGTAAAAACACAGAGAGAATAAAGTTGCAATTTTTTTTTGTTTTCTTCATATATATATTATTTATAAAGGAAATATTACAATCATAAGAATTCATGTATTTTCAAGGCTTTGGTCTTACAGACAAAGGGATAGTAACATTTCGAGTGCCATCAGTCCAAGTAAAGCTACCAAAGAAGTAACCAGTGTCACTCTTATGACTTGTCGAAACCGTAACTTTAAACCCAAGTTTCTTTACGCTTGAATTAAACACCAGAGTCTCTGGTTCAACCACAACCTTTACACCTTGTGGAGGCTCGATAATTGCTTTGTAAACCGAATCCACTGGTCCAACGTTAGTCACCGTTCTCGTGAGTGTCGCTTCTTTTTTGAGGTAGGGAATCGTGATGGCCGGATAGTTAACATCAAGAACAGATGGTAATGGAAATGAACATTTCGTTTGTTTTCCGGTTAGTAAAGTGATTGCGGTGTCGTTGTAACCAGAGGCACAAAAATAGTGGATGTAATCGTCGAGGTTCATGTCGTAAACTAGTCCTGGATCTTTAGCTTTTTCTGCGTTGGCCATTCCTGCACCGTAGTCAAATGCATCAGCCAGTTTTCGTGGGTTTCCCTCTGCAAACATTGGCTCCCCACTCGGATCGGTCCTCCATGCTATAACAAAAAAAAAAGAGGCTGCATGATTAATAATGGCTAAGAATTTGGGATAAGAACCAATAGAAGTCATCATCCCGACGTGTTAGAAAACCCACATCGAAAGTTAATATGATCACTAGTAATATAAAAGAAACATAGATAAATCCACTTATTGTCAACTGGTTTTGAGTTTAAGAACCTGTAGTCATAAGAGCAGATTTTAGGGCGGCAGGAGACCAGTCGGGATGTATAGCTCTAAGTAGTGCGACGATTCCCGCAACAAGGGGAGTGGAAAATGATGTTCCTGAATTTAACATATATCCGTCATCCTTGGGGGTTGCTCCAAAAAGCAGCTGACCGGGTGCTACGAGATCAGGCTGCATATCATTTATGTACTTTTTGTCATTAAAAGAAACAAAATGACTCGATTTGAAAAGTGTTGTTCAAAAAGTGACAAAGAAAAAAAAATCTTTGTGTGTTTTGGATTGGACTACTACCTTAAGAATGGCTGGAGAGATTGAATTAGGCCCTCTACATGAGAATCCCGCAACTTTAGTCACTACAGGATTTCCCACCAACGTTTTTGCAGGAGATATTTTAATCGTGGGTAAACTGGATGAGACATGAGAAAATGATCAGTTCTAAAAACTTATTATGTGACTCGGAAAAGATCATTATACCTTGACGAGCGGATGTATCGTAGAATCTTATATCCGACTTCATAGTCTATCGAGATGACTGGTTCCAACAAATAACCATCAGATACACCATCTGAAGATCGTGCAACGATCACCCCCTTGGCACCAGCGTTAGATAAAGCCAATGAAGATTCTAGTGCATCATAATCCTTTTTCAAAAACACCAGACCAACTTTATCTTTTACTTGCAATTCTAAAGCTTTCTTGTCGGAGTAATCTTCGACGTAAACTAAATCACCAAATGTTTCGTTGCCTGTAAACGCAGCTTGACCCTACAAGAAAAAAGGAAAAAAAAAAAGTCAAGAGTAAGTTTTTGAGGGCATTATTGTAAAACCCAACATAAAAAAATATTACGTACTATTATGGTTTTGTTGTTTCCCAAAGTCATGTCTACGTAAAAGGTACGGTCAAGGCTAGTTGCACCGACAGTGATCACCCATGGAGCTACATTATCCACACTGTAAGCACCTGGGCCGAAATTAGAAGCACCGGCTATGACCGGAATGCCCTTATTGACTGCATGGAACGATCCTATCTCGGTCTCTTCCCCAATGTAGTTCAATGGACGGATAGGAATCGCACTTCCGAGTGAAATCGAAATTACATCAACGTTATCTTTTATGGCCTCATCAATTGCCTTGACATAATTAGAAAGGGTAGCAGCAAAAGGAATGGACTCCCATACAACCTTGTACATCGCTATACGTGCCTTTGGAGCAACGCCTCTCATCACTCCAGGTGCAAGACCTTTAAATGAAACGTTAGGCACGAATGAGGAGGCTGCAATTGAAGTAACAAATGTCCCGTGTGCCATGGGACTTCTAGGGGACTTAAAATCTGACGGACTATGTCTCATTCCGGGATTTTTCTCCGCCCAGCCATCAAGGAAGTACTTTGCTCCAATTAGCTTCTTGTTGCAATGCTTTGCTGGATCAAAATCTTGTCCGGCTACACATTTTCCTTTAAAATGTTTCGGTATTGGTCCAAGCCCTTTGTCGTTAAAAGCCAGAGACTCTGGCCATACTCCTGCGTCAATAAAACCTATTACAATATCACTTCCCATGTCGCTGTCTTGGAGAATTCCTTTTGGATAACTCGCTGAAAGACCCATATAGTCGCCAATTCTCGTGCTCTGCAACTGAAACTTTTTATTTTGTGCCACACTAAAAACATCAGGACGGCCTATGACATGACAAGAGACAAATATAAATAAATAAAGGATGTAATGTGTAACAAGAGCTCCTAAAATTCTTATTAACTATTTGTTTCTTAAATCAAAAGATAAAAACCTGAAAGTTTCTTAGCTTGCGACTTTGTAAGCTTGGCAGAAAACCCTGAAAATCCATGGTGATAGTTGTAGATGATGGATTCTCGAGCATCTTCCGCACTTCATCAAACAACAAAATCATTACGTTTAGAAAACATCTTTGATCTTCATATAATATGTATATATATATATAGGCTTGTTTATTTGCCTCCCGTCGACAGCGAGGGCTGCGGCTGGTGGCAATGGCAGACAGCAGGTTGTTGTTCGTTACCTGTGCAATCTCCTGCGGCCGGCCGTCGCATCCAGTCATGACTCGAATTTATGATTGCTATTAAAAATAGTGTAATACATGGGTTAGTGACTGGACGCGACGACTAATCGTAGGAAGCTGCTGCAGGTAAACGAACAACAACCTATCGCTGCCGTCAACCGCAGCCGTTACCGGCACGCAGACGCATGCCTTATATATATATATATATATATATATATATATGTTGTCATGTTTTAGGTTCTTTAGAAAACCTAATGAGTGTATTAATTGGCGGATACGATTATATACCTTTCGAAAATCGATTCCAACATCTGATGGTGTGACTGAGCGACCAACTCAGGATCATCATGTTGCGTCTTGCCTAAATGCACTACATAAATCTGTCTCAATCAGAGAAACAAAAAAAAAAAACCAAAACATTTCATCAAATCACAAGTTGACAAAACATAAACACAATAAAGACAAGCCCTAACAAACTATTCATACAAACCTGTCTCTCTTCATCGCCGGTTTCTTGAGCATAGGCTCCAAAGCCACAATTTAGAATCAACAATAATCCTATGAGGTAACATGCTTTGGAACTTCCCTTCACAATATCCATTTTTATGGGTTTTGTTTCTTTTGGGAAGATCCTTCTCAAATGTTTTTGTTTATTCTATAACTTTGGAGTCTATATTTTGATGCTTAATAGTTTCCCGAAAAAAAACAAACAGAGACATGAATAGAAGTTACGCTGGTAATTTGCTCACACAATAAACAATCACCATAAATAAATATTTTAATTAAACGAACAAACTAAAAAACCAAGCGGATGTGGTCATGTCCAAATAGATTTAAACGAGAAAAATCTATTTTTCGCCATACGACAGTTTTAGCGGTTTTATATTTCTTTTGTATTAATTTGAGGTTTTTTTTTTTTTTTTTGAGGGGTTTTTTTTTTTGTGGGGGGAAAGGATGATCTTAATTTAGACAAGATTAGTGAAAAAAAAACCTTTGTTATAAGTTTGGTGAATTATGACTTATTTTAAATGAAATCTTAATTATTTTAACAAAAGTATGTTATTATATATCAGTAGGAATTAGTGCTTAATAATTTTCAAAACAAAAATGTACCAAAAAGAACAAATATAACTTGCAACTTCACTCTACTATTTCGGCGGGAACAGCCCTATCAGCTTTTATAATATTAACAGCCGAATTCACTATAATTATCGATAAATATAGGATTAGAAAAAAAGTAAAAAAAAAAATATAACACAAATAAACTCTCGCAAAAATACTTAGAAAACATATACTAAAGGCAGTAATTTGTATAAACACTAAGTTTACAAAACTGTCAACAATCCGTTGTAGTCTAGCTGGTCAGGATACTCGGCTCTCACCCGAGAGACCCGGGTTCGAGTCCCGGCAACGGAGATTTTTTAATTTTCATAAACTTACTCTTCGTTTCGCTTTCACTATACACTGATTTTTTTTAAAAGTGATGAAGCCAACACCTTGGCGACAGTAACGAAAATAATTCGGTCTCTCAATTCCAATACTACACCAAATACATTCCTTAAGGTTTTCTAGTTTCAATTCAATGAACTAAGAATGTTTGAAATAAATATAAATAATTTCACCGATAAATGATCTTGTCGACGCCTTTGTCTAATTCCTGAAACCAAATCAAAAGACTTTCTTTAATAACAAAAAAAAAATCAAATACCATAATAATACATTTATGAGTAAAAAAAAAAAGATAAATTCTTACTTGGAGGATTGCAATGAATCAATTTGCATTGTGACTGGACCATCGTTTACAATATTAACCTTTTTTTAAAAAAAAATACAATTTGTAAGGTAATAAAATGTATAAATTTTTTTTAATGACACAAAATTAATACTCCTTACCTTCATCATAGCTCCAAACACACCATCTGTTACAAAAAAAAAAAAAATTCAAACAAAAATTCAATCAAGAAAATGAAGAACAATGAGAGTTTTTACCTTTTACTGCATCAGGATTGTATGCTTTTCGAAATTTTTCGACTAAAGAATTGTAAAACGGTTTCGCTTTCTCCGGCGACATTGCGATATGAAAATCAGGTTTGTTTCCTTTCAAGAATCCGTATAATGTAAATTGACTAACTATATAATAAAAAATTTCAGTAAAATTTACCAGAAAAAAATTTATCAAAAAAAAAAAAGCATTAATCAAAGTTAAAGCATAATAAACAGATAAAAAGAAAGTATTACCAAGTAAAACTCCATAATTTTTCTGCATTACCTGCAATAAATCGAAAAAAAGTTCAAAAAATACATTTAAAAAAAATGAATTCATTGAAATGAATGAAAGAAAACTTACATTTTGGTCCCATCCTTTACCAGTGGTTTCATTAGGAAACAATCTCATGTTCAAAACTTTTCGACATCTATAAACGAAATTTTTTTTCAGAATCTACAAATTTATAAATGAAATTGTGAAACGGAAGAATTAATTACATGTAATCGGCGTCGGAATCTGTATCTGATTCATGGATTCCGATTAAAACCAAGAGACCAGGTCCAATTTCCGATACGATTTGATCATCGACCTGTGTTTAATCTTCGTAAGATCAGATAAGGGGCAATTTGGGGGTTTTGAAGAGTGTGTATAACAAGAACTGACCATGACGGAGGAGGATGAGACTCTTTGGATTACGGCTCTCATTGCTCTGATCTGGAAATTCCGACGGCGAATTTGGAGATTTTGGTGGCGGCGGTTGCGGCGGATGAGTAAAAGTGAGAGGTTGTTGACGAGTGGAGTGGTGAGAGAAGAAGTAGCAAGAGAATACATTTTGTTTTATTTGTCAAAAAATATATATATGTATATAAGAATGAATTACATAAACTGAACCAAATTAAATCGAAATTGGAACTGAAACCGAAATAAATTTATATATAATGTATATATATAGAATTTTCATTTTTTTATGAAGAAAAATAATATATTAATTTGGTTGGGATGGAATACAACATTCGTGCTCATCTCATTTAAAGGCAAAGGTTAAAAATCAAATACACAAATACAAACTCTTGTTAACTTGATTAACCTAAAACCAAAACCTCAACTTTTCTAATCTAAATACACAAAACCATAGTGGGATGCGGTATGTCGAAACAGGTCCAATGGAGAGAGCTTTAGACACATAGACGTATACGCGAATACAACATAAACCACCTTAAAGATGAGGTTCCTGATGATAACTAATTAATCATAACCGCCAGAAACCACACATGCTCCTTCCTCGAAATTAAATCATTACCAATATTGTTCAAGATAAACCGTTGTAAAACAAAATAGACTAACCCGGAAGCGTTGAAGCTCGAGGTTAAATTGGAAACTCGCATCATCAATCTCAGAATAAAAGAAACGCCGACATGACTAAAAAGCCATTGAGGCATCACCCACTGAGACTAAAGTAGTGTAGGAGAAGAATGGGATCTGGTTGGAAAAAATGATCTTATGAGCCATGGAAGAGTAGATCGACCGGTGAAGGAAGGAGTAGCAGCGTCATCCTCTAAAACCACCATCAATCAGCCTCCGATGATGCTACGGCCGGCGAGAACCATCAGATCTGGAACCACAATTCATAAGCTTCCATAGCCAAAAAGGAAAAGAAGCAAAAAAAAATTAAAAGAGGGGGGAGACTCGGCCCGGTGCTAAGAGAGCCACCCACCGCCGATCTCCAATCGAAATCACAGGAATCGCCGCTAGGATTTAAAGATGGAAGAGAGCAAAGTTATAGAGAAAAATAAATTTATCTGGTTACTTCTATTTTTACTTTAGTAGAATTTTCATTTATTACATATATGTAAAATTGTCATTTGTTATATAAATGAAAAGTTTTTCACAAAGCAAATACTTAAAGTATTGAAGACTTTTAATATGGTTTATTCAAAAATTTGTGTTTTCAATAATGGAAGTTTGGTATTTCGTAAAGTTTTGTCATTATTTTTATTCATTTTATATTTATATTAAATATAGGATTTTACTTCTTTAAAGATATTTGATAATTACACTTCATTTTTCCATATTGTTAAACTTATATTTGAATATTAAAATTATAAATATATGATCAATATATTATTATATAAAAAATATTGAACCCGACCAAACCTGATTGAACCGCATTGATCTACGACTTAAGAACTATTTCGATTCGGTCGCCGGTCCGATTTTCAAAACATTGATTTAGTGGAGTTACTGTTTTCAAGTTTTGAAAAATATTTTAAGAACATACTGTATTGCATACCATTCTTTCCCATGTTTTGCATTCATTCAACAAAGATTTTTTGTATATGCCACGTGTATGTATGTATAGGTCAATTAATTCCTCAAATATTTTGTTGCCATAATAAATATTTTTTTGTTAAATTAACCAAAATAAATATAATAAACTTATTTGTTAATTCAACGTCAAATGGGTCTGCTATTTAGGTCAAATCTACAATTAACCAAACCAACAAAAACAATCTACAGATTTATCTCATTGGATTCAAGTTCCAAACTTAAACAAATCATACGCGACAAATCTAAATAGCTTTTGGCAATAACTGGCTCTTACGAAAATAAATATTTTTCAAAGACCACACCAAACCAAACGACAAAATAGACCACTATTTTTAGAATTCACATCAAAAAATTTCAAACCTAAAAAACTAAAAAAAAATCCTCAGAAAATTGATACACAAAATGGATTGTCGACCTTTGTTATTCAACATTTCTTCCAATAGATTATGGAAAAACATAAAATCACCCGATGTAATTTTTGGGTATTCGCTGCCTCTTATGGAGTTACAGATGTTACTAATCTTCGTATCTATCATCATCTCTCTCATGTTCTTCAGATGCATCGAAATTTTTCATATCACTTCCTATTTTATTGTAAGTATCTTACTTTTCATAGGTGTTTTACATAACTAGTTTGCGTTTCTATATTTACCATAACATGCAAGTAAGAAACTAGTAATTATTCAATGGCCAACATATGTAATTTGGCAACAACATAAGATGTTGAAGAAACATTAAACCAATCAAGGTATATATTTTCAATATCTTTCATATATAAATGCAGGCTGGTTTGATGATGGGACCCCAACTATATGACCTTAGGGAGAAGTCATCAAGGAAACTATCATGGGATCCTGTACTGAGTGGAAATGCAGCGTTAAAAGGCTTCCAGGTGTGTGGTACGGTGATGTTTACATTCTTAATGTCTATAAGAACAAGTAGGCGGGTGGTGTTCAACAGCGGACGATTGCCTATTGTGATCGGGATCTTCACATTCATCATTCCTCTAGTTTTCGGCCTCTGTTTTCGAAATTTCCTCGCCGATGGCATAAACCCTAACTACATGCCGCTGAAGAAAGCCCTCGCTGAGCGCTCTGTGATTATTGTAACACAATCTTCCATAATGTTATCCACCGTGACTTATCTCTTGTCAGAACTCAAGATCCTCAACTCTGAGTTTGGTCGACTTACATTGTATGCATCCATTATTAATGACCTCCTTGGGATTACTTTTCTAGTACTCGCTAAATCTTTGGCAACATACAAAACCGTATCACACTCTACAGCCTACATTGACATTATCGGGGTGATCATTTTGTTTCTCATAGTCCATATTGTAATTAGGCCAGCTGTAGATTGGATAGTAGAACACACACCGGAAGGCAAACCCGTGGCTGATATGTATGTACATGTTTTTGTGTTAACCGTATTAGCCTCTGCCGCTTACTCCACGTTCTTCCACATGAAATACCTATTGGGACCATTCATGATTGGTCTCGTCATACCAGAAGGTCCACCTTTCAGATCCACTTTAGAAGTTAAGTACGAAAAACTCACCATGAACATCTTCTTACTCATCTCCATCGCATTCAGCACTATGCGATGTGATATTATGAAGATCGTCTACGATCTTGATGATAATTTTATACAATATATTTTTGATGGCTTTAACACTCTTCTTGAAACTAGCTGCGGGCCTTGTACCTTGCTTATACTGCAAGTTACCCCTTAAAGAGTCATTTGCAGTTTCCATCCTCTTAAGCTGCAAGAGTTTTTCAAAACTATATCTCTATGAAGTCTCGTTTAATGATTCGGTAGCCTACAAAGCCATCTCTATGATCCATTTTTTTTCTTTGATTGATCTATACATATTGATATGATTCATTTTTTTTGTGCAGTATATATCGCATGCAACGTTCTCCTTCTTGGTCTTTTATGCGCTACTAAACTCGGGGATTGTCCCTGCAGTGTTAAGCAGTTTGTATGATCCAAAGCGAAAGTACATTGGTTATCAAAAAAGGAACATTTTGAGTTTGAAACCAAATTCAGATCTCCAGATTCTAACTTGTGTGCATAGACCTGATAACATCTCTGGGGTCATTGCATTCCTCCAATTACTATCTTCTTCAAACCAAGAACTCCCTATTGTGGTCACGGTCCTCTACCTAGTGAAGATCGTGGGTCAGATCATTCCGGTTTTGATCTCCCACCATAAGAAATCAAAACAGCTGATCAATAACTCCTACATCAACACCGCAATACTTACTATTAGCCAGTTTAACCAAGAGTGCTCGGATTCCATGACTGTGACCATGTTCACAACACTTTCACATGAGAACCTAATGCACGAAGATATTTGCATGCTTGCGTTAGATCATATCACGTCGATGATCATCGTCCCGTCGGGGAGAACATGGACCATAGATGGGGCGTTTGAGTCCGACGACAAGGCCATTAGGCGTCTCAACATGTCCTTACTTGGGCGTGCGCCATGTTCAATTGGGATACTTGTGGATCGTGGACAGTTTTTCCATAGAGGGAAGAGAAAGCAACACATTAATGTTGGTGTTATTTTCATTGGAGGAAAAGACGATCGTGAGGCATTGTCGTTGGTGGATAGGATAAAACATAACCCGAAGGTGCGTGTCACTGTTATTCGACTCATCTCTAACCAAGAAACAGACTCAACGAACTGGGAATACATTCTTGATCACGAGGCTATAAAAGACTTTAAGGATTCATCAGAGGACACAGACAATATCAAATATATAGATAGAAGTGTGACCAGTGGTCCAGAAGTGGCTACTACTCTTCGATTGCTCGCTCAAGAATATGATCTTATGGTAGTTGGAAGAGATCATGGCATGGCATCGCCGGATTTCTCTGGATTGAAAGAGTGGATGGAACTTCCCGAATTAGGTGTCATCGGAGATTTAGTGGCAGTTAGAGATCTCAAATCTAAGACCTTTGTTTTGGTAATTCAACAACAAGACCATACGTGAATCTTTCAACAACATGTATATTGTTTTTAGGAATTTTTTTTAACCACCAATTTAGCTTAGGTAACGATCCTATAAACAAAATGAGTCCAAACAAACTAAAAAAAATAACTCCATATAAAATCAAATTTTGATAAACTGAACCGACTATTGCTTTAGCATAAACTAAACCTTTTTTTTTTCGTTATTGCTTTTTGTTGTTGTTCAGCTTTCTTTTTGTTCAGATATAACTGAACCTTTTCTTTTCAAATTTAGATTACCGGTTTCGGTTAACAAAGAAAATCAAAATTAAATCGGAACAAAATGATCGAAAATGCATTTGATTAATAAAATACTAAAAATTAAAGTTGTGATAAACATTAATAAAAACATGAATATGGGCCGGTAAACCAAATCGAGTAAACCGACAAATCCTCAGTGTAAAATCAATTTTATCTTCCAAACCGACTTGAAACCGGTATCAAATCAAATTGGACCCGAACAAGTTTTTCATTTGGAAATCGCCGGTAACCGTCGCCGAGACTCCGCCGTGAACAATCAAAGGCATTTTAAGAGAAAAAGCTTTCAATTATACTGAAACAAACCGAAGAAGGCGAAGTTTATTGGACGAAGACGATGGCGTTTTGGAAACCAGGGACCGAGAAACCTCGATTCGTCGAGGATGAAGAAGGAGGCATAGTGTTCATGTCGAACAATCTCGCTTCCTCTTCTTCGTCTAGGTATGATATTATCTCTCTCTATTGGTTCTGGTATTACTCGTACTTGTTCTGTGGATGATTGTGTACTTGTTATGGTTGAAATTTGTAGTTATGGGTATGCGAATATAGAGAAGCAAAGACAGAGATTGCCAGTGTACAAGTACAGAACGGAGATTCTGTATTTGGTGGAGAATCACGCTACCACCATTATCGTCGGCGAGACGGGTAGTGGCAAAACCACTCAGATTCCTCAGGTTTCTTCTTTGTTCTTTCCTTGTGAAATTTTAGGAGATAACCAACACTCAGCTTTTGCTAATTTAATGGGTTTCTTAGATCAATAGTCAAAGTTTGATAGGAGTGTGAGGCTGCGAATTTGGATTCCAATTGAATCCACATTTTTGTGATTTAGATAGACTGAATCATTCAGTAGCTTTTGGAGAAATCACTCAGATTTCACAGGTTTCTTCTTTGTTCCTTGTTATGAAATTTTGGGGAAGAACATTCATCTTAGCTAAATCCAAACCAATTCGGATTTGAATTGAAAGCCATTGAAATTGTTCGTATATTTGTAATGCAGCTAGAAAGGAATAAAACTTAATGTTGCAAATTCCTGCAGTGTAATAAGCTCACTAGCTGTTAGAGAACTTGGAGAAAGCCACAATTCAAACAGTCAGATTTTGCTATATCCAGGGTTGTCTTAGATCAATAGTCAAAGTTTGATTGAAGTGTGAGGTTGTGAATTTGGATTTTGATTGAAGCCAATTGAGTTACTAAATGTTGCAAAGTCCTGTAATGTTTAAGCTCACAAGGCCTGTAAGGGAAACTTGGAGAAATCCTCAATGCAATTATTTCTCTGAGTTTTGAAAATGCTTTGTGTGATATTGTAGTACCTTAAAGAAGCTGGATGGGCTGAAGGAGGTCGAGTTATTGCTTGCACACAGCCAAGACGTTTAGCTGTCCAGGTTTGTTTTTTCTCTCCTTTCACCAAACCTGAAAAGCTCAACTTTGGAGATTGGTGTCTTGATCTCTCATGTACTATTTTCCTTATAATTTTTAGGCGGTTTCTGCTAGAGTGGCTGAAGAGATGGGAGTAAATCTTGGGGAAGAAGTTGGCTATACTATCCGATTTGAAGATCATACAACTTCCGTGAGACTCTTTCCTTAACATTCTTCTACGGTTTGATATTGTATGTAGTAATCTGATGAATGCTTAAAATATCTTTGTCTTCGTTATTACAGGGTGTGACTAGTGTGAAATTTCTCACTGATGGGGTACTAATCCGAGAGATGATGGAAGATCCTCTCTTGACTAAGTATAGGTAAATGATTTTATCACACAGCATAATCTCGTTTGGATTATGGTATAAGTTTGTAAATAGTGTTGGTAAAACCTTCTCTTATCTGTCATTGTGCAGTGTTATTATGATAGATGAAGCTCACGAGAGATCTATTTCAACCGACATTTTACTGGGACTCCTAAAGAAGGTATGTCAATAAGCCAAAGTCTTCGTAACTCTTTTTGTTTACGGTTTGCTTTCCTCAATTCCTATAAATTGTGAATATCAGATTCAACGCCGTCGTCCTGAGCTGCGCCTGATTATCTCGTCAGCTACAATAGAAGCAAAAACTATGTTCAATTTCTTCAATGCAAGGTTCTGATTTGACCCAGTGTTATATTTCTTTGCTCTTGGAATCACTAATCTGATAATCGTGAACATTATGTATAAATTATATAGCAAAAAACGCCAGGCGCCAGAAGGTAGTACCCAAGGACCAAAGTTGGAACCTGCAATCTTATCTGTTGAGGTATATTGCAACTCTTATCTTGCTTAAGATCAGATTCTCAACCCTTGTTTTGATGCGATATTTAGAAATCCTTTTTATTTGCTTGGTGAAATTTTCTTAGGGCAGAGGCTTCAGTGTGAAAATTCACTATGTGGAGGAGCCTGTTTCAGATTATATCCGATCCGTTGTCTCAACCATACTATTGATTAATGAGCGGGTACTCTATTTAATGTTTTCTTACCATCCATAATATTTCTTTGTTGTCTTTAACATTTTTCTTTTGATGAGTAGGAACCACCTGGGGATGTTCTTGTATTTCTTACTGGTCAAGATGATATTGAGACTGCTATTAAACTACTTGCAGAAGAAGCTCATAGCAATCAAAAGAATTCCTCAGGTATATGCATATTTAAGCTTGTGTCAATCAAATTTCACCTTTGCCTTCAGTTTTTATATAACATCATAATCTATTTCAGGACTGCTCACTCTGCCACTGTATTCTGGACTTGCGCGATCAGAACAGGTTGATTCTTTTTGTTGCACTGCTCTAGACAAGCTGAACAATAATTCTGTGAGTAACTAAAACTTGAAAACTGAATCTGCGAAATGTTGTTTTCTCCTTAGGAATTGATATTTACTCCAACTCCGAGAGGGAAGAGAAAAGTTATACTCTCAACCAATATTGCAGAAACATCATTGACTCTGGAGGTAAAGTTCTTTGTTACTGTCTTTTTGTTGCAAATCTCATACGAATATATCTGAAACATCACTTGAGAAATAAAACTTTCGGTTTCGTTTCTTCATTTCAGGGCGTTGTCTATGTGATTGATAGTGGTTTCTCAAAGCAGAAGTTCTACAATCCAGTAAGTCCATCACCATTCCTTTCGTTTATACGTTCTAGTTCCATATATATTCTAAGACATCTTACATTTCTTCCCCTCACAGATTTCAGATATTGAAAGTCTTGTGGTGGCACCAATATCCAAAGCTTCTGCTAAACAAAGGTCTGGTAGGGCTGGGCGAGTTCGACCTGGAAAGTGTTACAGGTAACAAAACTATCTATTCGTTTGTAAAAGTGATAGATTTGTGTCTTATACATGCTTATTAATCTCCTTCGTAATATTTTTTATGGTAACTAGGCTTTACACAGAAGATTATTTTCTGAAAGAAATGCCTGGAGAAGGCATACCGGAGATGCAGAGATCAAATCTTGTTTCTACTGTTATACAGGTACAAAACTTGCTCAGTTTTTGTCATTAAGTTTCTTCTAGGATGTTCAAGCTCCGTTGATTTGTTTTTTTTTTATCAGTTAAAAGCTTTGGGGATAGATAATATCTTGGGTTTCGATTGGCCTGCACCTCCATCACCAGAAACAATGATCCGGGCTCTTGAAGTACTTTATTCACTTCAAATCCTCGATGATGATGCAAAACTCACTTCGCCAACAGGATTCCAAGTTGCAGAACTTCCATTGGTACTCTTTTGTTCTCTTAGTTATTTTCCGTTGCTCATCTAAAAAAATACAAGTTCATCTGCATTTCTGCTGCAACTTTTTTATAGGACCCAATGATATCGAAAATGATTTTAGCTTCAAGTGAGCTTGGTTGTTCAGATGAGATCATTACAATCGCTGCAGTTCTCTCTATCCAAGTAAACCTACTTTGCCCCTTTTCATCTCCTTGAAGTTTCGTCTGTTTAAAATGCTTAAACTTTAAACTAAATGGATGCAATGTATCATATGCAGTCCATTTGGGTCATTGCCAGAGGAGTACAGAAAGAACAAGATGAAGCAAAACTTAGATTCGCAGCCGCTGAGGTATATATATAACATTTGATCTAACTATATCTCTGAAAATCTTTTTTGACCGAGTAAGTAAGTAATCATCGTTCTTCTTTACTTTTCAGGGTGATCATGTCACATTCCTGAATGTATACAAAGGGTTCCTCGAGTCAAAGAAGTCTTCACAGTGGTGTTACAAGAATTTCCTCAACTATCAATCCATGGTGCGTATTTATATAATAAGAGAACTATCTATAAGACTTCAATTTTAATCTGTCTTTCCTTTTCCTTGTGCAGAAAAAAGTGGTTGAAATCAGAGATCAACTCAAACGGATTGCTCGGAGATTAGGCATCACCTTAAAATCCTGTGACAATGACATGGAGGCTGTAAGAAAAGCAGTCACTGCAGGTTTTTTCGCCAATGCATGCCGCTTAGAAGTAAGTGAAACCCATTTCAAATTCTCTGTTTCTGCACATTTCATTTATCTTTTTTTTTTTTTTTTTTTTTATCCTATGATGTTGTAGCCACACAGCAATGGAGTATACAAGACCACTAGAGGCTCTGAAGAAGTTTATATTCACCCATCATCAGTATTGTTCAGGTAAATATCAAAAACCGTTAAAGTTTGAAGTTTTTTTCTTTTAAATGTGAAAAGCTTATTTGGTATATACGATCTTCAGGGTGAATCCAAAATGGGTGGTTTATCAATCCATTGTCTCAACCGAGCGTCAGTACATGCGTAACGTCGTCACCATCAATCCTTCTTGGCTTACTGAAGTCGCTCCACACTTTTACCAGAACCGGCAAAACACTATGGGCCATATGTAATAAATGTTTAAGAAACAGAGTTTACATTGAGTCCTTATGATTTGAAACAACTTAAATGAAGAAAAACATTTTCAATCTCTATATTCAAATCAGATTTTCAGATTTTTTCCTTTGTTTGTTGTTTCTGGTTAAAATCTTCAGCTGAAAACTTCGACGAACTTCACAAGCCTCTCCTATCGACAAGGACAGGCCCAAGAAGTTAACAAAAAGGAAGTGGGCCTTGGCCCAAAACAAACCTCTCCTATCGACAAGGACAAAGTGACAGAAGCAGAGCAGTGTACTCCATCAATGGCAATGAGAACGATCACCACATGAAACAAATTCCAACTGTTGAGCGATCTAATCCAAGGCTAGAAAGACTCCACATGGTTCTAGATGGCTCAATCGAATTAGGGTTTATGAATTTCCTTTTGGCTATATATATATTTGTAAATCACAAACACTATGTGTGGCCGTTTCGAAAGTTTCAAGTTTTTCCGGTTTTATTACCTTTAACAATATATACATCAGAAAGCCAAAAACAGGGTTTTGAGATATTTGTCAGAGGAAGAAAAGATTGGTAGTTTTGTTTTTTTTCATCTTTCAATTTTATAAATTATCATCCATTCAATTTCTATTGTTTAAAGTCAAATATATCAACAGAGAACTAAATGCAAATACAAAATGATATAATATGTAAAGTAAAATATACAAAAGTTTTTTTGGCTTAGTTTTCTAATGTATAAGGGAATTAGTTGAATAGCAAATAAATGAGTTCAATTTAAATTTCTTAATTAATAGCACAAAAAGCTTTAATTAAATGTCTATTAAATTGAGAAATTTAACACTTCTTTTGTTATAGGCCGGCCCATCAGTGAAACAAACGAAAAGAGCTTGAAACCCTAGAAATGAATATATATATATATAAAAAATGATACTTAAAGGCCATCAAAATTGTGATTGGGTTCCATCGTCTCCATGGCATCATCATCATCATCGTCTCCTCCTTGCGAATCCAAGGCCGTGAAGAAGAAGAAGAAGAATCGGAAGAAGAAGAATCAGAAGAAGGATGTTGTTATCCCTCCCTCTATGATAGAGTTTGCTCCCAGCGATAATTTGACTCGAACCATTAAGGATGTCATGGCTCGGTATCTCGGTCCGTTAGCGTTAATGGAAGAAAAGAAAAGAGAGGAGGATCGAGGACGAGTGCCAAAATCCTCCTAAGTTTTTTTTATTTTTATTTTTATTTTTTATAATTTTAATAAAATCCTTGCTTTCCTGGTTTCTTAATAATTTTAATAATTTAAGTTGTTTCCGTAAAATAATGTTAGGAATTTCAAACTGTTTTTGAGGAGTTGGAATAAGAGCTATGGTTATCTTTATTTATCAATTTCGGTCTGGTTATGTAATTTTTATGCATTTCGGTTTAGACCAATCCATATCCAGAAAGCAGAGGAGGATTTTTGAGTAATTCTGCTAAGACTATAGTTACAAGATATTCAACTCCGGATTGGTAGTGATTTCAGAAAGGTTTTCGACCAATTTCTTTTCTAGGTAATAACTAAGAGAATGTAAGATGATTACAGACCTCCATCCAACCAGAAACTAAGAAGAAGCACCAAACTTCATCCATGGCTGCATCAACATTCACCAATGATTTGACATCTTGGAGAAAGTGTTGTGAGTTTATTAACCTTCTCTTGCTCGTATAGAGATTCAGAGGCATGAAATCGATACAAAGGATAGGAAACAGAAATTGACCTGTTCGTTTTTTATTCGAAAACAACTTACTCAGCAAGTCATTGATTTTTTACTCAGAAATCCTCCAAGTTCCTTGGAATTTACGTAACTGTTCAAGAATCTCCCTTTCTTGCTCCCTCCAGGAAGGATTTTCCCAAGGTGATATCTGCTATATTGGCGTCCTCGTTATCCTACATCAAGCTTGCATGTCTCCACCAAATATTTTAGAAATTTTGGAAACATTCCTGCAGCCCTGTATTCATCTTGAGCTGATTTTTGTATTCCAACAATTTCTTATTCCAGCCTTTGTGACTTTTCCTTTTGATTTCTTTAAATCTTCTTCAGCTTCAACAAAACCTTTCATAAGCAAACCCACATACGCCTTGGCAGGAACCCAAGTATTTGCCTTGAGATCTGTCTTTGCCTTGGAGGCGGCTTTTCCGGTTATAGGTAAGTCTAGACAAAAGTCCAAAGCATGGTGCTAAGTAATTTCATATCAATCAACAAAGTTATGATAACTGAAATAATATTGATAAAAAAAGGATTCTTTATCATCAGAGGCTTGAGAGCTTTCTTTCGTTTTTGTGGTTTTCTTAGCTGGACTTGAGAAATCAAAGTCTGGCATGTCCATTTTGAATGATGACATATTTCCAAAGAAACAAATTGACGTGAGAGACAATGCCCTGTGTCAAGCAACAACATCTTAACCAAGTAATTCATGATACCATGATTGAACAACATTAACTTAGGCGCAAAACATGGTTTAAGAAGCATATCATATAGGTTGCACTCACAGCTTGAAGGCCACGGACAAGAAAAGAATACAGACTATTAATCACCAATTTTTAACAACATCTTAGGGTTTTGATCTATGTGATATGAAACTTTTAACATCAAGTTATCAAGAAAGTGTAGTTGAAAATTCCTTCTCTCAAATGAAAATTTTGGATTAATAGCATATTCTAGCAATGCTGTGTTGATTATGAATTATACTTGTAAGACTTTTCGGATTCAGTAACGTTCTCATTGTTGAAACCATACTCACCATTAGATCTATCTCCTTACCGTTTGCACAACTTTTTTTAGCAGGTGCAGACATTTCTTGCAAACTATCTGCAGAGATAAAAAGTTACCATCATCACTGTTCTTTCACAAAGCAGCCAACAATAAAAGTTATGTCACAAACTAAACTAGCATAGAACGAAGCATGTTACTGCACAAAGCATAAGCTCCATTAACAATCTCCTAAAATGCTATAGGATTCGCTAGTAAGAGAGATCTCCATCTGAGAATCGGAGAGACTGAGAAACGTAACAGATCAAACAATGTGATTATCCAAGAAGCAATCTAATGAAAGAAGAACAAAACCAGGAAATTACATTACAAGATTCAACACAAATTTGACGCCACTCGCGACTCTTTTCAGAAATAGAACCAGAAAGAAAAATCAAACTCAGCCTTAACGCTGATCGAACATTAATCTACCGATAATCGCTTTCTCTTACAGATTAAACGTTCACCGATCGTCAATTCGTCGAGCCTTAGAAAACGAAGCCATAACAATGCATTAAATTTTGATTTTAAGAAATGAGAATCCACTTGAGACACGTTTCAAGAAGAATTACTAGTACGGAACTAAGTTTAGGAGGAAGAGAATCAGAAGGAAAAATCAAACATAGCTTTAACACCAGAAATAAAAGCTTGAGCTCTCGATGATTGCGTGGCTTACCAGAATGTTCGATTCCACAAAAACGAAATAAGAGTTGAGAGAACTGTAACAGAGCGAGCGGAGTAGTATACAAAACCATTAGAGGCTCTGAAGAAATCAAAAAATTCATCATCTTTTTTTTTTTATCTTATAGCCACATAGCAATGGAGTATACAAAACCATTAGAGGCTCTGAAGAAGTTTATATTCATCCATCATCAGTTTTATTCAGGTTAGTTATCTTTAAAACTATGGATTTAGTAAAGAAACCTCAAAACTCGAACTTATTTGTTATACATGATCTTCAGGGTGAATCCAAAATGGGTGGTTTATCAATCAATCGTCTCAACAGAGAGACAATACATGCGTAACGTCGTCACCATTAATCCTTCTTGGCTTATAGAAACCGCTCCACACTTTTACCAAAACCGACAAAACAATATGCATTGAGAAACAGAGTTTTTTTTCTATTTGAAACAATTCAGAAACATAAATGAAGAAAAAAAAAAAACATTTGACTCTATATTCAAATCAGTTTATTGTTTCTGGTTAAGATCTCTTCTCTTCAGCTGAAAATTTCAGCGAACTTCTCGGAAACAAGAACACCTGAATCAATAGATTCCAATGGATCTTTCCTAAGACGATGCCTTAAACAGTTAGGTATAACAGTCGCAACATCATCTGCAGTGACACGATCTTTGCCTTTAAGAGCTGCAAGTGCTTTAGCAGCTCTGTTAGTTACAATATCTCCTCTTAATCCATCAACATTAAGCTCTGAACAAACCCTAGAGATCTTCACTTTCAATTCACGATCAATCTGAACCGAAGCAAGATTACTCCTCGCAGCTGAAATCTGATCTTGAAGCTTATCTTGCTCTGTTTTATAAGTCTCACGAAAATCTTTCGGGTTACTATCAAACCGAGCTCGTTCTTCAACAATCTTGACACGTAAATCAGCATCACGAACTGTTCCGACTTGTGCATGCATACCAAACCGATCAAGAAGCTGTGGTCTAAGTTCACCTTCTTCCGGATTACCCGAACCGATTAAAATAAACCGAGCCGGATGAGAAATCGATATCCCTTCTCGTTCAACTGTGTTCCAACCAGAAGCAGCGGAATCAAGAAGCACATCAACTAAATGATCATCAAGAAGATTCACTTCATCAACGTAAAGAATCCCTCTATTAGCTTTAGCTAACAAACCCGGTTCAAAGGCTTTAACACCTTCGGTTAACGCCTTTTCGATATCGATTGTACCGCAAACTCGATCTTCCGTTGCACCTAATGGAAGATCAACCATATTGATCTTTGTTGCAATAACTTGAAGTTTCTCACCTTTTTCAACTTTCTCTCTTACTTCAACACCCATAAACTCTGGATCTATTGGATCCGAGTTATACGGGTCACCCGCAACAACTTCAATCTCTGGTAACAAATCAACTAAAGATCTAACCGTTGTTGATTTCCCTGTTCCTCTATCTCCCATTATCATCACACCACCGATTTTTGGATCAATCACATTTAACAAAAGACATAACTTCATCTCATCTTGTCCTACTATAGCTGCAAATGGATAAACCGGTCTCGCACTCTTCTTCAACTTCCCTACCTAATAACCCAAACCAAACCAAACCAACAACAAATCATAAAGCTTGAACTTTTTTGTGAAAATCATCAAAAAATGGAGAAAAAAGATTCTTACTTGTTCAGTAGAGTTGATTTCTGTGGCGACATTTGTAACAGAGACATGGTAACGAGACCTGTTCGTCTTTGGCCTTATTTGGATTCCTGTGTTTAAGTTTCTTTCAAAACTTTTCCCTGTAAATAAGAATTTCATAATTCCATTCACAATTTTCAGATTTGAGATAAGAGTAGGGTTTTGGTTATTATACCTGGTCTGAAGCAAATGGGGGAGATCGACGGTGTTGTTGAGGAAGATGAAGATAGAGAAGCCCAGATTGCGGAAGAGGAAGCAGTTCCCAGAAGAGACGCCATTTTTGTGTGTTTCTGAGTTTTCTGATTGCTTTTTTCTCTTTAGTGAAATTTCGTTATCATTGGCTATGCTTGGATTTTGTGGTCAAGATAAGAAGATAGATTTCCTCCTCTATCTTCGTCCCTTTTTAATAAAAGAAAATATAGAAAAAAATATATCCAAAATTAAAAAATTAAACCAAATCTAATTTCGGTTCGGTTCAAAAAAATTCAGTTCGGTTTAGTCTGTAATTTACATACATTGTTGTACAAAAAGCTCAGAATTTGAAATCTTTCTTGTTCCTTTTCTTCCTTTTCCGTTCATTCTCTGCAACAATGTCACTCAAATCCTCTCACTGACTCCACAACAGATTCAATATTATCGTCTTCCTCTTCTTGTTCCTCTTCCTCCAAATCACCCCAATGTTTGCTCTTGTCAATAGGAACCGGAGAATTCAAACCAGGGATTTTCAGATTTGGGTATGAAGGAGGAGGACCATATCTCTGCATATTACTCAACCATGGAGAAGTAACTTGAGTCATACCAAGAGCTTCTTTTAATTCACATGACAAAACTCCTGGTTTCATCTCCCTTTTAACAACCTCAAATTCTTTACCTTCAAAATACAAATCACCAAAACCAGTCATCTTAGGCTTTGTTTGATATTTAAAAAAAGCATCATGAAGTACCTGATAATCAATCTCCATCTTTGGTTGCATATGATCACGTTTCTTACAATCTTCTCTAAGTTTCGATATCCCTGTTGCAGCGATATAATCAGGAAGCTGATATGGTTGCTTCTTCTCCATACCTTGCAGATATTTTCTCTTTTGTGACCAATGTATTGGCACAGGAATTGTATTTCTACAAGATTTTAAAAACATTAATAACTTTGGATCTGTTGAATCAACATCCCAAACCTCAACCACATCAGCTTTACCAGATAACTGTTTCAATTCACCAATCTTCATCCTCTTTTCAAGCTTTTTCTTCTTCTTAGAGATTGATTTCTCCTTCTCTGAATCTGAATCCGAATTCAATTCTGTTTTTTCCTCTGACTCATCCTTCGCGATTGACTCTCGATAACTAAACTTCTCGAAGATTTTCCTAAATTCATCTCCGTCTTCAAATTCTGGCTGTTCTGGAACATACTCCACCGGAATATCCTCGGAAACCTCCGCGTCCTCCGTAGAATCGGTCTCTTCTTCTACATCGACGTCGGATTCTTTCCTGTTCTTGTTCCTCTGCTTCCGTCTTCGGCGACGACGATCACTCTCGTGAGAATTATTCGAGGAAGCAGTAACGTTAGGGTTCGAGAAATTAACACCGTCGAGGTCAACGCCATTATCAACGATTTCGGCAGCGGATCGCGAAATCTTGGCGATATTCTCTATCTAATGAATGGGGAGGGGGAGTCCGCTTTGAAATCGTCCGCCCTGCGCCCCGCAGTATATGATTCAACAGGAATCACACAAGGGTAGATTGATACAATCTAAACCTCTGGTAAAATGCCCCCGTAACCCAGCAGATAAAGTACATTACATAGTCCGTTTTAGGGATTGGTGACTTACCCATTCAGTGACTTTGGCACTGGATGGACGTTACCAAAATTGGTCGGGTCGGGTGAATTCAATAATAGACGCCTGGCGGCATTCCAGCCTTCCTTCTCCTTTCAGGACCTATCCTAAAGAGAATCCAGTACTTCTTGGTCGTGAATATCTGAATAGGGCGAACCACTCCGTGGATATCTTTACTTCGGAACAAAACAATTAGAATTAGGCTCGGTCAACTGGAATGTGTATTATCCATATAGGGGATCTTCCAATTGAGAAGATCTATCGACCTGAGACGAAGAGAAAGGTCTATCTATTTTATTTAGTTATTCAGTTGATTCGTTATTGGAACAGATAGCAACAACAATTTCATCCGACATGCGTATTTTTGATTTTCCAATGGATTTCCATCTTTCATTAATGGAAATTTTTTTGATGTAGTGAGTAATAGCTCTGGTTGTTCGCTGTTCAAGAATTCTTGTTTAGGCAGTTCATACCATCCATACATAGTGTTTTGATCCAAGATTTAAATTCTTACATGTTTCAGTAGTAGCATATTGTTCCATGGAGCTAAGTGGAAGAAACAGGTGTTTCTACAACTCTACCACCCAGTCAATTCCGTTCCACTTAATCCCTATTTCATGGCCACATATCTTTCCGGCTAAGTAATGGGAAACCTTTCTCCTGTTATATTACATGAATCCTATTTTCATTTCATCCGGGAAAAGCCATCTTTTTTTCAACAATGTCTTTGTCATTCGATCCAATAGCGTTCCGTTAGATAGGAACAGATTTGATAAATACTGATAACTCTCGGATAGAGTATTAGAACGGAAAAATCCATTAGATAATGAACTATTGGTTCTAAGCCATCTCTGGCGCTGAATCAACAATTCGAAGTGCTTTTCTTGCGTATTCTTGATAAACCAGCGTTTATATATAGATGTTGGAGGATCTGTTTGGGAAGTAAGAAGCCCCTTTGACATCTCTTCATCTGCAAAGAATTCTCGATGTGAAAACACAGAGACAAAGGGCTGATCTTTGAATAGGAAAAAGAGTGGATCTGCGGGGTCCCAAATGAATTGGCTTATTCTAAAAAAGCCTTGTTCTTTGGAAGACCTATCTCGTCTCTGGTACTGCATGGTTCCGCTCTGCAAGAACTCCGAATCATTCTCTTGAAGCTCATACTTTTCATCATAAATGATCCGCTTGCCCCGAAATGACCCGGCCAAATAGGGAAATCCCAATTCATTAGGCCTTTCGATACAATCAAATAGAAAGCCCCGAGGGCGCCATATTCTAGGAGCCCAAACTATGTGATTGAATAAATCCTCCTCTATCTGTTGCGGGTCAAGGACTCCTTCCCCTTCTTCAAACTCCGATTCGTATTTTTCATAGAGAAATCTCTGATCAACGATAGAACAAGATCCATCTTGCATCATATATAAGGGATCCCTTGGTTCGGAGCGAAAAAGCAATGTCACTCGATCATTATCAAACTGACTGCAATCTTTTTCTGTCCGTGAGGATCCCACCAAAGCGCCTTGCACTTCTAATAGGCCATGAACTAGATCCGAATCATTCTCAATGAATCCATAAGAAGTGATCCTATTTTTTTCATCGGGTCCGGGTAGAGACCAAAGGTCTTGAGCGACCGATCCGGCAGAACAACTCAAAAGATAAAGAAGTATCGTGAATTTCTTCATGCTCGTTCCAAGTTCGAAGTACCATTTGTACAAATAAGAATCCCCTTCGTTACATGATTTCTTCTTCATATAGATAGATATAGGATCTATGGGGCAATTACTTATAAGTACATTTTGTGCAACAGCCCTTCCTATCTGATAGAAAAGGATCCCATGATCCTGAACCGATCTTACCTGGGATCGCAAATCCCAAGTTTGTCTATGAAGAGCAGATCTAATTGTATTAGTGTCTATAATTGATTTCTTCTGTGTAATACTAATTGATAGGGCCTCATTGGTAAGTGCTACAAGATCTCGTGCACTGGAACCCATGGTTATGGACTCGAATCCATTAGTATGGAACATTTTCTTTTCCAAGTGAAATCCCCTAGTATAGGAAAGAGTGAAAAAGTGCTTTCGTTGTTGTGGAATAAGAAGCCTTCTTATTTTAATGCATGTATTTAATTTATTCGGGGCTATTAGAGCGGGATCCACTTTTTGGGGAATATGAGTCGAAGCAATAACAAGAATATTTCTAGTGGAACATCTTTCACAATCCCTGGAGAGAGAGTTCACCAATAGACCGAGGGTTAAGTAATTCGACTCATTCACATCAAGATCATGAATGTTTGGAATCCATATTATGCAAGGAGACATTGCTTTTGCTAATTCGAATTGAAGGGTGATATAAAATCGGTCTATTTCCGCCATCATATCCATAGTTAGCGCATTCATCATAGTTAGAAGCTCCAGCTCCGTATCAAGTTCACGATCAATATCGTTACTAGCATCAATATCGTCACTATCATCAATATCATCAATAAAAAAACCTTTCGGCTTGTTATCCAGGAACTTGTTCAGAAATACTGTAATGAAAGGAACATAGGAGTTTGTAGCTAGGTATTTGACCAAATAGGATCGTCCGGTTCCTATAGAACCTATCACTAAAATACTCCTAGAGGGGGATAGGGCTAAGCGGAGCGAAAAGGGTTTTCCATGAGACGGGAAATGAAAACTATTAGCCCCACACGAAGTTTGTGAATAAGTGATTGTCTGATAATGAGCAAGGAATATCCGTCTTTCTGCTAAACAGGATGTATTGAACTCAAAATTCATTAGATACTTTTTATGAATGTCAACTAAGTATCGTAAGTAAATTGTTCCCGGTTGTTCAATCATTTGATAACCAGAGTCATTCTTTGATAAATGATCACTATGAGTCAGACTCAATAGAATTTGATCAATCCTTTTTTCTGCCCTTAAGGTGGAGAACTGAACCAAGAATTCTCTTTCTTTATCATCAATCGAATCATTGTTCGCGACCCAGGATTCTATTTTATCATCAATCCAATCACCGCTCACGTTTTTTCTTTTTCTTATCAATGAATAGATCTCTTTACTTGTATGACTTAGATGTCTCGTATTTCTCGAAAAAGTGATTCGATTTATGGGATTTGGTATGATACTTATGAGATCGATGATATCGATGAAATTTATTTTCAAATCTTTCTTCTTAGAACGTATTGATTTGACCCCATAAGCGGGATCACCACCCCATAGCATGTTGCCGCCAGAACCCCGTATTTCTTCTAGACAATCTCCTAATTGTTCCAGAGCAACTAGAAAAAAATTCTTTAACCAGAAAGAATTCAGTTCAGATGTAGGATACCTATCCAGAAGTTTTCGCAACTCAATCATGTATGATGGAATCATCAAAGATTTTATCTTTTCGAACTCTGTCTGTAACTCACTATAGGCTCGGGAAACAAAGAGAAGATGTGTACGAACGATATATCCAGCAACAAGAAGAAGGAAAACGATTGAATAGAGGACCTCACGAACATTTGGCGATCTCAGATGTGTCGATATCAATGATGACTCATTATTTCGATGAATCATTTCTTCGGACAGAAGAAGATTATGTAACGACTTACTCGAAATCTCACTTATCAGATTCCTTTGTGGAAGACACAATTTTTTCTGAAGAATTCGCCATGATATATCTAATCCATGCATAATATCATGAAAAATGGATACAAATTTTTGACTGCTACTTAGTATCCGCAATAGGTCTGAAAAAGTATCTAAAAATATCAAATTTAGATATTTGTACCCTGTCGAAGTAAAGAACCATGGCATATATGTTTGGAATAGATTCCATTTTGAGAGAGTTGAAAAAGCACTATCTCGTTGAAAGGTTCTATCCATCTGCCCTTTGTCAACGCATTTTTTTAGGCAAAGACTCCGTTTTTTCCTCTGTAAATATTTCTCAGAACATGGAGTGTGAATCAAACCCATGTTTGAATTGAAATTGAGATACTGATGCAAGCTCTTCTCTTCTGAATGGGATAGATTCATATCTGAAAGAGTTTGACAATACGTTCTTTCAAAATTGACTCTTTGTCCCTCTATTAGAGGTGTTCCAGAAATGTCTGCAATCGAGTAAATAGCTCTACGAACTAATGGATCGGATCGAATTGGAAAATGGAAAGATTTGTACAAGTTATACCTTTCGTCACCACTTTGTGGAAAATCGTTAGATATGAATATGTTAGATACCTGCGACTCGATTGACGAAGGTGAAATAGTATCTCTCTCCAAAAAAGCATGTTTTTTTTTACCACCGCACGAAGAAAATATTTTGTTGTGAATGAACAAGATAGTGAGGAATTGTCCATACGTAAAATCAGAATTATTGAGACGGGCCTTTTCCACATAAAAAGGGAATCTTTTGTTACAATAGAAGCAGAAGTGATGTGGCTTATTCAAGAATCGAAGTCGATTTGCTTTAGAAAAAGAAGATATCAATGAACTTCTCTGAAATGGTTTCACGGGATTAAGCCAATTGTCTTGATCGTGGGATACGATTGAGAAATACGAATCCGTGTTATCAAAAGACTTCCTGCGATTCTTTCTAGTATGGAATGAGTCAATCATCCACTTTGGTATCTTATTGAACAAAAATGGTGATATTGTTCCTCCATTGATCAATAATTTAGATTTTTGAGAAGTATTATGATTATCCAATAAAAAGGGTTTCAATTTTTTCAAATGAACGATTTGAAGACCTATTGATTCTAACAACTGATTGCAGAGTTGATCGTTCGGACCTTTCAATTCATAGATGTGGATCTCAGACCTATGAATGGGGATATTCTCGAAACTCACAAAGAAAAAAGGAAGTGAGTTAGACAAAAAGAGAAGTAACTTGGACAAAAAAAGAAGTAACTTGGACAAAAAGAAACGAAGTAACTTGGACAAAAAGAAACGAAGTGACTTAGACAAATCTTTTTTATCAATAACCTCAGACCAATCAATCGAATATTGATTAATACATAATTGATCGAACACTACTTGAAAACGGCTCTTCCGCTCAGAAACGAAATGTTCCAAATGCTCCTGTAAATTCTTGCTCCCGTTGGACCATTTGTATCTATATGCATTAGGATCCCGATTTATGGATCTCTCGGTTCGAGAAAGAAAAATAAGAGGATCGAACCATTTCTTCTGACTCTTTTTCAAATTCGATAAATGTTGGTTGATCGTATCTTTCATTATAGTTCTATGATTCAGAGTATCATTTCCTATTAGATCCCTTTGAATTCCATATTCGAAGTTGCGATCAGGTCTCTTCATTAAAAAGAATCGATTCAATACATTTCTTATGTACCCATAGGGACTATATTGGAATTGGATTTGAATCAGATTTCGGATCAATCTATATTGATTGACTGCCTCCATTATGTTGTTGCTAGCAAATACCACTCTTTTTGGTTTTGGATCTTCCAAATAATTCCCGCAGGAGATCCGGACCCAATTTTTTCTGATCCTTCGATAAAAAGATTCATTTTCTTCATAAAAAATAGGAGGTAGAACCAATAAAGATTTCTTTTTCGATTCATCCCTGGAGTTGAAAACCTCCTTCAAGAATTGTCTTTGATCCAATCCGTAGGAATCAATAGAAAAGGCAAATCCCTTATGATACACCAGATCCGGCTCGGTTATTGATAGAGTGAATAGATCTGCCATTTCTTGAAATCTCTCTTCTGACTCAAAATCGTGGCGTAACGTGTATCCCCCCCTCTTCCGTTCATGGAATAGATGAAATAAATCAAAAAATGGATTTTTGTTCAAGAATGAAATCTTATTGGAACTGTCCATATCCAGTTCATCCTTCGGAACCATATCACATCCCAGATCTGATGAAATAGGATGAATTGAGACGGTATTTTGTAAATACGTAATTATCTTGAATATATTAACTATTTCTTTATTTTCCGATCGCCTGGAAGGGACAAAAGAAACATCTTGTTCTTTCTTCAACAATTTCTGATCCCTAGTGGACCTCTCAGTAGGATTCGAACCCAGATGAAGTTCTGACCATCTGTCAGAGAAAAAAGAACGAATGGCTCTTGTAGGATTCCCAAGAAATTCTTCGCTTTCTTCCGGAAGCAGATGATTATTCATTCGCTTCTCACGTTCCGTGAATAGCCGGGGCATTGAGGAATATCCAGAAAGGTATTTAGGGAATCGGGCTGATTCTATCTCTCTTCCTTCCGTTTGAATAAAGGAAGGATCCCAAAGAATCGATCTTTCTTTTAGTTGTTGAATCTCTCTTTGATTGATCAATGTGTGATATTCCGAATCCTCATTACTAATGGAATCGAAAGGATCTATGAATTGATCAGAAGATCCGTTCAATTGGCTAGAATCCGTTACTTGAACGAAACTAGATCTTGTAGAATCATATTGAATATTTGACGATACATTTCGTACCTTGCTAAAAAATCTATCCTTGTTTACCAACCACACATTGTCTAACCAAATCCAATTCTCTCTCGATATTTTCCTCAAAAAATCTGATTCGTGCGGATTCTTCCCCCAACTAACGAAGAGATCTTGGTGGAATTGCCACATATGAAATTGAGCACAATTTTGCAAAGAAATAGCCCACTTGTTTCTCGAGAAGAGATGGGAAACATGCTCAATATCATTTGATTGAATAGTTGACCCAGCTCCTTGTTGCTTGAAGAAATCCTCCACTTCAATTGGTATTTTTT